>JAOVVH010000043.1:7960059-7976221 GCA_028566435.1 Scorpiodoras heckelii
GTGTGTGTGTGTGTGTGTGTGTGTGTGTGTGTGTGTGTGTGTGTGTGTGTGTGTGTGTGTTTGTGTGTGTGTGTTTTCTTTTTTGATCATCTGATTGACAGGTGCAGGCAATAGTGGATGTCCATCCTTGTATCTGAGAGCAAAGAGCGTGGTGAAAGGTGTGAGATGATAATAAGACTCAAACCCCACACACACACACACACACACACACACACACACACACTCACACACATACAAAAGAGCTTGTAATAAGCGGTGCTTTATTCCTAGCACACAACACATGCAAAAGAGAATTAGCTTACGAATTGAGGACACGTCCCGAGCATCTGTACATACACGCTGATGCTGTCCTCTTCTGTAGTGCAGTAAATATAGACTTTTAATATTATTTTTATCGCTAAATGCCTTTGTCACTTTCTTCTATGCTACATTAACTCAGACGATAGTATGTACGTAACCATGGTAGATGTGATTATTAGAAAGAGACCCCCTGTGAACCTGAGTTTCAGACAGCAGTTAACGCCAGCATGCTTTCTCCCTGAGGGATGATTGTCTACATACAGTTAATGTGCAATATATATTTTGCTCAGGTATTGCAATAACTCCTCAGATCGATAGTCTGAAGCACACATGTCTACCATATGCCATCCGGCGATACGTTGACTCTGGCTTTAGCTCTTTCTCTTTGGTGAAGACAACAAAGAGTGGCGGCAGGTTAATCCAATTCCTCTATTCATATCTGCATCTAGAGACACGTATTAGATTCTCTAAGGAGAAAAAAGAGGAGAGGATGGGGGGGTGGCTGTGGGTGAAGAAAAACATCAGCAGGTCTTTTGACCAGCATTTCGGGTTACTTCTTTCGCCTTCCTCCCTTCCGATGGCTATCAATACTGACACCAGTTCCTTCCATACTGTCTGCTGGCTATGCAATATATACTACGAGCATTTTCACATTTTCATAATTATTACTTTCACGAGAGACATTGTGCTGTTCTATAGGGAAACGCAAGTGATGGGCATTTAAAATGACTTCTAAATCATACGGGAGCGAGAGCAGGCCTCTTTCAGAAATAATTGTGTCAAACTGCTTTTCACCTTTTGCCAATCAGCACGCGCACTTATTCATAAACTGATAGCTATCCATCATAAAGCAGCGCTGCTTTTTAATATACACGCTTGCATTTTAATGGGCTATTTTAGCAATAATGCTGCAGACAACAATATTATTTTGTGCTCAAAAGGATGATCTGGAACCATTTGCAGGCCTGCGTGTTTAGACTGGCAGCTCCTCATCTCTATTTGTCCTGCTTTTTTACTCTAACACACTTGCACAGTCATACACACACATTTATCCTTCAGTCTGTCGGTAAGTGACGATCTTAGTGGGTGTGATTGCAGTCACTCTGTTCCATGGTTAACAAATGAATAAACTAGATTTCATGCATGCTTTCATACTAATTCGATCTTAAATACACAACCTCAGAGATTTATGTCTTTTTCCAATTAAGGCTCTAAACAGGACCAAAGCATTTCACATCTAGTCTTTTTCCTTTCTGATTAAAAAATGTAGCCACACATGGGAACCTTTGGGGTTTATATTAAATAATGCATTGTTTTATAATTATATAGAATATATAGATTTTAAATAGGATACTAGGCAAAATGGTGACTTTAATTAGATCGCTATGTAAAATATCTCCAGGGTATGATAAATCTCACAAAAGATATAATATGTTCAAACAGATAATGACACAAATAGGTTCTTATTTCATATGGACCTTTTTTTCTCCATTGGAAATGTTTCTTTTCATTTTTTCATTGAATTTCACAATTTATAAGTGAATCTTTCGAGACCATAAAAATGCCAAAAATGACACAAATTACAGCACGTATACTTTTATTATTATTATGTTTACAATTTATAACTTTATTAACCCTGTATACCAAATCCTATTATCCACTTATTTGTCAGACATGACATGTCTTTGCAGCATCTGTGTTTGCTTAAGCTAACATGAAAGCTCATCTTTCTAATATTGCATTACATATACAATAGCTAAATGGCTGAATTAAAGAAAGGGATTTTAAATACAATGCTTCTCAGAGTACGAACACAACCAAATTTAATTCATAAGACTTTCAGATTAATAAAGTTGACCCAATAATAAAGATCTGGCATGCAGTCACAACATGATTTATGTACTTATAGAGCAAATAGGAAAAGATCCAGATCTCAAATAAATAACACTGTGTTCATAAATAACACACACACACATGCATAAAGCACAATTTCGCCTAATAAACAGTCTAGGCATATCATAGAGAGTCTGATATTCAGGCAGAGATGAGCTCAGAGCTAAGATTATTCGCTAGCGTTTAAGAGCACTTGGCACGGCTGAAAACAGTGAAGGAGAGACGCCGCGTCTCCGGCAAGCTCAATAATAGGAGAATTAAAAATGCTCCAAAACACATGACTTTGCCAAGCAAACAATGCCTGCAGTCTTCTTGAAAATTACAGCGGCTAATTTGAAATGAAACACAAACAGTTGCGTGTTTGTTTCGGAGCTCTATTATGATTCTGTGCATAGATCCGACCCCCCCCCCCCTTGCTATATATAAAGTATGTAAATGCTAGCTGCAGCAGTCAGATACATCAATGAAAGTTGACAGCTGAATTATTAGCATAGCTGAAAGCATCAGTCTTTTGTTTTAACCCAAGAATGGAGCATTTTTAAAACTCACAATGGCTCTAATCAAATTCTCAAGGTTGTTCAGTTTAGCATTGTATTAATTTAATAGTTTCTGGTTCGCCGTTGACGTTAATGACACATTCCTATGTAAATATAATGTGCCTCTGAAAAGCCATCAAAACATTTTAAGGTCCAATGAATGCAGTTTCATTTCAGTGTTCTTTTTTCTCCCCTTCCCCTGAACGAGAAATCTCTTTTTATTTAGCAATCTCAGCTGCATTTACAGAAATAATAAGAAGACCGGATTGATTAATGAGGAGTTTTAAAGAGTGATGCAGTGCATTCGAACAAATAACTTGAGGAAAATGGCAGGCTGGTTGGGGGGAAAAGGTTGCTCTCTCTCTCATTCTCCCTCTTTCTCTCTCTCTCCTTCATTGGCACTGATTGACTCTCTCCAACAAACCCCCCACCACCACTCACCCACCCCTTTCCCTGTATGGCTTTGGAGGCCTTTGGCAAAGACCCAGCCTCCATTATGGAGAGATGATAAAATGGCACATATTCTCACTTTTCAAAGACTGATGAAACCATTTAGAGTAATATAGTAGAATACATTAAGGAATCCTTCATTTTGGGGAGCCTGCTAGCATGGCTGTGTATAAAAAGAGCACTATATGGGGCAAAGACATTTAGAATCTGTGGTATCTCCAATGCTGACATCCTATCTGAAATATCACATGGCTCGTTTTTGATCACTTGTTCCGTACAATGTCATGCTGTAATGTTTCACAGTGACAGAGCGGCTCAGCTATAAAAATGTAAGTTTTTCTCCCAGTATAAATAATTCTCACCTTACAGCAAGGCTTCCTGTGCAATCCCATGGCTACAGAGAGTTAATAGTGAATTTCTCCTTCAGTGCAAGAGAAGGAGCGAGGGGAAAAAAAAAATCTTTAGACAAGTCAATGAGGCGTCCCTTTATTTATCTTAAAGAATACAAAGATGTCTGTCGGCACAGTGGTGCTCGATCTAGGCAGACGGCTTTTAATGTTCACCTATGCAAAATATCAATTATGAATTACAGCAGCCGAAAATGACGCTCCAGATATTTGCTTTTCAGGTTGTTTTGTACACAGCAATGCAATATATACAGTCTGAGCAGGACTGAGTTAAAAAAAAAACCTGGATTCAGGGTAGAATACTCCATTTGGACAACAGTTTTTGCTTTTCTTATACTGCTGTGTTGTCTCACTGAGGGATGCTGGTTCGTGTGCAACCAAGTTGCATCTCTGGCATAATTTACTGTGCATGTAATTCAGCCCTCAAATCAAAGTGAGGGCCGAGGGTCGAATACATTCAGCATGCAGTCATTTATTCATATGAGAATCATTATTGATTTATTTTATTAGTTTCCTGACGTATGCTGATGGGGAGGGGAAGGAATGGGGATGGAATATGGATGTGACTTCAAGCAGGCGCGTTCACAAAGAGGGAATCAAAGTGTGACTCTTTAGAAAGAATGTTGATTAGATGATCTGACCTGATTTTGGTGCTTTCTGGCTCACCCTAAATGAGATGGTTGATTTTGAATGCACAATCACTGACTTCTCTTACTGGTCTGATACATCTGATGTGAACCTTTTCAACTAAAATTTAACATGCACTTCGAGTCAAGATGCAGTTCAAGCCACTGTAGACCCACAAATCCTGCATGCTTACGCAAAGCATGCAACCTGTGACCCTGCATGTTAAACTTTAACAGGTCCGGTCTAATTCCTATCCATCACTGCTCTTAACATTATGTTAACTTTCTCTGTGTTCTGACGTGTCCTACAGTATCTTTTCAATATCTGAGCTATACTTACTTTAACGGGAACACCTGTACACCTGCTCGTTCATGCAGTTATTCAGTCGGAGAATGGAACACATTAATTGAAGCAGATACAGATCAGGAGCTTCAGTTAATGTGTATATCAAGCATGAGAACGTGAGAAAATGTGATCTCAGTGACTTGATCATTGATGCGGGACGAGTATCTGGTTGATTCTGGTTTGAGTATCTGTTGGGAGTTTATACAGAGTGGTGTGACAAACAAAAAACATCCCGTGACTGCCAGTTCTGCAGATGGAAATGTCTTGTTGATGAGAGAGGTCAGAAGAGAATGGCCAGAATGCTACGAGCTGACGGGAAGGTCAACTGACTCAAATAACGGTAACTAAAATAGCCGCTCTTTACAAACACAGTGTGCAGAAAAGCATCTCAGAACACACAGCATGCCACACTTTGAAGCAGAAGGCAGTAGACCACATTGGGTTTCACTCCTGCTATCCAAAAACAGGAATCTGAGGCTACAGTGGGCAAATACTCAAAGCTCTTGACGTGCATTTAAATGAATTTATGCATTGCTCTGCTGCTGCATGATTGGCATATGTTCTCTATGCGACCAGATGTGTTGACCCTGAATTCCTCCATATCATAATATTCACTTTTGGCACCCTGAACCCTTTCAGTTGGTGCTGCATAGAAGATAACGTTTGTTTAAGAACTGTTTTTCAGTTTTCTTATTTTGAGATTTTATTTTGGCTTGATGCTCTCATTGTTGTGTTGCTGACATTAAGTTTGTTCTATGGGAGTTTACTGTAAAAAGAACTGCACATATAATATAAAATTAAACTGAATAAAGTCTGCTGTTGTTGAAATAAGCCTCCTTGGTGTCTGTGATTCCTACAAACAGATCCAGCATTGTCTGTATATTTGAATCTCAAACCATTTTTATCTCCTTGTTGTACTCCTTGCACTGAAAGCATCTCACTCCCCTGCGCAGAGAACAATCTGATTTGCGGGATTGGAGAAGAGCAAAATAATAAAACAATAATAATAAAACACGAAACAATACAAACAATTCAATAAGATCAATTTCAACCATTTCAATTTATATACAAAGTATAAAACAAATAGTGAAGACTTAATTCAGTGTGCTTTTCAGGCGGAACACCTAATCCCTTCTTGCGCTCACCCAGTGCTCGGGGATGGGGATTTTCCACAGGGAAGCTGTGGCATCGTCTTGGGAGAGATAGGTGGGCAGAATGGAGGACCATTTTTACGCTGAGCATATCACCTCCAGGCCTCTCGGGAACCTGGGAAAATCACACACATACTCGCGTACAAAGGCTGCTCAGCACACACAGGAGCAGCCACGCACTAATCGCCCAAACAAGCAGGCAGCACAAGTGCTCGAAGCAGTGGAAAAACAAGCAACTTAAGAGGCACAGCAAAGACAAAAACAAAGAAAAGAGTTTGTTAGACACGGATTGGGGTGTAGAAAAAGAACTTAAGGAACAAAGAAGGACATGAATAGGTGAGGAAATAAACTGGGATGCTGTCACTACCTTGCCGTGAAGTGATTAAGAGAAACTTAACCCTTTCGTTGCAATACATGCCACTCCAATGATCAGCATAATGTTCCTTTCTCTCAAAAGGGCCTCCGTAGTTTTAAATCAGGAAAGCGAATATTCTGTTTATATTCACCTGTAAGTGGTTCAGACGTCCTCTGAGGAGTCTTTGTCTACATTACGAGAACTAGAATCTAACTATACCCTTCACTTTGCATGTGTTGGAGAAGCAACAAGGATGCAGAAGCAACATCTGAGTACAGAAATATGAGTACAATATATAATAAAAGATGCAAAAAATTTAGGTCATGAAAAAAAAAAATCATACGCTCACACCTGTTGGATGATTTACTTCTAAAATAAACTCCATGTCCTCATATTTAATGTAGTTCAGCAGCAGTGGAGTTCTGGTAGCAGCCTTAAGCCCCATTCATTCACTGTTTAACATCCACAGTTTCCTGGTTGTGGCAGATTTCAGCACTGACATTTAAAGAACAAATACAAAGCTCAAATAGGTGGCACACTCACATATTGTTCTTCTTTTGGTTCTTTTTAGATAAAACTTCTGTTTGTGTGGAAGTAGTGTGGAAGTAGTATTTCTTTTTTCTGGATCTACAGAAGCCACATGTCCACAGCTGACAAGTTAAACACACTGCAACCAGTTTGGTCCAATTGGTTAAGTTGTACCTTGGAGAGCAGCCATTTTGAGAACTCTGCCAGTATGCAGAATTAACACATATCTGTGGCCTGTGCCCTTATCTGACAAGACAGTGCGGTAAGCCAGGATTAGCATCTAGATCTTGCTAAGTGGACTTCTGCAGGGCCGCAATAACAAACGACTGGCCTAGCATATGAAAATATGAGGGGGCGTTTGGCAGAAACTACGTATAGCAGATATTTAAATCTAGTCGTGGTCAGTTATTGCCATTCTTAATGCTCTCGTTTCTCCAGCATGTTGCTTTTCCCCATGTCTTCTGGCTAGACACAGCAAAGTGCATAGCGGCAATATGCTGCCTACTTGGACGAGGACTTTTTTGGTGGTCTGTCATGTGGACACTACTCCAGACCAATGCTCCATCATGCTTATGGCCTGGGCTAAGTGGCCTTGGTTTTTTTTTTTTTTCTTTTTTGAAGTCTTTCTTTGAAATAAATGAGGCAATCCACATTGGCCCAAGGATCATATTCTATTTACATTCCCTTTGCCAGAGACATAGGCGACGCTGGCCAAATTCACAAAAGAAGATCCACATTGGAAAATCCGGCTAATCCCTGATTGAAAGTTCATGCTTTGGCTTGGATGTATAAGCTCTGGCAGATTTTCCCAGGAAAGAGGAATAAAGAGTAAAAAGAGCATCTCAACATGAAAAACTAGAGATCTTTTTTGGTAAAAGGAAGCCACCCTTCGAGGCACACACAGGCTACGTCAGTGTCAGACAGCATGTCTGTGTTTCAAGTGCTTCCTTTTATGCACCAAAAAAAAGAGAAAACGAGAGACTCTCCATTCTGCTTCATCATCCCGCCAAAAATGAACAGAAGGGGAGGTCATCATCTTCAGTTTCACTGCCAAGAGGTCACAGGGTGCTGAGATTCACATCAAAAGGGGAGGTGTTATACAATTTCAGGAGCATGTTTCTACCTAGTCCCTGTGTCCACAAGTCTTTCTTTCTTTTTTAACTTCCTTATCATCATTCCATCTCTTCTAATCATTTATCCTCAACCCTTTCCGCCAGTTGTTCTCAGTGTTGAGGCCATGGCAGGAGAGACAGTCTTCACAGATGGTGTGCCTACTTGTCTTTAGGGGGAGGCAGCTAAACAAGCTTAAACTTTGTCATTTTCCTTTTGTTCTTCTTCGGGTGAAAACTTTGGCCTCCAACTTTTGAAGCCTGGCACTTGCTTTATCGCAGCCCGCATGCAGGGGATGTATGGGGGTCCTCTGAGGATCTCCATTTGGATGCTGGCTCCATGTGTTCTCTCGGTCAGGCATCAAGCAGAGCATCAGTGATACATGAGCACTGCCCAATCCTCGCTGTCTCATGGAGTACAGCTGGTTGTCCTTGCGCTTTGGCCAGGAAAAGAAGACGCATGGTCTGGGATTTGATAAGGAAGTGTTTAGCTTGCTTCCGTTTTTCCTCTTGTGTCGAGCCACAGCCAGCCTGTTGGTTAGATGGATAAGGACCTGTGTTACTGGAAGTGATGGATTGTGGCTGGTGCACGGAGCCTCTAAGAAGCTTCAGAGAAGTTAAGCGTGGGCTTTAATGGTGTAGACTTGTCAGAACCTCAGCATTTCCACCATCTCTCTTCACACTGAGAATGAAGCATGTGTGAGATTTGGGGAGAAATGAAGCCATCCTCGTTTGACTCGTGGCCATTACGGACAGCTTTATAACTCTTCCCAAACATTCAGAGAAAGATGACTTGCTTCAGCAACTGAGGAGGGAGACAGAAATGTATTGAGCAGAATGAGTAGCCGCAGTATCTGTTTGTGTTAGGGAAAAGGTGGCAGTAAAGGCAACAGAGCAGGTTAACAGAGACGCACATGTGAGTAAGCAGTGTGTGTATTTAAGTGATGACACTAAAAGAGAGATAAGAGACATCCACCTAGCGTGTGAGGAGGATGTATGAGTGGCCTCCGGCTCTTATATTATTATCCTCCTCTCAGCTGCTCTGTGGTGACCTGCTAATAGAGCTCTATTACCACTTACCCCAGTGTCTGTGTGCCGCTATTCAGCACTGTGTCAGCGCTCGTGTCGAGTGGCTCATTGTACCAACTGCTATCTATTCTCGATTCGCCTTCCTCACCTACACCCTTGGCACTTTGGGGTCAGAGGGTTAGAAAGTTCGATTGCAACACCTGATACTCACCGCCAGGCATTTTACAGCTGTATCCAGCTTCAGATTTACAGCTACACTCACATGCTTATCTCATCCTGTGTTTTTTTTTTTCACTCTTAAAAAATATATTGATGCATCAGGGAGTGAAAATCTAGACATTTTCTGAAGGCGATCAATGTTTGTGCTTTTAAACACCATTGCCTTCAGCTTGGATAGTAATGCCTACGATAATATCTTTGGTTTTTAACCTTGACAGTTAGGTTAGATCTTTTACTGTACATCTTGAGTGCTTTCTCCCTATATTGTGCCAGTTGATTTGATAATTTCAGTGCAGGCGAGGCTAAAAATAGAAAATCGGCTCATGAGTGAATTTTGTGGAGTGAGTCCCATTATGTTTTGTAATAGATATAGTGGTTTTGAGAGCTTCTGTTATAGATTTACCATGCCGTCTGTCTTCACGGATGTATTTTTTATTTTTTTTTCGGGAATTAAGTTCACCTTCACCTCTGACACGCATACACAATTACTCAGAGAATTGTAATTATATGGAGAGATTATGGTGTTTTTTTTAATGGCTGCAATATTTAATACACTTTAAAAGTTGTATGTGGTCGCACAGGGCACAATTTTATAACATTATAATTAAGCTTAGAAAGGATTTATCGGCAGTGTGCTTCAAGCATAACCTAATTCTCATTTTCATAAAAAACATGTTTAAAATAGTCTACGTTAAACTCATTTATCGGTCAGCTAGAGAGAGAGAGAGAGAGAGAGAGAGAGAGAGAGAGAGAGAGTGTGTGTGTGTGTGTGGGGGGGGTTCCCCTCTGTAGACACACTCATGCAGTGAACCCTGACTAACAGCTCAGTGATTGTCAAGCAACCTTTTAAGATGTCCTTTGAAAAACTTGGAAATTATTTCCTCACTTTGTCATTTGAATCAATTCAGAATGCATCGACATCGGCTGCAAACTGGGCACCAGTGATAAGGCTCGACATCCTTCTCTGTAACGAACAGCAGCTGAGCATGAGCTGGCCCTTGGTAAATAATAGAGCCATCTTGTTTCTCTTATTCTTTTGACTCTCTGTGTCTTCTTTGCTTCTCCTTTTACTCAAATGATCTTTTACTCATTTTCTTTGCATTTCTTCTTGTCTATAACTTCTTCTCCAAGTTCATTCCTTGTGGTCATATATGATTAAAAAAAAACTTTCACGGATGGAGCTGCGTAAGGTAAGCTATACAACTACATGAGGAACAATACTTTTGTGAGGAAGGCTGCCGACAACCAAGGTCTGTCTGACTGGACTTGGAGGTATTTTTGCAGGTGCTGTCGAAAAGGACCCTTCTGCAGCAGTGTGTCTTGGACAGATCCTGACAAAGCCTCCTCGTCGGGTGCCAGATGGACCCATGCTTTCCTCATACACTTGCGCAGCTAAGACCTAGGCTTTTCTCCCTTTTTTTGCCACAAAAGAAAAGCGCTTTGGCTGAAAGAAAACCACAGCTGAATTTTATGGTGCCGCTTCTTTTGCCAAGCTGATTTTAGCAATTCAAAGGACGAAGCGCATGGAATGGCAGTTTTCGGCCGCATGGTCGATACGCTTTTGATGGAAGTTTGAATTGGCAGATACGTCTGCCACACCAATATTTTGCCACTCAGTGGGAAATCTTGATAAAACCCAGAACAAGTGAGGTGTTACAATACGCAACTCAGAGTGCTGTTGGAGCACGGCTTTCACAATCTAATTCGTATAAGACCAGACTTAGGTGATGTCAGTGTGCTTATGTAGTGAGCAAAGAGCATAAATATGCTCTTATAGTGGGCAAGGAGCAGCATTGTACATGCACACACACACACACGCACACACAACACACATACACATACACATATGCACATACGGGAATGCAGATTGTACGAACAATTGGACTGCTTTTTTTTTTCTGGGAATGCAATCAAAGAAATCAGAGCATAACAGATCTTCAGGGAGAAAAAAGAAACACATTAGATACATGTATTTGCGCTTATTACATTATATTCATTATATTAAGGTCTGTAAGACAATAATTTGCACAGTTCTTCCTTCCATATGCCTCATCCGTCTGTGATCATGAGTTTTAGTGGCACCTAATATTGTTGCATTTGCGCGGAGGCAGCTTGTGTTGCAGTGGCAGGCTAATGCCAGCACAGAGAGGAGCAGTACAGAGCAATCACCCTGGTCAGTGCTCATCTCTGTTGGCGGTCAGTCTGATGAGACTTATTGCATGTTTGAAAGGGCCAGGGTGAATATTGATGCATATAAATGTTTTAGCTAAACTGGCTCCACATCGCTCACCTGCCTGCCACATTCATCACAACTAATCCACTTTAGCCTGACGTGTGGAGACCAGCTAGCTGACAGGCTGGCTCGGATGCGCACTGGAGCTCCACATAGCACCAAGAGCTCGTATTCTCTTTAAATGGTTTAATTTTAGGAATATATTCCTCAGGAAAAAAGTGTGAACAGTTTCCGTAATACGGCCGTGAGCTACCAAAAGAGTGTGTAGACATACTTTTGAGCTGAGAGAAGGTCAGCCGAATGGTGTAATCTTTACAAGCCTGACTTCTTACCATGCCGTGGTAGATATCTGATTAACAGCACAATATTAACATGTTTAGAGTTAGAAGAAACAGCCATATCACTGTTATATAATTATGAACTAATTTATAATAAACTGTCATATAATTTGACTGAGTAATTCAAGACTTTGCAGCTCAGGCATAAAAGGCAGCTTAAATTACACCACACAAACGCTCATTAATATTACAGCGACCATTCTTTTACTTCATTTCATTTCTGTATTTGAGCAAAGTCAATCATCATAAGAGTAAGGAATTATAAGGTGTGAAAATCATATTTTAAGGTTCAGTGTTCTGGGAGGCTTTTGGAAATCATATTAACCCCTCCTCCCTTTTTTTCAATGTAGGAGTCCTCAATATTTGATTTAGGAAATTCCTCCACATCTATATCCAAACTGACAATATCTGTCTAATACCAAGCTTTAATATCTACACAAGTGTATGTTTATACACCCATAGTATAATATTGACTTTCTTTTAAAAATGAATACATATGAGGCACTATGAAAACTTTTTGATGTGTTAGCTCTGTCTTTAACAGCACTGCCTCGAAAGCCCCTGGAGTAGTCCTGGATTGACTGTTATAAACGGTAAATACTGAATATTACCATTATGACTTGGTATGAAAATGCTCCTTCCGCTGGTGACTGTAAGTTATGCGATAAGCTAGCAATGATTTCACATTTGGTGTTGGGAAGTCGCTGGAGGAGATACTTTAGCGGCGCAGATCAACATAATGGAGATCTTAAGTGCACAAGGGCCAAGTGTTTTCGAGCTAATGCTGTCGACCTTGTTATTTTTCAAAGACAATATCCACATAGTAGAAGGTCCTCTTTACGGTGCTCCATTATGCACAGAGAGATGACTAATGTGTGAGTGAAAGTGCAGAAACAAAGGAAGGAGAGAGGGAGAGAAAATAGAGAGAGAGTGAGAAATAAAGGGAGCAAGCAGATAACCCAGACAAAAGATTATCACAGTTAAAGTGCTGAATTTGTTCTTGTGTCAGAAAGTGAGAGAGAATGAGTGAGAGAGGTAGCATGAGAGAGGAAATACAGGAGAGTAGGAGGCTGCAATAAGGTGAAATGACCTGTATATTGTGTTGTCTAATTGTTTAGTAAATGGAACTAATGGCTTCAGAGCTACAGCTCTACCTGCCCTTCAGCTACTCTGCTTTTTCTCCTCCGTTCTTTCCTGTCGAGGGAAGCGAAGTGCCGCAGTTAACAAATGCAAGCGCATCACTGTTATTGTGATGTTATACAGGTAGGCGTGTGTGTTCGTGTGCGTGTGCTGTGTGTGCACTTGTAAGTGAGAGAGAATATGTGTGTGCACAAAATTAATCAAAGCGGGGGGCGATGATGAACCGTTTCTGTAGGATTCTGTCAGAGGTTAAGAGCTAGTTATTTTTAAGAATGACATGAATCTGGGAGAGACAGTGATTGCCTAAATGACCACTGTAATTACCAATTACTTCTTGAAGCAGAGAATATATTCACGGCATGTAGCCTGCTAAATACAGACAGGCATTAGCCCATTTACGTACTAATGCACATAATTTAGATCCTGAAAAGGGCAGATGGGAACACAATGGAAGATATAATAGATACCGTCTAATATCATTCCAAAAAGAATATTGGATTCATTGGAGATGAATATTACTTTGTGTCAGATTGTTTTTCCATAAAACAGTCAAAATATATTTCATCTCTCTGTCTTTCTTCCTTTGTTAGCCACTCGGCCATTTAAGCCATCAGCGAAGGGCAGGAAAAGACAGACCGAGAGGGAGATAGAGAAAGAAGGAGATAAAGAAAGATGGGTGGAAGGCTGTTGACTGGTTTTAGCCTGTCTACAACTATGAGAAATGAAAAGTAGTTTGTATGACAGGAGAGTCATAATACTGTGGTACAGTTTTACATCTTTCACCATACACAATGATACGCTGACTTTTCATATCTGGCAGGAAGGCTTTTGGATCGAAATATCTTTATCTTCTGCCCCTTTTCCAACTTACGCCACATCATAAACTGAACGCAGCAGTGGAGGAGAGGAGAGGAGAGGAGATGACAGGCCTGGAGTATTTGCCAAATTCGACATAAACTGTTTTACGCTGTATAATTCACTGTACCTTCTCCTGAATAAGTTACTGAAAAAGACTAAAAGGTGGCACATGTGGGAAAAAAAGAGTTTTGTTATTGCAGTGAAGGAAAGACAACGTGCTCCCTGCTCCTTATTTGTATCATTTGTCTCATCCATCTCTTTCTGCGTGACTTCCGTCTATCCTTCCATGTCACTCTTGTGAGCTTCTCATTGAGATGATAATAAGGATGCATACTTTTGCTCGGTGCAATCTCGCCATTCTGCCAGCCGATAAAAACTTTTAAGGGATACCGCTTTTCGTAGCTGGCTTCAGCTTTGAAAGAAAACGTCACAAAAGTTCTAAGGCAAGCTACAGCCCGGGTGGAAGTGTGTCCAAGCTTTGAATAGGTGACATCATTTTAATGCCCCTTCCTTACAAAGACATGTCCGACTCATCCTGTGTAGAAGGGATTTAGCTTATTCCACATGGGGGTTTTCTGTAGCTAGTGCTGGCTCAATGCACAAAGAGATTTAGTTTGTAAAATAGTAATAGGTTTAAAAAGAAAAACGAATGCAATCGAGAGAGAGAAAGCAAGAACGTCCGTTTATGAAAAGCCCCTCTTTCCATCTTGCAGCCCAGTTAAAGAATGCTTCAGAGCTAAAGTAAAACAGGATATTTTTAAGTAGCAGAGACACTGTGGAGTGTTTATTTCTTTGGAATGTGCCTGTCATCTTCTGCCAAAGCAGTTTAGCAGTACTGTCACTCCTCACTGTGCCGCCAGCTTCCAAGTGACATCTTTTTCTTAAAATAATACCTGCACTTTTACAATGAAAGCGCATATTTAGAGGTCTTACGTCAACAGCACTTTCTTTTTTCCACTTCTGGCTTTTTCATGTGAGGGCAGTTTTTTTTTAATGCTTTATACTTCAGTGAAACGAGGTGACTAAGAGCTATTCCCACAGCAGAGAATTCCCCGTCTCTCTGAGATTTCTCTGAGGTCATGACATGGTTTGTGAGAAAAGGCGCTCAAGGTTAATTTCGATAGAGACCATTAACCCCTGATAAGCTGAAGCAGAAATAACAACTGAAATAAGGATTCGTCTGCGATTTAAAAAGAAAAAAAGTGTGAAAGATTATTATGGAAATGGGAGTAGTTCTGAAGATTGGGCCATCATGTGACACATCAATGGCCATCATTTGAGTTGGAATGCCAAGAGTCCAGAAGATGGAACCAGTTTGGATTAGCACTGGCCAAGAGCATAGCAGGGAGTCTGCAAACTGCTCAAAACTGACATTTGTGTCTCCAGGAGGTAGGAGAACAGGGGATCGGCCCACGTTCAGCTCTCCCTTCTCATCCGTAGATCCTTCGATTGGATTTAATTGTCTCAACGTTGGTGATGTCGAAGCAAATGCACTATTATCTTGTCTCTTCAAAGCAAAACATGTCTCCCCTCTTGAAGCCCTTTAGAAAAGTGCTGATGTGCACTGCTGTTTTTGCACTGATGACTTTAGAGTTTATTTAATGGGAGCAGATTCTTGTTAAGTCACAGCAACTGATTACTTTTTCATGTCCCACTGCTTCATTCTATTTCACCTTATATAAATAAAAAGTGCTTAAATAAGCATCTGCTACAGAGTAGAAAGTTAATGATGACAGACAATTTTTATTCTAAGGGAGGATACAGAATAATGATTTTGTTTCCTTCTTCTAATATGTTATATATGTAATATATAAGCACTGGCCACTTCATTAGGAGCACCTAAAAGCTATTTTTTTAGTGATACTTTTCCCACTGATCAGATTTCTATTCTTAGCTGATAGGAGTAGAACGAGATGTGGTTGTCTGCTGTTGTAGCATACTATGTGTTCTGAGATGCTTTTCTGCTCACTGTGGTTGTAAAGAGTGGCTATTTGTACACCTGTACCCTTCCTTTCAGCTTAAACTATTCTGGCTATTCTAATTTGACCTCTCTCATCCACTCTGCCAGAGCTGCCACTCACGGGATATTTTTTGCTTTTCCCACCATTCTGTATCTAATCTAGGGTATTGTTGTAAGAGAAAATCACAAGAGATCAGCACTTTTTTGAAACATTCAAATCAGCAGTGTTGAGCAGTAACACCGTTGCTAGTTCAGCTACATTTCTCAGTAGCGTGATGGTAATACCGCTGGTTTCTGTATTAAATAACTATTCAGGAGCGAAGCTCTTTTATTGAAGTAGTACAGTCACTTCTATATAAATTACATTTTAAGCTACAAGCTCAATCAGAGTGGCTCCTTCTGCTGCAATCTGAAATAAAACTAAGGACCACTATGTGATGCCAGCGCCCTTCACGGACATATATGCATAGGCACAGAAGCCATTCTGTATGACAGTCACATCACCAGAGTCTTTTGGGGACAAGGGGGAAAAGGGTATGCATGTGATGTCACCATGGGCAAAAGTCACTGTGGTAACACCCATCGAGTGGCAGAAAGACTAACTTACTGAATGACAGTGTTCAGCCACATGTGTGTTTGTGTGTGTGTGTGTGTGTGTGTGTATGTGTGTATGTATGTGTATAT
>JAOVVH010000043.1:8102888-8115388 GCA_028566435.1 Scorpiodoras heckelii
TCTCTCCCTCTCTCTCTCTCTCTCTCTCTCTCTCTCTCTCTCTCTCTCTCTCTCTCTCTCTCTCTCTCTCTCTCTCAGGAAGCAGTTCTGTGACCTGTCTGTGATCGCAGACTTCATTTAAATAAGAATTCATTGCCTTGTTATGTCCTGTGGCAGTCAAAATGCTGAGTTTAGTAGAGCCTGAGGCAAAGCCTGAGACCTGGTACTTTAATACTCATACTTTATAATGATGCATCACTTGCAACATCCTAGGAAACTAATTCTTTAAAGCATAGAGTGTTTTACCCAGGTCTGTTTAGTCTAATATAGCCTATTTTAGTTGGAAAGATATTAGAAATCAGTGCAGAAATGTTGAACATGACTATGCATGACTGTCGCTCACTCTCTAACAGACTGTACGTATTTGTGCTTTGTCTTCCCGTTTCACATTCCATCGTGGCGCAACGGCACCCCGAGGCTAAGTTATGGAACGATCGAGGGCTTCTGAATTGTCACGGTTTCAAAATGTAATAACCCGTCTGATAAAAATCAACAAGCACCGACGTTGACAGCTGATTCCTACTATGTGCATTAAAAAAAAAAAGATCATTTCCGGATTTTAATTCTGTCTGTCAGTATAAACTAAAGGAAAGGTAGTCATGACGATGCTGACCTCTTTCGTTTCTACATCTTAGAAGAACTTGAAAAAAAATAAAGATTAAATAAAAAATACACGTGATAGATTACAGTTGTGTTAATTTTCAGTCTCTCTTTCCCTGTCTCCTTTTTTTTTAATCTTTTCCTTTCCTCTCCTTCCTCTTATGTTCTTTTTTCCCTCTTCTTAGGTCTCATTCGAGTGCTGGTAATTATGGGTAATCATAAACAGCAGCGCTCTTGCTAATGAGACTGTGTGGTATGTTGGGTTCATACGGAGCCTCCACTTAGTGTGGGTAGAAGAGAAGCTCTTTGTTCTGTTTGTGGTGGTCTCACTTTTTTGCCAATTTGAATTGCTGCCTTTACAGTATGTTCTGTCTTTTTTTCCTTTTACCCCGGGTTTATGCTACTGTACATAGCGATAGATGGCAGATTTCTCCAAGCTGTTGAGCCGGCTTCGCCATGTTCACCCTTCATACGCCTGTTGCCTGCCATTTGGAGTTTGAAATCTCATTGGCTGGCCTCGCCTTGTAGGAGGTCACTGATTCTTGGTTATTTCCTAGATCGTTCCCCCAGGCTTTGGTGAAGCCTCCAAGGGTCATATAGCTCATCTCTCATCCATTGGCAAGGCTACACATGCAGCAGTGCTGCTACAGAGTGGGCTTGAGTGTGTTGTGTTTGAAAGATGACAAATCTATCACTGTCATCAATGTGTCACACCAGAGTTCTTAGCGTCCAAGTTGTACAAATCTGCCCTAGTGATGATTACCGTGGAAACAAGGATTCTGACAGGGGAGGTTACGAAGGTCTGGTGGTAACACTCAGCCTTCAAGTAATTCTCGCTGTTCATGTTCTCATCCTACTTCATGGCCCAGATTCTTGTTTCTCTTTCCAGAGCAAAAACAGTGGAGCAGCTGTGAGCCAGCTCTACACCTTTCGCCCTGTTGGCTTGCACTGTGTCTACCTCTCCAGAAGTCGCACTGTATTCAAGAGGAAAAGGAATCTCTCTGTCTGTCTGTCTCTCTCTCTCTCTCTCTCTCTCTCTCTCTCTCTCTCTCTCAGTTGCACTGCTGTTCCCATATTTCCACTGGGAGAAACACTGACCTCATTTGTGAGGACAATAACCCCCTTGACTTTGGGGATTAAGACATGAAACCTTTGTGGATTAATTAGGTTTGGAGTTGAATTCATTTTGCTACACTGGAATGCAACAAGAACGAGAGGGAGAGAAATAAAGGGGGGAAAAAAATCCGGGTGAGCTGAAAGTTCACTCGTTCCCAGTTCATAGTAAAACATTTAGATTTTTTTTTTTTTTAATCAGCCTGCATTACTGTAGCAGGAATGAATTTTTGCTTTAAATCTCACACTATGCCTGTTACAGTTCTTCACACATCGGCAGCAAGAAGTGGCAGCGCCGACAGCACCACGGGAATCGCATTGTTTCAGTTGTCTTGGTAACAAAGCTTAGTGTTTGTTTGTATAAGATCTAGCGCAATTGCAATTTAGTCGGTTAACACCTATTGTTGTTGTTAATAGCATATGTTATTTGACTTTAACTTTCATGTGAAAAGAGCTGTTAGCGCGCGTGTTTACAAAATAGCAAACAGACTTAATTCACAGCAGAGCAACTAAAGAACAGTGCAAAATCTTACAGCTGTGCTCCGGCTTCCTCTTTACATACCCTAACTGAATGTGTGGGCATCATTAAGCTCACACTTTTGTAATTATTTAAGCACACTGTATGAACTGTGCCCCTCATGATGGTTCCAGGTTTTTTTTCCCTTATTTATTTAAATACACGCAAAAGCAGTTACTTACCACTAATAAAGCAGTATGATTATTTCAAACCTTCACATATAGAAAGCTGGATTAAACAGCCATCATTAAGCTTTAACGACGACTCTTAATCCTTCTTTGCTGTGATCAGGGAACATCTTTTTTCCTTTTTTTTTTTTGATGCGATGAGCAGTAAACCAGAAACAGCGATACAGGAACTGAGGTGATGAGGTTAACTTCTCCCTAGCTCTTTAAATGTCACACGTGTCTCATATGGGAGCAAGTCGTATAGGTTTGCCATGTGAGGAAAGAAGGTTGCAACACTGAATTAATAATTACTATGTTTTTCCAACCATCTTTTATTCTCAAGGATTTCATGTCCATTTGAAATGAACATAATCTTCTTTATGTTACTCTGATACTGGCCCTGAGCATCTGTCTGCTTTACAGCAATGCTGTTTAGAATCTCGTAGATACATATGACATGTATGTGAGATTATATGTTCATAATCTCAATTATGAACAACCCGACTACAACCATTGAAACAATCTGCATAACAGGTGTAAAATATAGAAATATGACACGTACTAGGACCATTCATTTTTACCAAGAGCTGTCAGTAAGATTTTCACTGGTCAAATGAAAATGGAGATATTTCCAGAAAAGCATGACAGAGTTGTGATTGTAACAGAGAGAGATAGAGAGAGAGAGAGAGAGAGAGAGAGAGAGAGAGACCTCAACATGCTTGCATTACCATTTAACAATCATATTTGTGCTGCAGTGCTTCTGAGAAATCCCTGAATAAAACAAACACAAATTTTAATAAAGGTTTTTTAAAAAAGCAGAAATTCAGACATTTTAAATTTGGAAACTCATAATTAGTATTGTTCCAAATTTAAAAATGGGTCATTTTAAACCTAATAAAGCATAAGGATTAAATTATTAAATTATCCTCCCTAAGGCCTGTTGTGCTTTAAGATATTAAGTGAGAAAAAAAAAAAAACCCGATGCAACTTTTTTCTGAAGGCCCTGACATTTTGGTGATTGTACCCAAGGGCCATTATTGTAGAGATTTGGGTGTTTTAGCAGCAGGCCTGTAAGAAGTTTTTGCTCTTTTCCCTGGAGGCATTAGGTTTAGTGGGGGTTTAGTGCTGCGGCTCAGCCCGCTCCCTCAACGTGGCTAAAACCACGGCTGAGCTCTGTGAGCCCCTCACTGGGGACTGAGTGCCTAAATGCCACCTCTCTCCTGGCTCTGGCTGCAGGTGAGGTGTAATCATGCTGCCGAAGCACTTCCCCCTGCCAGGAACAGGTATTTCCCATTAGACACAGGGTTGTGGATTCATGAAAGATCATCAAAGCTGGTTTCCTCATGGACCTCGCTATAGCCCTTGCTTCAGAGAAGAATCAGTTGGGATTTTACATTTACGCTTTTTTGATAAAGCATGCAGGAGAAGTGGGGATGAAAAAGGAACAACTTGAACTTTCAAAAAAGAAGTTTGGAGGACGTTTCTGAATTATGTGTATGAGACACAAGCTGCTCACAGCCTGAACATGGCACCATGTCAATGAGGATCTATTTCGATGAAGTTTATTTTTACTCCCCACAAGGCTCGGCATGGTTAGGCAGTTAGGCACGAAAAAAAAGTTGGTGTAGGCACAGATCTTAAGTCAACATATCCTGATTCCAAAATACCTTTGACAGATCTTGAGCTGAAAACCTGTTACAGTGAATATGTGAATGATGTAAAATAGGACAGTAGACATCTCATCACAATGAACCCGCTTGAGACATGGTATTGATTCATTGGCAAAAGGTTACCAGGTGTCTTCTGCAACACTGAAACGTTTGGTGTGGTGATGGAAACGTGCGCTAACAGTCAGATTTTTCTTATCTCATGCTTACTGTAGCGGTAAGTGGAGCATCTGACGGCTCACTGTGACGCTGCCTGGCGGACAGGTGAGATGGGCGAGCAAGCGACACTTTGGAGACGTGTGTTCACACCATGGCATCGTTCTCCATCTGCAAGCTTTCAGAAAATCCTCCTTCAGCTTGTCTCTGCCACACAGACACACACACACACACACACATACACACACACACACACACACACACACATGAGCAGCAGCATAGTAGAGTATTCATTGGCTACTGTTTCCAACTTTCGATAAATTAAGCAAAGCTTCTTACTTCTGTATCTTCAACCAACTCCTGTAGCTAAATCTGTATTAAACATGCTCACTTCCACTATCTTACAGTGGGCGTGAATTGAGTGTGCACTTTGGAAAAGGTTCTCCTTCCTGCCATGCAGTGTCCTCGTTCTCAACTCGAGGTGATGTTGGTTAAACAGAGAGCAGCACTTTGAGTCAGCCTTAGGGAGGTTGTTTTTTTTTATTCCCTTCTAAATGCTTGGCACGCTTGGTGGGCTTTTTGGAGGGGCTGCGCCTAAACAGACGGTCTCCCACTGCAGTGAGTGGGTCGAGGTCCAGGGAGCCGCATGAGTTTCTCGAGACGTATCGCTGTCTCTCTGGAAACCAGCGCACCAGAACGCGGCATCCTTTCTCTCCATGGCTCTTCCAGAGAATCTCGATGCAGTCTTTCCCTCCAACTCCAAGTGTTGGTCCAACCCTGCCCGAGTCACACTCACATCCTCACACACACATGCACATCAGATCCTAACATATAACACATCACAATTATTTTATATATTTCTCTAAATTCATTTCATTATCGTCTTTGGAACATATTTGCAATCCCATCTATATAATACACACTTTAGTTTGAAATCTGGTCTGGACTTTGCATTTTCCTTTTAATCTCCTTTCCCATTTACACCTTTACACTTGCTCACTTTTTCGGGGTGCACCAAAACTGTCACAGACTTTTTTGTATTTTTTTTTTTTCAAACCCCTCCCCATCCTCTCTCACTTTCTTCCCTTCGTAAATTAAATCCACATAACAGAGATCGATGGCTGCCTCCTAATCGGGTTAGACGTATTGTTTTAAAATACCAGCGCCCAGCTGGTGAATCCTGGTGCTCTTCTGTTTGCCTCTGTTTAAGAAATCAGACCTCTTTTGCTCCCACCTTCCTCTCTCTCTCTCTCTCTCTCTCTCTCTCTTTCTGGCCCCACACCTCACATCTTCGTCTCTTCCCCAGTCTCTCTGTTTTCTGAGCCCAAGGTGCTGGCTTAAATTCTAGGTGTCACATATCTGACCATATTTCAAGCAGGGAATGAAGCATGTATAAACCCCTTTCCCTTTAAAGGTCAGACATTAGCGCTGGTAAAAATTGATCTGTGGGTTTTATGAATTTAGCCCCTGTATTGGAGCTGCTTTGTAATGGGAAGATTCAGCGGGGGAAGCTTAACACAGCATTGTTTTGCTTTGACAACGCAGCCACGAGAGCCACTGCAGCTGTTCCCTCTGCTCACAATGGCAGATTAATTAACACAATCATGCGCTTCTGGCTGGCGCTCAACACGCAGGTCTGCTCTGGGATAGATAGGTAAATCCTATACATGCGTTTCCAGACAGAGCGTATTCTTGATGGGGTTCACAACTAGATATATATTTGCAATGTGACTGGTCAGCCTTCTGGGAAAAAAAAACATATAAATGGGTAAAGAATAGAGAGAGGGAGGAAAAAGAACTACAAATGAGGAGAAGAGGCCTAAGCTAATTGGTCCAAAGTATTTCTGGGAAGTGTTGTGTATTTCAGAGGAGGACTTCCTTTCTTTAACCACTCTTTTTTTCTCTTTCACTGTCTCACTCTCTCTTTCCTCCCTCTTGAGCTGCCAGGACCATTAGCTGGCTTTCCTAATTAAGATTCTGCTGGCCGATCCGTCTCTCTTTCTTAGTTAGTTCCCTGACATTTTAAACTGTCTATTATTCCAGCCGGCTTTCAGGTGCAATGCTGTGTAAATGGCAAGTCAAAAATTATGTATCTTTTTCATACAGTTATCCATCAAGGACTATTAGAGGGAGCGGTCTGAGCGCTTAAATCATTACCGAATGCTGTGATCTTTCCCGATTGATCTTATCTCTCACTTCCACTGTCATTCTATTACCACATTATACATCCTTTTTTTCCTTTTCCTTCCTTCTTTTAAGTGTTCCTTCTACCTTTTATTCAGTGCTACAAATCCTGAGTTGGGTTTTAAACACATGTCGATATTTTAACCTTGTTCCCTTTGCTTCTTGATATAATGATCACTTAACAGTCAAGAGTAAGGGAAGGAGGAAATTAGGGTGTCGGTGGAGGCAACAACAACAGCCAAGCAATTATGTTTCCCTCAGCCCAAACGTTCTGCCGTTAATGAAATCCCTTATCATGGTGGTGAGGAAAGGATGCTAGGACAGGTGTGAGAATCGCACACGGTTCATTTATCACTCCCGAAAATGAAAGAGAAAGGAGGAATATCCAGACACGGAGGCAACAAGTGTGAGCGAGTTTCAACGTCTGCGATAATGTGTTTCTCCGGTACATATTTCACTCTTTGATTGGCAGCAAGGACTCACTCTATTTTCAGTTGTATATATATAGGGCCTTGTCAGACAGCCTTGCCACACACACACACACACACACACACACACACACACACACACACACACACACACACACACAGTCGTGTTTTGCTGTAGTTGTGAGGACTTTCCATTGACATAATTATTAATGCACCTAATTAATGCTAAAGCCTAACCTTAACCCTAACCCTAAACTTAACTTCAGTAATGAAAAGGCTCTTTTATTTATTTATTTATTATTTATTTATTTATTTATTTTGTTAAAAACTACAGCAAAAAAAACCACTTTCCTTATGGGGACCAGCAAAATGTCCACACAAGGTAAAAAATATCAGATATTCCTATCCTTATGGGGACATTTGGTCCCCACAAAAATATAAAAGCAAGGTACACACACACAGAAAACTTTGTGTGGAAAGATGAAGTAGTGAAAGAAGACTAATGGACAGTCTGAGAAAAAAAGAGAGAGAAAGAGTTGAAGGACTATCAAGTGAGTGTCACACTATGGTGCTGCTTTACTATGGATGACATTTTTGTTAAGTATTTACCTTGAAAGATGTCTGTTCTTTTCCTCCCCCACATCAAAACTCCATCATTGCGATTCACAGTGCAACTTACATTAGCAGGGGCAGAGGCCGAGAGACAGAGAGAGAGGGAGAAAGAGAAGGAGAGCGAGAGCGTGTAGGGCCCTTTAATGACGCTAATGCTGTGTGAGACTTTGGCTCCTGCTAAAGGAAGCTATCTGATTGGAAACAGCTCTGGGAGTCTGGGAGGTTGGCCCTGGCTCGTTTCATTTAATGACCCATTTCCTTCGCTCGTGCCACAAGCAGTTAACAGCAGTCAAGGTGCCCAGAGGTTCACCGCAGTGTAAGAGCACGCCAGGCCCTGGGCAAAGCAGGGAGGGGGGTCGGAGAGAGCAGACATGTGCAGGTGACGGGGTATTACAGGTGCATGATCAGCTGACTGGGGAAATAATCTTGTTTTTGAGTGCAGACACCAGATCTGTGTTCTGTGTTGTAGTGAATTAAATTTGCATCTACTGCATACAGAAGTCCACTAAACAGCTCTACTACTATGACTGAGTACTGCTAGAGTAATATCCTTCATTAAAAATGATGTCCATGATGAGACATTTGGAAATACCTCTATGATCAGAAGTATTTTTTAAATTGCTCGTAGATAATGTGAGTTATCATATGATCCAATAACTCTTGAAACTTCATATTTTCAGTTCATCCAAAGAGAAAGCGAGTTTGTTATGGCACATGTGACCTTTGCTTGCTGCTCCTCGGCCCCCAGGATCAGCCATAATGGAATCAGCCAAAACGTGAGCTCACACACACTTATCAAGCTAATGATCAGTTATTAATATTCACAATCTCTGGCCTTGATGTTCCTCCATGGGTATAGACGGGAGGCAATTATGTCACGATCATCCCTTCCAATGCCACCGTGTGAGGATATTTATAAATATATAAGAGATAGATCTTAGCGTGCTGAGTTATTGCCCTCTTAGTGCAGATATACAGATTCAGATTAATTTGTAATTAGTCTTGAGATGTTGAGGCTGTGTAGATAAAGGATTCGACTTGCGCGCTCCGTTCCATAAATGCTGATCATTTAAAATGAACAAATGCTGAGTGTCTGATAAAAATAGCTACGGCCAGAATTATTTTGTTCACCCGACAAATTCCGACACATATGTCTGAATGCGCTGGCAACAGCAAGGCCGGCGGTAAATGAGTTTTGAAATAAACTGTTATTGTTTAGTTGTAAACATTTCGCCGCATCGGATCCATATAATGGAATCTTGGGTCGTGCTTAAGTGTCAGCATGTTGGTGGTATTGTACAAACACAGTCCTTTACAGAGACAGAGAGAGAGAGAGAGAGAGGAGAGAGAGAGAGAAGGAGAGAAAAGGAGCAAGGGGGGGGAGAAAAGAGATGATGGGGCAGAAGTCAGCCCCTTCTCTATGTAAAAATGTGATTTAATTTTCAATATCCTGTCATACGATGCTTTTCACCAGGCTTAGGTTCACATTAATTTGCTCCAAATGTCAGATATCTCCACTCAGATATAACAGACGACGAGATATAAAGACACAAGGCTGCCTTTTCTGGCCTGTGGAATCATCGGAATAGTTTTTAGTCATAATAAGATGGGGGGGGGGTACTCTATTAATAGTTGAGTCATCTGCGCTGCAATGTTCAGAAATGGCAAATTGTTAGATCCCCAATGGTGATTATTACTCTCTGTCAATGACCTTCATAACAAATTAACATTCCGGCTGTGGAGGAAATAGGAGCGGGCTCTCTCACAGACATGTGTTAGGGGTGACGCACAGCAAACTGGAAGGAATGGAAGCTGTGGGAGGAGGAGTGGTGAAAAGAGAAAGGTTGTGATGGAGGGTGAGGGGGGCTCTGACTTTACAACACAAATAAATCATCACACTGATCTATTTTTTAGCTCTGAGTGAGAAGGAGTGATCATGTGTAAATGTGACATAGACTGTAGATGCGTTTTGTTACAGTAGCAGAATTGACCGACTCTCGAACGAACCTGCATTTCACACATACACAAACACACACATGCTTTCACACGCGTGATTATGTAGCTGTTATCAGCTTTCGCACCGTGTGCTTCATTTTATTATCAATCATCACCCTTTTCAGAAATCCGCCTACCAGGCTGTTCTTAGCTACTTTACTCCTTGTCTACATTTCGCAATACTTTCATTAGGCACTTTACTCAGATTAATGTGGGTTAAATAAATGATATCTAATATGGAGAATAAGGAAAAGAGGTAATATAGAGACAGGCTGATATCCCAGCCTGACTCTGAGCTGCTCAGACCGCTGTGTTTGGCATGATAAATCATTTTATTTCATTTTCCGAGGCACTGGACAAGCACATATATGAGTAAAACAGCGGACGTCCTTGGCTGTACAATTTATGGGCCCCGTGGCTCAAGGAAAAAAAAAGACACACTAGATCTGCTGTAAGAGAAGAGATTTTGTTTAAGGCCCCATATTAAAGGCTTGGAAATTGTTATATTTTTTAAGGTGTTCATCAGTTTGGTGTTACAGAAGCTGTCTTGGTGTCAGGTTTAATAATTCTATCGTGCATCAGGTCATAACCCTTATGGTAATTTTCTCCAAGTACCACTGCATTCTTTTAATTCACATTTAAGCGATGAAAGGAGAGGAGTGATGCTTTTTGAAAGCTAATTGCTTTACAGCAAAGGAAATGCATTCAGAAGGGTGCTGTAGCTGTGCTTTGGACATGGATCTGTAAGTCAGCTTTATGATTGCCTGTTGTACTTGTTGATTTGACCAGCTAGAAAAATGAATAGGAAATCAATGTCAGGCGAGAATGTGGGGTTTTTTTTGTTGGGTTTTTTTTTTTTTTTTTTTTGTCGACTCTTTAAAGGGTTTAAAGTCACAGCACCAGATGAGTCCACTGTTCTATTTGTGTCATTTTAATTTTTATTAATATCACTGTGGCCCTGGATATGTACAAAAGAAATGTAGCTTCTAATTTAGTAGAATTAAATCAGGAAGCCGATTTGCACGACTGATCCATAGAAATCATGTCGTCTCTATGCAGACCGAATCTATTCAGGCTTCACTAATGATAAACACTTCCTTCCTGCCAAAACAGTCAGCACCCAATGAATATTTACCACTATTAAGAGCAGCCAGACCCTAGTGAAGCAGCGCTCCTTATGAGATGCCTGCCCTTGGGGCCCGCCCATGCCCACTCATACCTAGGATGGTTCCTGATCCTTGAGTTCCTGCATCAGGCCAGCAGTGGTCTCCTGTTTCTCCCATCTGTGCTTTATGCTTTGATCACTCTGCAGAATAATACAGTTAGTGAGACCTCACTGCCTTCTCAGCAACCTTGCTTTTCACTTTTTTTTTCCTAGGACTTGTTTATTACTTTAGTTTTTTTCACCCTTTCTTTTTTTTTTCCCTAAATTTGCTGCTCTTTGAAGCCTGAAAGCAACTCAAGAGGAGAAAACAAAGATGGGTGCGTGCCAGCCGGAAAGTTATGGCACCATTCCTGTTCCCCCAGCTCGGCAGAGGCTTTGCCTTTAAAGAGGGAGAGGCGCACCTTCTGTCACTAGTGGAGGGAGGGAGGATGCACAGGAGAGAGAGCTATACAGAGATAGAGAGAGATAGAGCAAGAGAGAAAGACGGAGGGAGGGAGGGAGGGGGGTCCTCCATGGTCAGGAGTGCTGTCAATGTGGCTCATTTGCACGGTTCTGCTACTTTCACCTCGCTGACCTCCCGAGACAATGTCATGTTGTTGTGCTGGTGTGTGGCTCTTGCTGTTTGGACAGGGTGTGTTATGAAGACCTTGAGACTTCGTAGTCAGGTTTTAGGCATAAGCAAGTCATTTCTGACTACAGCGTTAACGAGATAACAATTCATATCAAAGCACTGTGTTTTATGTGTCCTATTAAACTGCATCGAAAGCAGCGTTATTGATAGAGTGAATTCAGTCAAGCTTGTAAAGGCATGAATGATTTCTAATTCTTTGCAATCGAAGGCAGAATGCTTGAAGCTTAATTTCACCTGACCCCCTCCACTAGCAGGCAGAACAAATGTGCTCTAAAAAAGAGAAATGTGCTGTTCTGTTCAGCGAGCAGAAAAAGGACAGTCTTTCCTCCTCCTTTTATAATCCCACTTTCGCTCAGCCCGTCGCTAATAAATATAAATGTTTGTGATTAGCATCGCGGCGGCACAGGTGCATGTTTGTTGCGAGGGGAGGCATGTTCATTAATTTTCAGCGATGAAAAGTGCACTGCGCCATAAACGCAGAGTCCAAAAAAACGCATCGGCTGATAAATGAATGCACAGATTGTTAATGTACCATTGTATGGTTGAGCCTCACCGAGCTTTAAAAAAAATTGGCCTTCCTGCCAAATCGGTGCTAGCTGCGAGTAGCATGTGCAGCAGAGCCCTTCTGTAAAGTCATATTATATGATGTAGAGCATTAAAACTCTCTTTCTGTCTGTCTATCTGTGTGTTAATGTCTATGTTTATATTTAGACATAGGATAAGAATTATATAGACAGCTGAGCTTTTGCCTGCTGTGACTCTACTACCATGTGTTGAGCAATTAGTTTTTAGGCTGATGTGCCATAGAGCAGTGTACGGTCCATGTGTATGGCATTTGGTGCCTGGATCATGCCGATTTGGCCATGAGTGTTATATTATACCCTAGAATTAAGCTGTCAAAATGATGTTGCACATACCCACTGGATTTAATGTTCTGCAGTGAACACAAACAAACATCCTTATTTGATATTCTTCATAGTTTCTGCCCATCAGGTCTGTGGCTTTTTCTTTTTTTTAAGAATCATTACATCTTGTGAATCTGTGTTTAATGGCAATACCTAGAACATAAAAACATGTCTGTTTTTTCAGGGCAAAACTGCTCATGACTAAAATGAAGCATTTTTTAAAATATGCTTGCGCTTGGAGCCAGAAAACATGACTCTCCTGCAGACAAAGAAAAGAAAATCTGCTGAAAATGGGTTGTTTTTCAGTCGCTGCGAAAATGT
>JAOVVH010000043.1:8128091-8140235 GCA_028566435.1 Scorpiodoras heckelii
AAATGAATAATTATTCATTCTACCACTGAATAAACTTTATTATTCATAAATATTATTATTATTTATTATTATTATTATTATTATTATTATTATTATTATTTGTATTTGTATTATTGTTATTATTTTTATTCTTATTACTACTACTACTACTACCACTAATAATAATAATAATAATAATAATAATAATAATAATAATAATAATAATAGTAATAATAATGCGTTTTTCTTTTACAGATTCTTTTTGCTTGCATGGAGAAACATTTCTTCTTTTTTTTTTTTTCTTTTTTTCCTATGAAAGTCTTTAAAATGAATGCATGAGTTACAATAATGGTCCTTACAGTAAAGGACAATTTAGAAACTAAACAACACTTACTGACAGAGAACATGAGCACCTTGATGTTTTTGGCTTGACGTCTTTAACGTAGATAAACAACCCGAACATAAAAGACAGTTATTTTTCCAGACCAGTCGATCTCTCCGTCTTTGTGCTGTACAGGCTGTCTTTTTTACCATTATATAAAGCCATATGGAAATCCATCTTAAAGTATGTAATATCTATTAACTATTTTAATTGCCCTTCTGTAGGGGCTCTGGGTGTTTATTTGTGTGGTTACTATGGAGTCGTGACAAATTGCAAAAATCCAGATGAAATCGGTTTGAGCCGGACTCCTTCAAGTGGAAAGAGCAACCAGCAAAATGAACTTCTGAAATGATATGTACCACTCTCAGCAAGAGGCTTCTGTAATTTATATCAAGTCTGTCATACAGTACCAGATGGCAATTTGATGTGTGTTTTCCCCTATTTTTATTAAGACAGTCCATCAACAGTGAACGAAAGCTTTGGAAAGAAAACTTTTACATTTTTTTCCCTGCCTTTTCTTATCTTAAATGATGAAAAATAATCGTTCCTCTACCTCTGGGCCTTGGCGATCCATTATGTTTCTCAGAGGTTGTGCTGTTTGTGCGGATATCAATTAAAAGTGGATTAACGGGTACATAATGACCTTTAGCAGTAAATTGTGTGTAATGTTGCAAGGCAGGATACAGTATATTCCCCAGATGTCACACATGCCCCTGACGTATGATGGAGCAGATGTCTTACTGAGTCCAAATGGTGCACAAAGAACATGCCATGCATGTGCACACACACACACACACAGAGAGAGAGAGAGAGAGTGAGAGAGAGAGAGAGAGAGAGAGAGAGAGAGTGTCAATTGCTTATTGTCTATAGAAATACTGATTATTTATCTAGTGTTCTTAATTGTAACATTGCACAAAATGTTCAAATCTTTCTATTTTTCTCCTACATTGTGTGTTAACAAGTGACAGCCTGAGCGTTGTCATGAATTAAAGCACAAGCTTGGGGTGGAAGGAATAAAAGGGGAAAAGCAGATCACCCTAATTTGCCTCTAATTTTGGGCACAGAATATCATTTTGTCCAGTTAAAGGAATTGAAAATGATCATTTGCATCAGGGACATTTCCTTATTGAATCAGGCCAAGTCCCTGTTATCCTGCTCAGAGGATAAGCTCTTATTGGGTTAAAAGCTCATCTTGTATGGTTTATTTTAAATTTAAGCCTCACACGCACTCCAGTGTAAAGCAATAAATGACTCTCTCTCTCTTTTCCTCTTTTTTCCCCTCTCTTTTTCTCTTTCTCTCTCGTATAACTCTTCTATCAATGAAGTATTGAGGTAATATTTTTGTGACCCTTTTTGGTAAGCTGTGTTCTGTAGGTCTGCGGATCTTAGAGTCTTTCTTTTTTTCTGGAATGGTGCCCTCCAAATAATGATAAATTACTTGAGCAGTATGCCATTTGCTAATTATATCCATGATTTACTACAGAGCCAGACTTAAATCATTCAGTTCAGTCTTGCGTAACAATGTAACATTTTTTTCAGATAAAAATTGTTTCCATGTGTATAATCTAAACCTTTTATAGTTATATATACACACAGAGAGAGACATGAACACAGTACTTGACAAACATCTTTTTATATTTGCCTTTTCCATGGCTCTCCAATCCTCTTCTTAACTGCAACACTATACAGCACCTCAAAAAACCAAGTATTCTGGGCTTTATTGCTTATTAAGTGAGAATATGGCTTCATTTTTTTCTGGACCTTTTATAACTGCTGTCAGGATGTATAAGATATTAAGGTACAGAAGTAATTCTCCCATTCTGAAATGTTCTATTGCATATTCCACTGTGTTTTTGTACATATTTATTTTATGGCACATTCCACCCTCCGCTTTCCTCAAATCTTGATCTAAAGCTGCCTTTTAAGATGGAGTTTCATATGCTGCACATATGCACACTTAAGACTTTTGACTTCAGTTCAATAGCAGATGGATGGCAGTTTATAATATGTCCATTACACTTTGGGGCTAAACAGTCAGACTTACACTCTCTAGGGAATGGAGTGCTTCTGTAGAGATTGATTTATCTGTATGATACATTCCAAAGAGAAAATGTACAAGGAATCACCACCAACGTTGAGGTCTGACAATGAGCAAGGCCAAGTGAGATGTTGTAAACAAAAGAGAATAGCCACAAGCAGACCACACTCACTTGTACTCTCCTCTGTGAACGGAGATAACATCCAGACAGTTGAGTTATCAGTTGAAAATATGATCTCTGTAGTGGACTGAAGGCACCATATGGTGAAATGTTTTTTGTGCTGCTGACATGAGTGATAGCTCACTCAGTGGAGCTGAATTGACCTGTATTTAAAAGAAGCTGCTGGCTACTGAGTAGTGAAATTTATTAGACACTCTCTTTTCTCTCTCTTTTTTCTAGACACTGAATTGTCTTCACAACAATTATATTTCCTTCAGATTTGACTATCTGGTATTCATACTTGATCTCTGACCTGTCTCATTGTTTTTAGGCGAGAAGCCTTACAGATGCCCTCATTGTGACTATGCTGGCACTCAGTCTGCTTCCCTGAAGTACCACCTTGAGCGTCACCACCGTGAACGTCAGAATGGCAATGCCTCCTCTGCCAACCACCCTCCATCCTCGGATCATAAAGATGACCACAGCAAGACTAACAGTGGCAGTGGCATCTTTGCACGGCCTGATGTTCTGCGTGGGGTCTTCAAAGGGATGATGCCCTCCAGCCTTGATTTTAGAGGAGGCCAGATGCTTGCACAGTGGGCCACTCCTGCTATGCTCTCTCCCAGAGACAGAGATCGTGAGAGAGACCGAGACCGCCATGGACTAGGGGCAGAGCCCAGCTCTGACAGCATGAAGACCCCTGAAGGTCCAGGCACTGGAGGGGAAAGCCCAGCCAGTTTTTCAGACCTTGGACGAGCTTACCAGAGTATGATGGGGAATGGAGTCAACTTTCAGGGCTCTCTCCAGGCCTTTATGGATAGTTTTGTGCCGAATTCCATGAAGAAGGATAAGGAAATACGAGAGAACCAGTTACATGGTCAGCACTTTGGCCTAGAAGGCACAGAGCACAAGAACAAGAGGGCCAGTGATGCCAACCAAGAAGAGACCCCTTCTGAGACCAAGCCAACTGAGGGCATCCGCTCCCAGTATGAACCTCTAGATCTGTCAGTCAGACCTGATGCAGGAACCTTACCTGGGGCATCTATCACCATCCAGGACAATGTAGCCTGGCATGGATGTCTGTTCTGTTCCTTTACTACTGCCTCTTTGGAGTTGATGGCTCTTCACCTGCAAGCCAACCACCTGGGTAAAACCAAATCAGGCCAAGGCAGAGATGTTAAAGAACACCTACTGGGCGAATCCTCCCATACAGGCAGCTCTGGTCTGGCACCTCCTCCAGGCCTTCTTCATCTGCACGAGGGCCTTAAAGAGGCTGAATCTGGGGACTTGAAGAACCAAATTGTTTGGTCCAACCACCTAGAGCCGAATACACATGGAACCTCTTTGGGACCATTCTCAAGCGACTTTTACAAGACCTTTAGCCCCATGTATGATGGTTCCTCCAGGGGTCCTGCTGGTTTCTTGGACCAGCAAGAAAATCTGGCCGGTCAAGTAGGTGGTCAGGATGAGCTCTCTGACAAGGCATCCTGTGTGGAAATGGAAGCATGTGAGGAGCGGGATGGTCAGTCAGAAGATGATGAAGTAGGTCATGAAGAACAGTCATCCAATCCTGCTTCTGCAGAGCACCAGGTGCGCTCTGATGATGAAGAGCCAGAAGCAGAGGAGGAAGAAGATATGGAGGTGAGAGACATGGAAGACGAAGATCATGCGACCATTAAAATGCATCCTGACTCCCCCTTGTCTAGGAAGGATGCTCAGAGAGCAAAGATACCCATGGGTGCCCAGGGACATGGCCCATCTCCACCCCAACCACCCATCCTAGAGAAGCAGTGGCAGCCGCAGCAGCCGGGTTTGAGTCTCATTTCTCCAGCCAATGGTCCACCAGGTCTGCTGAAGCCTGAGCAGGCTCACCTGGAGCACCAGATGAACATGCTGTCAGTCCTACGGGCATACAGTTCTGAGAGCCTAGCAGCATTCAATGGAGGCCTGTCCAGCAGCTCTAATGGAGGAGGTGGTGGAAGCAGCTCCAGCATGAAGAGAACTGACCCCTCTGGTAAGTGTGCCACCACTTTTTATAGCCTTAGACCAGTTGACATGACTACAGAAGTAAGACAAACTACACCTCTTTTCTATCCTCAGCTGTTTTTAGTACAATTGAGACTGAAAGCAACACTGCATTAATATGCTTTCACACCGTACAATTTCACAAACAGAATTCATGTGCAATAATACTCCTCTAACCACAGCACACCAATATATACCCTCTCAGTAGGAACACAAGATTTGCTTTTGAGTGAATTCAGCCTAATTTCAAGCAAGTTTAGGGACCATCTAGTCGTCAACCACAACAGATTAATCTTTATTACGATTTTATATTACCCAGTCCACAATCCTACTCGTTCTCTCCATTCCTCTCATAACTGGGATTAAGGGTGTCTGTGTTAGAGCAGAGCAGGACCTCTACTCCCTGTGTCATCCCTGGCACACAGCACTTAACTATCTTAGCTTTCATAAGACCTCTCCCCAAAGCCCATTACTTTATAAGAGCCAAAGATCTATGGCCCTGTGAAAAATGAACTGTCAGCTTTCATGACTCTGTGAACGTTACTAGAGCTCTTTGAGACTACCGTGTTTCACTGTGCCTCTTTTAGACATTTCGGTGATATAAAACTGCAAATGAAAAAATACTCAGAGAATTGAACTTGTAGTGCAGGTCAGTATGAAGTAGTTTAAAGCAAGTGAGTGTTACAGCTTGTCGAAGTTTGCTTCTGGGTATTTCTTTTCCCTCTCAAATATCAGGAAGGTATTTCTAGCAGTTAATGCTATTCATTTTGCTGAAATAAAACTGTCTGCCAATATAATGTATGTATATTCCATTTTGCTCTCTGTCTTAATATATTATTTATCAAGAGCAGAGTCTAATTTTCAAACCGAGTGTTGAGACACATGCTTTTAGTTTAGAAGCTTTACATTAGTGTTATTGCCTCCAGTCTGCAAACACAGAGGAGCAAGGCAGACATTTTATTTTTGCTCCAAGGAAAACAATCTTACTGCAAATAGATGTAAGATTAAGGAGAGGAAAAGAAAGCCAATCGCATTTTTAACAGACTTGTTTGATTAAGCGGCTTTATTTGAACAAATATGTCTTAATACTTTCTGTTCTTTTAATTCTGAACACTTGCACGGTTTGTTTAAGATACTGCACTTTGCTCAGGCATTGTGTATTATGCTTGATTAGTAAACAGGAATTAATCAGCAGCGAGTATGATATAAGGCGGAACCAGAAAGATTATCCTGGTATTGTTCTTTATTAGCTGTATTTTGATAGGGGGAGTATATGTAAGTCAAGACCATATGTAGGTTGATACTGTAACGTTAAGGCCGCAGTTTAACACTCATATCAAGCAAAAGTGAATCACTCACATAAGTGGAAGTGTCAGGGATTCTGAGTCAATAATAGAACTACACGCAGGGCTAAAGAGTCATTTTATACAAAAACACAGATGAAAACAGTGATTGGAGAACAAATGACAGTATGTGGAATGTATTGAGCTTGGATGGGTCAGGTTTGTCTTTCATGTGGAATGAGTACAACGGAAGAGAAGCAGTGGCATGGAGAGGAGTGGTGTATGTACATTCTTCCTCCTAAAGTGTTTACATTAACAATTAATGCTCCGTTTGACCTTTCAATTATGGAAAGTATGCCTGTCATGAAGGAACCTGTTGCATTTTTTATATTAACAGGAGGCCATTGCTATTTTTTTTTGGTCCGCGTTGCAAATTTCTTGTGTTGTAATATCGCCCTTTAATAAAAAAAAAATGCCCTCATGACGCACTCTTCTCCTGCTACAATGGCAAGAGTCTGACCTTTCAAAGATAAGGCTTTGTCTCTAAGACAAAAGTTTTTTTGTTAGGCGTTTTTCAAGCTTGACTCACTCTGCTTGGTGCTTGTGGTTGGAAGCACGTGTGGTAGTGACGTGCGCTGAGATACAGTGTAGGCATATCTGAGGAATATATACAATATACGCGTTGAAGGACAGGATAAAAAGAAACAAGACACTTTATTCATTTCTAAGAGGCGTGGAATTGTGTTAGCAGTTGTGAAAGGAAAGGAATAAAGAAGGAGTGTGCCGTATCCACCGACAGACTACTCACTTTTCTTTCTATACTCTTTCATTCAGCTAACAAAACCCCTGACATAACTCTCTCCAGACCACAACAGTGTAAGTGTAGGCAATGCACTCAATAGCCATTTAATACTGACCAACAACCATTGCACTTACACAATCCACAAGCATTAAACTAAATCAATATAAAGAGCAAGTATATATTTAATAAAGAGTACAAAAAAAGAAAATGAACACATCAGTTCTTCAGACTGTATATTAATGGACCACATGGAGATACTATATATTGTAGATAAGATGGGTCATGAATACTGACCCATCTTTCCCCTGCCCAAAATTCAATTAAAATCAGGCAGAATGTGATTATGTGATTAGCTGAAGTGGGCTTGCATTGCGTTTGCATGCAAATCCAGTAGCAACCATTAATATTTGAAATTTGGCATGTCTGTTCCTGAACTATACTGGAACCTGATAAAGTTTTTTTTCTTTAAGAGCTAGTTACATATACATATATACCTATTTTTCCATCTGTCTTTTACAAAGCATATTGTGTAGTACGTATCCAATAATCCACACAGATTTTGTTGCTGTTCAGATGATAGTATTTGTTAACAGCATCTTATATGTTGCATGAGGCATATTAATCAAAAGAATGTCTGCAGCTAGGCGCTGACTTCTCTCTGATCTTGGCCTATTTGTGGTATAGTCGATTAGACATGTTTTGTTGAGATCTCTTAATGGCTGTGTTCCATTGTGCTGGGGTGCTTGTGTAAGCCTATCATATAATCAATACCCAGTTGTGTCAGTGCCATATCGTTATGTATACATTGTGTATTGTACAGCTCCAAATGAGGAGGCTAAAATAAGACACAGTGCATATTTCACATCAGCAATCTCGGATGGTGCGGTATTTTCAAATGGTTTTAGTACAGAGCCTTGTTTGTAATAGAACGGGGTTGATACTGTAGTGGTAACATTAATAAATTATTAATTATTTATTGATTATTAATTATTAGCAATTAAATCATTAATAATAAGAAAAAAACACCACCAACAATAACAATAACAATAAAAATAATAATATTAATATGAGTGATAGTAGTAATAGCAGCAGTACTGATTATTATTATTATTATTATTATTATTATTATTAGTAGTAGTAGTAGTAGTAGTAGTAGTAGCAGTAGTAGTATTGATGTTAAATGTAGTATGTGGTTTATTTTGTAAATATCTATTTTTACACAAAACATAATATTAGTATGGAGTGCTACTATATATTTTATATGCACTATTTACTTATTTTAAGTGTTATACTTGGAGATAGGTTGGTTATATGCATAACAATGGAATAGATGTATTCATTAGAGTACATCTTTACACCATTTGTTATCATGCAGTATGTGCTTTCTGACATAATCACAGTCCATGAGATTTAAAGAAATCTTTTCAGTCTGAGATCTAATTCCTTCAGAATACTTGTCAAGCTGTTAAACATCCCGCACTGGCTAAAACAGGATAGGTCTCAGATTGAGCCCAGCTCTTTGGCAACTCCACTGAGTGTGAAATTTAGCCCGGGCCTAGGCTTAATTTGCGTCCGGAAAAAGCAACCCACAGTGGCTAAGAGAAAGGATCTCTTATAGTTATGGTGAAGTGGCACTCAGGGGCAAAGCAGAGTGGGAGCGAGAGAGGTAGAGATGAGATCATTGGTGTTCTCTCCTGTTTCTGTTTACTCTCTGTCACTCCATCCCTCTTGTGTCGCGAAGCTCTCCAGGCCACTCTGTCCCCGGGCCGCAACCGCTGTTGTTGTCGTTGTCATTGCTGCTGTTGTTGTTGATTGTTAGGTAAATGGTTATCTCGATTCACCCTCTGCGGCTCCATTAGGCATGGTGAAAAATGCCTCCACTTCGAGAGTGTGTGTGTGTCTGTGTGTGTGTGTGTGTGTGTGTGTGTGTGTGGGTGGAAAGAGTATATTGATACACAGGCTGCACTCAGCCTCTGTGAGATCAGGGCTAAGTGGAGGTAATGGGGGCAGGAGGCTGACTGGCTTTAGGGTATTTACAGTGGCATGCTGTGGCATAAGCACTGGCTACTTTGACAGAGTGTGAGCTCTCGGTCCGTGTATCTCTCATAGTGCCGCTTTCAGATGTTTACTGGAGCTGTTAGGCTGCCACCCTTCAGCCACTTTTACCACCCAGTCAAGACATTCCTCGAGCTTTAGCAGAAACCGAGAAAGCCAAAGAAAGAGAGATCAGGTTGTGTCTGTGGGCCTTTCTTCTCACGTGTCATATTAGTTCATAAGGCCATGACACCCCCTGGTGGAAAGGCAGTGAACCCTGTCCCTATTCTCTCCAGCTCGCTCAAGGAGAATGACAGATCAGCAGTGAATGCTGGAGAAAGATGGAGATGGAAGCAGAGGCGGCAAGTCGTAAGAGAGGAAATAAGTCATGTAAAAAGAGAAAGGGTTAGAAGATATGTAAGAGAAGACAGACGCACAGGAAGTGAGGGACACTCAAAAGGATGCATTAATATACAGCAGGGAGAGCATGAGAATGACAGAACGAGATCAGAGGCAACACAAAGGATCCTTTTCTTTTCACTCCCCTCCTTTTTTTAAGACAATAATCTCCCCACGGGTTGATCAATCTTCAGTGGCCTCTGAACACATCATTGCACACTTACTAAGTTCAAGAGCAAAGCTCAAGCACTAGAAATGAGACAGTAAATCCACAGCATTTGTCAAGCCGACAAACGACTCTGAGGCGAAAAAAAATAAATAAAAAAAGGAAAAGCGGAAAACCACAGAAGCATAAATGTAGTGAAGGAATTTGCAGCATTTTGTTACTTGACGAATCTGCCAGTCTGCTTGCCAGTACATAGAGTGTCTCTATGAATGCGTGTGTGCAAGCAGAGGGGGGTCGGTGGTTAGTTGTCTTCTTACTTGTAAGTGGTGTTCATGTCACTAGTGGCCAATTATCACTGTCAGGAGGCTGTAGGATCCAAGTCTCTCCCTTGGAGGGTCATGACCCCAGTCTGGTTCAGGTCAGAGATGGCACTCTGTTTTCTGCATTCCTGTCAGCTCCTGACCTCTCTCTCTCTCTCTCTCTCTCTCTCTCTCTCTCTCTCTCATTACAGTACCCGGCTCACAGTACTAAAAGGCTCATATGTGTGTCCCTCTGAACAGGTTCTTTAAAGTCATTATGATAATTAAAAACATATGGCGCCTGCACAGGGCTGAGTGTGTTCACGGATGCAAAGGATCAGAGGAGACATTACATCTCCAGTAGTCTCTTACACCTAGAAGTGAGAATAAACAGGTGTGTGATGTGTACACCTGTGCATGCATCCTCAAGCTCCCCACCCCACCCCATATACATGCAAACACATAAATAAGAGATACTAAATATCCCCCTGTGCATTTCACTAGAATGAACGGCTAGCTAAAGACACTCCTAAGACCGTTTGAGAAATGCATGCGTCATATTCACTTGTTTCCTATGTCACATGTTCATAAATTCAATAAATTTTCAGGATCTCAGGTCCAAAATATCATGTAACATCCTATACAATAAGAGTGTAAAAAGAAGAACCCCACAGGTATACAAATTGAATTATACACACAAACGCACAATTGCATTATTGCTTCTTGTCATCTTAATGGCTTTCTCAATTTGCTACCAAGTAATTACTACCGTCTCCTAATTCACAGACTGGTAAAGCTGTTAGTGCGAGAGAGAGAGAGAGCAGTTTAAACAGATATCTTTTGGGTTCTTTGTCGTCGTCGATTTTATTTTCTGTTTGCTACTCGCTGTCATCTTCGCTCGCGGTGAAAAGAAATATGACAATTTTAAAACCCAGTGCTAGGATGCTACTTGGTAATTGCTAGTAATAGTGTCCTCATCAGGTGGCTAATTAGCTGTAATATGGCGCATGTTAGCATGCTAGCATCCACACAGCCACTGCTCGGCCTACTGCAGAGACGCGGGACAGCCTGGCGCACACTGATGATGCGTACAGCCTGAGGGTCAGTCAGTGTTTATCCATGTAAATTTCCTTGTGTGCTGTGAGGAGATACCAACATTTTTTAAAATCGTCATTCTTTTCCTGCTAGAGGTCATTACTGGGTTGGGACAGGCAAATTCTAACTGGGTTGCCGTAGCCTGTGTATGGGTATAGTGGAAGACAGTAAACATCTTCAAAAGTGTGAACTGCACACACATTTCCACTCGGTCTACTAAAACATGGCGTATTTTATTTTATGTAAGTAGTATGCTAGGTGAACCTCCAAGGAGCAAACTCTTATAAATCAGTGCTGCAGATGTTCTCAGGGTAAAACAATCTTCGGAAGCATTTAGTTAAGTTTATTGAACTTTCATATTCATTTAATATGATAGGAGATTTGCACATTCATTTCTTTTAATGAAATGAATGTGATATAATAAAACACTAATTTTGCTACAAATACAAATTAAAATGAATGACAATATAGCTACAGTAATTTTACGTGCAAAAATGGGGTGCTTTATATTTATTACATTTAATAATAATTTATTTTATAGTTTTTCTTTCTTTCCAAGGCATCTTTAGCTAACAAAAAACAAATAAAATAAAATACAAGTTAATTAAATGAAGATAAAAAAGTAGAATACAGTGTGCACTGGTAATTTTTTTATATTTATATATCTGCGTATCTCACACCTCTACTTTCATAGAGTATACTGCCAAAGGAAACACCTCTCTCTCTCTCTCTCTCTCTCTCTCTCTCTCTCTCTCTCTCTCTGTGTGTGTGTGTGTGTGGGTGACACACACACACACACATACACACACTGGTTGTCTGGATCGACAGACAGTGTTTGGACCTTTCCTCTCCTCACTTTCTGCAGGGTTGTTGGGTGAAGGCAAGGCGCTATTTCACATGTTCAATATTACCGCTTTTAACTAGCACCAAGGTGAATTAACACCTTGTCACTCAGTCAAGCAAATACTACTTCCAAAGCGCAATTAATTGTAATCGCTGTTGTCAAGCCCAGTAGACGGTACCTGTTGCTCTCCCTCTGCAGCTGTGCAAGCTCTAAAAATATTTTCCCTTGCTAATTTCCCCTGATATCAGCTTCTGCTGGGGCGGTGAAAGCCTTTGAAAAGGCCTCATAATCTTCATCTCTCTCTCTTTCTCTCTCACTCTGTCTAATACCTTGATGATGTAGCCTTCATCATTTCTGTCAGGGACAAAAAAGCGGATGAATAAAGTATCAGGTTCCATCCTGAAAAGAAAGGAAAAGGAGTATTCAATGCTAATGACAGCAAAACAATTATGCTATTCATGATATTAGAGGAGAAAAAAAAGACATAGTTTTTTGGAAGCCTTGGGAGGTGGGAATAGAAAATATTCTCACTTGTACACTGGTACTCTGATCATAGCATGCTGTATAGATGTGTGTGTGTGTGTGTGTGTGTGTGTGTGTGTGTGTGTGTGTGTGTGTGTGTGTGTGTGTGTGTGTGT
>JAOVVH010000043.1:8186787-8199083 GCA_028566435.1 Scorpiodoras heckelii
GATTGGCTCCAGCCCCCCCGTGACCCCGACTAGCGGGATAAAGTGGAAGATAATGGATGGATGGATGGATGGATGGATCGATGGATGGATCGATGGATGGATAGTGTGTGGCGACCACCACCGGATTACAGGAAGTGGGAGGAGACTTCCGAGTTTGAGGGGGAGTGGCCAGGGGAATTCCCAGCATGCAGTGCAGGTTGGACACTCCTGGTTCTTGGTGTCTTCAATGAAGTTGTTCCGAAGCGGTTGAGTCATGTGATGTGTCCACTGGCTTCCCGACAGTGTCCCACACCGCTGGCATCACAAGTATTTTGTTCAAGTCACAATAATCACCCGCATTCCTCATTGCATTAATGTTTCAAAATCAGAGTCTGCATTATGGTTTGAATGGATTTCAGTAACATCATATGTTAAATGTGTAGTCCTCGTTTCCACATTTTCCTGACAGCCAACATTCATGAGGGTGTGACCCAGTCTATTTCTATTTTTAATACATTACACCTCTTTCAGGAGCTGTGGGAGTGACCGGAGCATGTAGGGGAGAATATATATAACTGATATGTGCCTACACATCCCTTCAGCTAACGCAGCATCTACAGTGCCATGGCAAAGTATTTGCCCCCTTCTGAATTTCTTCTACTTTTGTTAATTTGTCACATTTAAATGTTTCAGATCATCACACAAATTTTAATATAAGATAAAGACAGCATGAGTAAACACAAAATACAGTTTTTAAATGATCATTCCCTTTACTGAAGTTCAAAATTGATTCAAAACCTATATCACCCATGTGAAAAAGTACTTGCCCCCTTAGCTACCAGATCAAACATTTAACGAAATTGAATTAACTATTGGGTTTTATTTCAGTAGCCACACCCTGGCATGATCACTGCCAGACCTGCTGAATCTAAATAGCTTTTAAACAGAATTTGTATGGCAATGTGAAGCAGCTAGAAGGTCACAAAAAGCAGCACATGATGCCACATTATAAAGAGATTGAAATACAGATGTGAAACAAAGCCACTGAAATCTAAATTGAAATCTACTAAGATCTGTAAAGGGCCATTGCTAAGGCTCTGGGACTCCAGTGAACCACACAGAGAGCCATTATACACAAATGGAGAAAACCTGGAACAATGGTTAACCCTCCCAGGAGTGGCCGACCTACCAAAAGTTCACCAACAGCAAATCAATAACTCATCCAGGAGGTCACAAAAGAACCCAGATGAACATCTAAAGACCTGCAGGCCTCATGTACCTCAGTTATAGTCAATGTACATGATTCCACAATAAGAAAGACACGGCGCAAAAAGAACCCAAAGCCTCGTCTCACATTTGCCAAAAAAATCTAGAGGACCCACAAGACTTTTACCACATTCCACCATAAGAACATCATATCAACAGTGAAACATGGTGGTGGTAGTGTGATGTTCTGGGGCTGGATGACTCGTCAAAATTGATGAAGCCAGGAATTCTGCTCTCTATCAGAAAATACTGAAGGAGAATTTCCACCTGTCAGTTTGTGACCTAAAGTGCAGTTTGGTTCTACAGCAGGATGATAATCTGAAGATCACAAGGAGGTCCACCTCTGAATGGCTCAAAGAAACATAATGAAGGTTTTGGAGCCAAGTCAAAGTCCTGAATTAAACCCCACTGAGATGCTGTGGTGAGACCTTAAACTGCAGTTCATGCTTGAAAACCCTCCAATGTAGCCGAATTAAACCAATTCTGTAGAGTGGGACAGAGTGATTCCTCTACAGCGATGTAAAATACTCATCACAAGTTATCACAAATGTCTGATTATAAAGGGAGACACAAGCAGTTATTAGGTTTAGGGGGTGATTACTTTTTCACATGGTGATGTAGGTTTTGAATAAATCTTTATCATCAGTAAGTGTTATGATCATTTAAAAGCTGTATTTTGTGTTTACTCATGTTGGCAAATACTTTTTCACAGCACTGTATGTAACATGCCTAATGCAGCAGATGGACGCGGGATCAGCCCTGATAATCAGCACGGGCTCACTATCATTTAAAGCAACAGGAACTGAAACTATGGGTTTGTAATGAGCTGTTTCAGACGGGGTGGACAGACAGCTGCAGTATTTGCTCCATGTGTTGTGTAGACTGAAGAATGTCACAGACATTTGATGTAGATTCCGGGGACCTGGATGAACTTGTGGAAAAATGGCAATAACATTTAAAATGAAAAAAAGTTTACTTGTGGTTGGAATACATGCAAAAGAGAAAAGTATATTTTAAGTATATTTTCAAAAGTGTAAATTGTTCACCATGTGAAAGACCACACACTTTTATTTGTGTTCAAACTTTAAATTTCTTTAAAACTGCTGAATTTCTGATTAAAGAAACTGTTTGAACAAAACAATGCGTCAAAACCTGCGTTCTGTTTATGATGGCGTATGTGAGCCATTTCTCAGCTACTAACTGACAGAGAAGAACATCGTTCTGTAATTAATGTTTCTGTACTCGAACATGTGACGTACACTTGGTGTTCGTGATTCGATGTTTTTGCCTTTATCCGTGGCCGCTTTGTTCTTTTGTGTAAAAAGGCCACTCCATAAAGACATGAATCATCCTCAGTACACTGCCTTTCCTCAAAACTATTAGATGAATTGATGGAGTTTCTTACTAACTTGTAAACTTATGCCCTTTTGCTCTTACAAACTCGATGAGCCATTAATAAACACCATCCTGAAATCCTCATTAGCACTGGTTCTGCTTCACTGATAATCATTTTCAATTAAAATGCCTCCTCTTCTTGCTATGTTTCCATCACAGTCACCAGAGACACCGAGTCTGTAAAGAGTCATGGATTTAATTAAAATAAAGACAAATTTAAGGAGAAACAGTATGACGGCCTTAATGTTGTTTCTAAGTGATAAACATATCATCTAGGTTAATTTTATTGCATCGTCCTTTCTGCTAGGCACTTTTGTCTTTAAAATAAACACTTCTCAGGAGATTCAGAAGAAAGATAAATGCTTTTACTGATAAAGACTTCAAAGGGTGTCAGTGCTGGAAAGCAGGATGTTCTGCCAAATTTTGATGCCATTAAAAACAAATTAGGGGAGCAATAAAGTGTGCATATAGAGTAAATTCATCTCATTTTTAAGCAAACGTTAGGTTCATGTTGACTTCTCAGTATAAAGTAAGCTGTTGCGTTTTGTCCAGTTTGCTCCTAACCTAAAATGTAAAGAAAAGAAAAATATACCATCATAACACATTCCCTACAATTATAATATGCCACTTGAATAAATGTTGAATTGACACAAGGACATGCTTTACAAGGATGTATGTGCAGCCATGTGAAATATAATTGGAGCCTGTAATCAGTTCAGCTATGGCTTAGTTATCTGTCATGATTAGCATAACATCTGTCAGAGCTGAATGTTTCTGTTAATTACCAGTCTTTTTTTTTTCCTGCCTTGCTTGCAAATGTGTCCTGAGGCAGACAGATGGACAGTGTGACTGAAGAAAGCATTTGTACTGGTTTGTACTGTGGAGTAAAGTACATCTGTGTTACGATCAGCAGCAGCTTGTGGCCATAGATTTTGGTTTGGGCAGGACGACATTAATAATGTCATAGCCTCAAATAAATTAAATTGAGAGGCTATCCACTTGATTTATACTATAGGCTACTATCTGGTAAAATTTTTTGTGTAACCCTGTAATAGGCAGTTAAGAGTCGATGATATACAGTCACCTGGTGTACAGTCTGGCAGCTTATTCACCACTGCAGTGTTTGAGATAAACACAGAAGAGATAATATCATTGACAGTTTGCCAGGTTTCAGTGAAATATTTCAGCGCAACTGCATCTAAAAACCAGACAAAAGACCTGAAACTAGCCCAAAACATTTGTCCATTGGAAAAGGGAACCACATCGCAACCCTGACCCTACTCCACCCCAAAATGTAAAAACCATCAGTTCTTCAGCCTTTTAAGTTTGAGGTGGTCCACAGAAATGAGACGGGTGGTGGGGGTATGTGACAGCGGGGGCGTGGTCAAGCACCGCTCCATGAATGGAGGGCGGGTTAGGAAAGGAGAGCGGTGAAGATTTCCACCTGTTAGTGAGCGGCTGCGGATAAGAAATGGATGAGCAAGTGCCATGGGGATGAGCAGTGTGTGTGTGTGTGTGTGTGTGTGTGTGTGTGTGTGTGTGTGTGTGTGTGTGTGTGTGTGTGTGTGCAGGTGTGTTTACAAGACTGAGCAAAAGACAGAGATGAAATCATCAGAATAACCACAAGAGGGAGCATCTGAGGGTTAGATGAAAAAAAACGTAACAAAACAAAAAGAAAGAGATGGGAGCACTGACATGAGTTTAACTCCTAGGAAAGGTTAAAATACTATAATGATAGCAACTCAGTCGTTTATAAATAACAAATGGAGTGATATGGTGGAAGTGGGTGTTATCGTTCTTTTCCCCTCCTCCTCCTCCTCCTCCTCCTCCAGCGTCTGATCTCCCCACACAAGGCCTTCAGGGGTTAATTAGGCGATCCTGATAATAGCACACTCATGAAAAGGAGAGCACACTGCTTCTCCTTCCTTCTCTCGATCATCTTAGTCAGTACATTTTTTGCAAAAAAAACAAAAAAGAGAAAGGCGGTAAAATACGGTTGTGGATTTTTGTTTGTAACTTGGTTAGTGTTTGTGAACATGTGCTACTGAAGGAGTTGTGTTATGTTTGGGAGTAGTGATGGTGGTGGAGTGGAATTTGCCATTCTGCTTCATGTCACTTAGCACCTCATAATACACACAGGAAAAAAATGTACTGAAATGGAAAGTTGTGTGCAAAGTTTGTATATCCCATAACAAACTAAAGCAGATGAATGCCTTTAATTCATATTTAATATGAAGTATGTTAAGTGTTACAGATCTTTGTTCTTTATCAAGTAAGAAGTAGTCAAACACTGCATGTATTGTATATACAGTATATTAACAGTGTAAATTCTGAAGCTTAAATGTTTACATCTCCTTGTCAATCTTTTCAAACTTATATGTCCTCAAAAAATAACGTCGAGAGCCTATAACACCTGAGTTATGTTACAGCCTTTTATCTAGTACCATCATTATAGTTGCGAGTCGACAACTTACGGTCATTCACCATACAGAATAGCAGCTCACTTTCAGTGGTTTTTATTCAACTGTGTTCAATACATCAGGTGTGTTTCCCATCTGTCCCATAGAAGATTTCATATATTTAAGCAGGTTTGCCAGATTACAGTATGAGATGAGACCACAAATATCGAGTCAAGCTCAAGGCCTAAAAAGTTCGAGTCTGATTCGAGACCATGACTTTGGGTTTTTAGGGAAAGTCAAGACCAAATCTTTGGAGGAATTGTGACTGAGACCTAAAAAAAAGTCCATTCACAAAAAAGTTGGGACACTTTCTTAAAATGCAATAACAAACTGAAATCTGTGACATGTTAATTCATTTGAAATTTTATTTAACAGGCAAAAGGACACTTTCACAAAAGTGAAAAAAGGCATATTTTCAATGATGAACTTAATTATATTTGTTAAATATAAACAAATTTAGAAATTGATGGCTGCAACTCACAAAAAAGTTTGGGACAGAGGCAATGGGGTTTGTACATCACCAACATTATATTTCAGATACAAAGCACTTATCAATACAATGTCATTTACTGATTCATTTTACTGTATATTATTAATTTGTGTAATTATTTTGAGAGTATAAAAAAATTGTCACTGTGGTGGGGAAAAACAGTCTCAAGATCTTCCTCTAAAATTACAAGTCCAACCCATGCCACTCTAGTCGGACACTGATTTAAGACTGAACTGAATTGAGATGAAACCGAAAAAGTGAAAATGTGGTAAAAGACTAAGACCAGACTTACTATAACATTAGGTTCCAGTAAGATTTCCTGCCCAGTTGCATCTCAAAAACCACAAATCAAACCTTAAACTAGCCCATACCTACCATAGGTAGTGAAAACTGGAGACACATTTAGACATTATATGTACTTACACTTGTTTATGGAAATTCTCCGAACATGGGGCAGCATGAGTCTTGCCCCAATGGGCTTCAATTAGCACTTGTTGCAGTTCCATTTCTGACCAAACGTTAATAACTTTATGGGGTCACTAAATGGGATAGTGAGCACACTGTACCAACATCTAGAAAATTAACAAATCATTCTGAAAATTGGCTTACATCTGTCAAATAGCATTTTTAAAAAATCGTTGATCACTCAAAAGAGGTTATTATTATTTCAGTGGAATTTAAACTGCATGGAGTTATGGATGAGGGCTTTATGATGATTAACATTTGTTAAATGTATCTATATATCCTCCCCATTCCCATTCTCTGAACAAGTATAAAACTATTACAGACAACAATTTTCATACATTTCCCTGAACTGAAAAAAGAAAAAAAAAATGTTAACTTAAAACTTACTTACAATCACTTACATTACAGTATAAGTCTAAGGGCAGATGTTGGGGCAGTTATAATGCGTTCATGAATTTTTCAGTGAATCATATTAGTAAATTAAGCTCTGAATCTGAATTTATTATTTATTTTGGGAAATACTGAGTGTTACAGAGATAGACTCTAAAACACGATTCAACTAAATCAGAACAGTTCACTAAAACTTTCTCTTGTATCTGTTACATCATACTTGTAGGAGTGTAATGGTTGTGGTTTTGCATTATACGGTGTTGACCATTTTATAATCAACAGAAAGAAAAAAAAGCTTCAGTAAACAGCTTTGCTGTTCTTGGTTAACATGTTATGATGGACTGTGTTAATAACTTTCACTGTTTTCTGATGGTACATGTGTGTGAGGGTGTGTGTAACCCAGCTGTTTGCACAAAAGTAGAATGTGACCTTTTCTCTTACTACTACTACTACTACTACTACTACTACTACGACTACTTCTGCTAATAATAATAATATTAATAATAATAATAATAATAATAATAATAATAATAATAATACCTGTGTTGCCATGTTATTCTGTACTTTACTTTCTGTCTTTCTCTCTGTCTTTCTCTGAGAGAGAGAGAGGCAAGCAAGCCTACAGTGTGTGGATCTTTTATTCATACTGGATTAAAAATGGATGCGCTCTTTACCTTAGATGGACCCTGCTTTGACAATAACAGAGAGCTCAATCGGTGTTTTGCCAGCACTTCGGCAGAGGAGGGAAGGAAAGTAGTGAGAAGGGGGGTCAGTGTGTGTGTGTGTGTGTGTGTGTGTGTGTGTGTGTGTGTGTGTGTGTGTGTTAGGGTGGAGATGGGGGACTTGTTGGGCCAACACTGGCTTTTTTTAAGTGTAAAATTGGATGAGGAAATTCTGCCTCTTGGACTTGGCGTAATGTAAGGGAGTGTGAAATTAAAGGGCACATGAATAAGAGTGGGCCTGCATTGTGTGGTGCCGGCTCGCTTATCGAAAAATTCAGACAACTGGAACATCGAAAGCCCCAAAACTTGTAGCAATCCCCTTTGTGTTGCAGCCTGAGCAGACACTGTAGTGTTTGAAAGCCGCTGAGACTCCAAAGCCAAACTTAAAACGCTTATAAATCCTGTCTTTTTCAGCCACACACAGCATATGTGTGTGTGTGTTTGTGAGTGTGTGTATTTGTGTGTGTGTGTGTGTGTGTGTGGAGACGACTGATAGCCACAATGCATTCCTGCCACACCTTTAATGCAGCCTCTTTACATGCAGTGGACCTCGCCGGCTGCTATTTTAAACCCCATGTTAATTTGATTTAGTGCTTTTCAAATTGAATTGAGAAAAATGGAGAGCAAATGTACTGTTATTAATGTCCTAAAGTAGTGCGCAGCTGAGAGTGTCTGGCTTTGCTTTAAGTGGACGGAGCTGATAAGCGAGCACCGATATGATAGGCACGTAATCTGCATCTCTCATATGAGCTTGTGTGGCCTAATAGGGGCCTTTGTGTACAACTCAGCGGTGTTCAGATCCAATATGCAGTGCAGCAAGGAACTTCAGGACTTTGTAAGGCAAAGTCAATATCTTTATCTGAGTCACTGAGAAGGTTTTCTGTAAAAAAGAAACAAAAAATGAATTCAAAAACTGGAATTAGCTGTCCTGCATTAGGTATCACTAGCACAGATCCAGTGTGCCAAAGAGCTACTATTCCCACCAATTGTTGGTTGAGATCATATACTTAGACATCACCAATTCACACAAAACATGTTATGGTTGTAGCCCCACATGTCTGATACGGAATATATGCTTTAAGCAACAATTTCTAAATTTGGCATGCTTATTTCATTTCACTTCATTCTTGCTCTTTTTCTCACTTTCTGCAGTCATATTATGCACTGCTATATGGTACATTAAGTTTTGCTTTAATTTTATTATACCTTTACTGTTATTTTAAAGCTTGTGTCACATTTTTTCCATAGTTTTACTGTATTTAAATGTTTTAATAAGTAAATTAGCCACTAACTTACTGTACATTTTATTTAACTTATGCATTATGATAAATTCAGACAGCTTTGACCAATTACAGCTAATTTTCACAGCTTATCCACCTGAATTTGTCCTTGGCAAAGTTGACAAATTGATAAGAAAAAAGAAGGCAATTATCAGGTGATCTATCACTTGGTTAAAATTATGCCAAAAATATTTTCAGTTGTCTTGTAATTCCATGTATAGCAAATTCTTGTATGATTTATTATTATAGGAAATTATCATGAATTAATCTATCTGCTGATTTGTCTATGTATCCACTGATGTGTATATTGATTATTGATTTGCCAGTTGATTAGCATTTGATGAATTGATTACTGATTGGTATCAACAGACCTCAGTAGTCTCAGTACTTAACTTTGCATATTACAGCTACTTGACAACTTAATGAGCACTTTGATCAAATATCGAGCCTCCTAAGATAAACTCTATCTCTCTCTCCTGCAGGTCAGAGGCCGTTCCAGTGTCAGTACTGCCCATACAGCGCCTCACAGAAGGGTAACCTAAAGACCCACGTACTGTGTGTCCACCGCATGCCCTTTGACAACAGCCAGTATCCAGATCGACGCTTCAAACGCTCACGACTTGAGTCTGATGCATCTGGCAACCTTGAGGATGGAAACCCTGTCTTGTCTGGCCAGGGGGGAACAGGGGAAGGATTCGCTTTTGTGAGTGACACCGCCCTAACTCCAATCAGGGATTCTGAGAAGTTGTAGGGCCACATAATGTCATCACTTACTTAGCAAGTAGCATCATTTGGTGAACAGTTATTTCTTTTTTGCAATGGTGAGAGAAGCAGAAGACTGGACTGCTACAAATGTAGTGACTAAACCTGATTTCAGACACAGCAGGCATGGTAGTGATCAGGTGTGCTATGAATATGAAGCATGCCCGTAAAGAGTGCACAGGCAGTCTTAGAAAGATTACAAATCATATAAATCATCGCCTGATCAATGTGAAACACAATCTGTAGCATTACTGTAGTCACCTGAAATGATATTACGAAGAATTGTTCCAGAATAAGAAGAAAAAATAAAGGACAGTCACCGAATCCAGTCACTTAAAAAGACTTTTATCCCAAAAATAATGCTTTTATCAGAAAAGTGATCCGTGTGAACGATTTGGTGATAGTCAAATAGGGAGGAGAGATGGAAGAGGGCTGCTGCGCACACCCTTCAGGAACATGACACCACCGGTGGCCATTTGCCCAGCGCCACTGACGAGGGTGAATGGAGGCAGTGGACGGAAAGAGCGGGGGGGTGGATGGCGGGATGAGGGGAGGAGATGACGGGAGGTGGGGGCCTTGGTGCCAGTCTGACTGGAGCTGTCATTGCAGAGGAAATCAATTCACCTCCTCCACCATTGCCCCAGTGTGCACACACACACACACACACACACACACACACACACACACACACACACACACACACACACAAATACTGTACTCGTCATTAAGGGTCGGCCCCCAGAACTGCCCAGCAACCCTCCCTGCTCCCTATAATCCCTCCCTCCCTTGCACAAAAATCAAGATGACCACCAACATGAGAAAAAAAAAAAATCAATGAAATGTATTTACAGGCCCATTAGAGTCCGAGGTGTGTTATTTGTGCAGTTACAGCGTGTCATTTGTTCACGTATCAAATTTGTGGTGAGGGCAAAATGTTGAATGTGCTTTTCTTAACTTTATTCTTTGTTAGATGACGAAATGTGTTGCTTTAATCAGCTTCACTACAGAAGCGACGAAGTGCAGATCTAAAGCGAAGCACTTCAGGTAACACTCGGTGTAGCTTGTGCAGAAGTCGAATTTTTTTATCCTGTATTTTGAATGAGACACGGAGACCTGATGAAGGAGTAATCACACTCTAAAATGTTTGAAGACTTCGTGGAAGAGCTTGTAAAAGAGTATGGAAGAAGTGATAATGTAGATATGACGTGTATAGATAATGATATTTCCCTGTTTAAGTGATTGAGTGTCCTTTTTTCTTTCTTTTTTATTCCTGGAAGAAATGAAAGTGTTTTGTATTTTTTTTATTCATTTCTGTTCCACCCCACCCCCCGAACGTAGATCCATTTTCTTCATATTTTTGTGCATTTTTGTTTTGAATATTATTCTCTGAAAAAAAAACCATTAATGACACATGGACAAAATCAAGGCTATTACAGAGTAAAATGAAGTGGCTCAACTTTCATCCTACTTACTTTTGTTAAAGCCAAGCAGGGTTAGGGAGGTAAAGAGAACATGGGGCTTTTTTATTGCCTGGGCACAAACTGGTGGGATAGAGCGGAGGGATATTAATGTTTTGTGATAAAGAGAAATGATCCCGACTTTAAGAAAGTCGATATCTTCCCGCTCTGAGAGGGAACTCTCGGCACTTAAACCCCTGAGCCTTAAGGCTGCTTCACATCTGCCGAAAGGAGTTTACTAAACTCGCAAATACCCAACACACTCTGCGCTAATCAGCAGACAAAACCGAAACCTAGACCAGGCACCAGAGGAGCTTCATCTCCAGGCTAAGATGGAAAAAAAAGAGAGAGGCAAAATAAGGACTGTAAAGAAAAGGAAGAGTAAGCATTTCTGTAATGACGGAGTAGAGATTGAGTGAATCTATCTGTAACTGTTCCCTGCAGAGATTCTCTAATTAACATCTTTTTGCCATTAAGGAAAAACACTTTTTTTTTCTTTTTTCTTTTTTTATTTCTTGTTTCTAGTATAGTTCTCACTGCCTTACTTAAATCAAGTTGATCAACTAAAGGCGAGTGTTTATATAAGCTCTATCCAGGGCAACGTGTTTTACAAAAAATAAATACTTTTTCAACATAGTGAGCTTTAGAAGTTTTAGTGCACTACTTTTTTTGTGATTGTTTCAGCTGCTCTCTCTCTCTCTCTCTCTCTCTCTCTCTCTCTCTCTCTCTCTCTCTCTCTCTCTCTTTCATTTGTGTGTATGTTTGTGTTTACATATGTGCTCTTGCCATATAATGCGGTATATAAAACTTTCGAAAAGCAGGAAAAAACACAAGAAACATGAAAACAACATTAAAAAGATATTCCATTCCCAGCACCATTTTTTTTCTCTGCTTTGTGTTATTTTGGATTATCATGGTCAAGCTTAGAAACAGGCAATAATATTGTTTGTGACACTGGAAGAGCATTTTCTCTGTATAGTGTTTGTCCACTCTGTATAGTCAGGTGCTAACATTATCCCCCATCCCCTCAGGCATATGTTCCTTCTTTCCGATCTTCCTTGAGACTATTTAACTGGTTTTCAACAAATCAATACACAAATATCGCCATGTGCATATTTAAAATCTATTAAAAAAAATATTGTGCTTCTTGAGACATTATGTTCTTTCTCTATACTGGTCTATATTATGTGCTCCTGGTCATTATGCTGTTCAACATTCCTAAATGAAGAATATTTCTATATCTGAGGAGGACATGAAGAGCGTAGAGGATTTTGTTGCTGTTCTATACCCATAACATGTAGATGAGTTTGTATTTAAGGAGTACTTTCGGTTATTATTTATTATCCTTGATCCAAAAGGAGGAGACGCAAGCGACGATGAAGTATCGGGTTTTTATTTCAGCTATGACTGTTTTCTTTCTACTGTTCATTAGTGGTTCTAATGTCTTTGAAGCAGTATAGTTTTATCCAGTGTTTTACGCAATAAAACCTCTACCTCTGAAAATACAGCCTCGCTTGTTTTTTATATCTTGTCTTATTGGCTCTTTATGAGAAAACACACACATGCACGCACACACACACACACACACACACACACACACACACACACACACACACACACACACACAAACA
>JAOVVH010000043.1:8397587-8408032 GCA_028566435.1 Scorpiodoras heckelii
TCTTCTAACTGAGGATCCACTCTCCTTTTCATTCCACCTCTTTTTTCTTTTCCTCCATGTCTCTCTCTCTCTCTCTCGCTCTCTTTTCTTTTTTAACACACTGGCGGTGGGGGCCTGACATCTGCAGAGTGCATTTAAAGAAAAAAATGTGTCAGGGAAGCGTGATCCCCCTCGTGCCCCCGCCTCTCGCGCTCCCTTTCATTAGCTCACTGGCAGGGTGGCACTTCTCAAGCTCATTACAGCCCGAGGATTTATGGTGCCGGAGCCAATGGCGAAGAAAAGGCATCTGTCAATAATTGCAGGGAGCAGCGCACACACACATCTCGAGAAGCTTTGAAATCTCATTAGGTATGCAGTTATCAGGCATAAAGATCAAAAACATTACTCAACTCCGACAGAATCCTACCAAGAAACATTAATTAGCAACAGGCCCACGTTATAAAATAAAACAGACTTCCTCTCTCGTCCTCCCTCTACCCCCTTCGCTCCCGCTATATATCTTTCACTCTCGGCTTCTCACACCTGCCTGCCTCTGCTTAGGCGTGGAGAACGCTCAGCCACCCGCTGGCTGACACACACAAACACCTACACACACACACACACACACACACACACACACGCACACACAAACACGATAATATGTAAACTGACTCGCAGGACATGAAAACAGATACAGGAAGGAAATGGTGACACAACATCACACGCAGGAAAGCATACATCATTAGCCATAAACCCTCTTGTAACACACACCTACACGTTACAATGAATGCAGACACATGCAGATACAAAGCACGGACCCCCCACTAGAGTTAACAACACCCCCTGCTTTTCCCCTGTCCCCTTTCTTCCTCTCCACTCATTAAATTAAAAAAAAAAAAAAAAAAAACAACAAAACACAACAGTAAGGAAAGGGGTGGGTAATTCCCAGCATCTGAGACTGATCAGAACACAAGGAGAGGAGAAAAAGAGCATACAGGCATTTTTGAATCTCTCTCTCTCTCTCTCTCTCTCTCTCTCAACCTGCGTAGTGTGGAGAGAGGAGGAAGAGGCCTGTCAGGCTGGAGAAGGATGTCAGGGCCCAGGCTGGCCCTGATTACCAGGGCCCCTCTCTCCCTCTCCCTCTCAGCCCTGCCTTTCATCACCAGCACCGGCATCAAAAAGTAGCCTGAGAGTAACACTCTCTCTCTCTCTCTCTCTCACATACACACACACACACACACACACACACACATATAGCAAATAAGACTGATGGCTGTCAGCTTCCAGGCAAAGAGTGGAACAGGAGGAGGGGCTTAGAACAAAGCCGTGGGGTCATAATATATCAAAAATATCATATTGTGTTACATGAGATGCAAAATATGTCACGCTTAAAATATTATTAACATCGAACTGAAGGGAGAAGCATTTTTCTTGAACTTATTATTATTGCAATACATAATATCACGATATGCTTTTCTGACAGCATCATGCTGTACTTTTATATCGCTGCCCATTTAGAGGCGTCATAAAAATGGTCTTAGTTTAAACCCTGACTAATGAAGAAAAAAAAAAAAACAACAACAACAATGAAACTTTGCAAAACTAAATTCCGTGATACATACAGTATGTGTCATAAAAAAGTATCACAATATGACATCTCTGGCATATCGCCCTCCCCTGATTTTAATCTCAGTGATTGTTACAAAAAAAAAAAACATCAGGGTAGGGTAGTGTTTTAAAAGTCCTGATGATAGCTGCGATATCCTGGAAAAGTGTACAGCCTTACTTATCACACAATACGATGGTATGATCATATCATCCAGCCTTAATCTGTTCACCTCTTGTAGTGACAAACTCTGTACACACACATAATGTACTTGCATATGTGTAAGTACACCCCCCCCACACACACACACAAAACAAAAACAAATCTCAGACCTGGAGTTATGCCCAAATGACACTCAGAAACAAAGTCCCCTGCTGTAAACCAACACTTTCCCCTCAATACTGTCTCTCTCTGTGTGTGTGTGTGTGTGTGTGTCTCTCTCTGTGTCTCTCTCTCTGTCTCTCCTCACCCAAACACCCCCCCATCCATCCCCTCCTCTACATGACAACAACACAGACAGGGATTACTTCCACCCAGCCATATTTCACCAGAGCACACTGGGACTCTTACAGAGATTTAATCCCCCTACATAGCTGCCAGAGTCTGCACAATCCTACACGACCTGACACACACACACACACACTCTCACACTCACAAAGGGCCACAGTATCGCTCTGGGAAGAGGGAAGAGAGCAGGAAGGAGGAGAGAGCGAAAAAGAGGAATACAGTCAGTGAGAGTTCAGGCCGATCGAATAGCAGCGCGGTGCTTGTACAGCTCGACTCTACTGTACAGGCCAGTGTAAAAATAACTCTGGCCCTGAGCAAGAAACCCAGATCCCAGATCCCAGAAAGCCTTCTCATTTCCTGTTTCCTCCCAAACTTCCTTGCGGCAAAGGACGAGGCCCCGCCCACTGTGGTCAGCAGCGAATCGTGCGGCGAGAGAGGCGGCCCCTGCTCCAGCATGACTCGGAAAGAATGAGGAAGAATGATTCGACGAAGGCTCGACGACTCTACTAAAGTAGATAATTAAATGTCTGATACGCTGAGAATTCGAGACGCGAAGGTCCAAGAGCTTCAGACACAACATAGTGTCCTTTTTTAAAACTTTTTATTAGTTCCTAATAATCTGCTGTGATGTTTCACACACGGCTTTAGTTCAATGACAAAATAAGATGTATGCGCTGCCTTTAATTACTACGCCGTTCATCAATGCTTTTATACCACTGGATCTTTAATTATCTATGCCTTCATTTTGTCTCATTTTCCTTGTTAAATTATTTATTATTAGTAGAACGATATTCTTCATAAGCAAAACAAATAGCTCTCTAATCACAGATTTCTAATATTTTTTAACTACTACTATAGCACGGAAAAAAATGTCTTTAATTAGCATGACGAATAACGTTGCTATATTGCACTCTCCTGCATTATATTACTTAAAAATTAACATAAAAAAAACCAGATGTGTGTATCTACAAATGTGAGATATTTCATTTCTCACATGATCCGAAATGTCCAAATGAATATGTATGCCATAACATCAATTTTACAAACTCCCAGTCAAGTTCAATTTATACAGTATTTCTTTAGCAATATTGCATATTAGTAAATGACAAGGAATACGAAACAACACTGAAACACTGCCCATCCAACCGCCCATGAGTGCGCGTTTTTTTCCCCCTATTTTTTATTCTTAACAAGATAAATGGATTCATACGAAACCAGACACAAAATCAAAGCGGGACGCATCATCAACCCTAAAACAGCATGCAAACCCCCCTACAGTCAATATGCTAAGCGCATGAAAAATGCCCTTTCTATTCCAAGCAGCATGACATTCCTAAATATGGCTTTTTTTATGATTTTTAAGATCTCTGAATATTACAGATGATATTGCTAGTTTTCTAGCAAAGAACAAACAAAGAAATCTGAATACAGAAACGTTTATTTCGGGTTGTGTGTGTGTGTGTGTGTGTGTGTGTGTGTGTGTGTGTGTGTGTGCGTGTGTGTGTGTGACAGTTTGGCGTCACATGGCACTGCCCTCCCTGCACTCTCACTAACCCTGCTGCAGTCGCAATTCATCGTCATCTCTTCACAAAACAATCTTTAGAGAAGAGAGGATGGGGTAGAGTAGAGTCGAGTAGAGGAGAGGAGAGGAGAGAGAGAGAGAGCGAGAGAGAGAGAGAGAGAGAAAGAGAGAGACAGAGTGAGAGAGTGGTAGGAGGGACGGGGGGGGGGATGAGGGTAGGATGCAGCCTTGTGAGCCAATTTAAGAAATAACTGCTGATGCATCAGCTATTGACTGTTTCAGTGCTCGTGATAACGCTCAAGGCGAAACTGTGAGGAAAATGACAGCATCAACCGCCTGCAATAAACTGCAGCCCGTGAGACCAAGGCAGTCCTAATTGACAGCTGTCAAGCTAATGGGAGCCATGACGGAAGGTTCTGGAAAAAAAATCTGTTTATCAACCATCAGCCCTGGTGTGGATCCACGGGGAGGAGAACTTACAGTGCTCTCTGCCTTTTCTCTCTCTATCTCTATCTCTCTCCCTCCCTCCCTCTGGCTGGCTGCTATTCAGAGCTTGCATCCCTTCCCTGATTTCTTTCTTTTCTCTATTCTTTTTTCCCCGTGCTTTCTCTCTTCTCTGCTTTAACCCCTGTGATTGTCGGCCGGTGTTTGCGGTGTAAAAAGCAGAGGACGGCCATAACTAATCATAGTGTCAGTTGGCTGCCTGGGAGCACAGGGTTTGGGCTGGAGCAATGTGAGGTCCTATAATCCACACTTATACACACACACACACACACACACACACACACACACACACACACACACACAGACACCCAGCCAGGGCCAACTGTCCACCGGCAAGAACAAGGCAGTGAACAGAAGAGATGGGCCAATTTCACAGCAGAAAAACCACAACGCATCCATTTTCGTATAAAATTCACACACAGAACTCCACATCTAACCCAAATTCTAGAAATACAACTCCCGTTAAAGATTTCCTAACGAAATACTAACTAAATCTAAAATCTCTTATATAAATCCATGCCTCTAATCAGAACCTATAGCACCATTTTTCCACCCTACATTATTTTTGTTCTATTAATCATTACGAAAATATATTTTTTCTGAAATGGACCTTGGGACTGGACCTTCCCTGCAAAATGATTTTCATCAAAGTGACAAAAAAAGATGAGTATATGAAAATGTGCAAAATTAGCAATGAAAAGCCTTTAAAAAAAAAAAAAGAGCCCTTTTATAATGTCACAGACTAATTCAAGGTAATTTGGAGACTAGTGTTTACGGCATCATTTTCTTTTTCCTTAATAATGCATATGATTATCAGGAATCAGTGCCTGCTCTTAATAAGGATAATTAGCATAATTAAGACAGCATGTTTCATTATACTTCCAATAATTGAACTGAAGAGGGGAAAAAAGTAAATATGGTATTTTATGATGAGAGTTCAGGTGTTCTTACAAAAAGCTAAAAATAATAAAACCCATGAGATATATATATATAAATAGAGAGAGAGACAGAGAGTGAGAGAGAGAGAGAGAGAGAGAGAGAGTTGTCTCTCCATCTACTAATGTCTTTATGACATTATAAACGTGTCATACATACTTTATGGCATGTATTACACCATGTGTGATGGCGTACTTATATATGTGTGCGTGTACAGTGTAAAAAGGATCAATACTATATATGCAATATCCATTACGCTGTACGTGAGGACTTATGGAGTAACTTATGTTACTCCATATGATCGTGCATAAGTAAGCCGAGGGGTTGCCTCCCTTCTCAGAACTCATACTGAGTTTGATTAATCCTCCTCTCTCGTCGATGATCAATCAACCAGCCTCTAAAATCACAGAAATCAGCTCCTTTCGCTCTCTACAATCCATCTCTGTGTGCTCCCGACTGCATCCGTCACACGGATATTTTTTATGAATCATAGTTATCTGCACTGAGCACAACGCTTACGTTGTGTGCTTTTTTCTGATGCGACGTTCCAGCGTTGAATGTCTCATAAAAAAAAGCCCGGCACTATGACCAGCACCGACACACTTCGTCTTTATACATCAGTCTGTCTCCACGCAGGTGTGTGGAAAGACATGTTCGGTGTACTTCCCCCTTACTTTTCGAGTGCACCTAATGCAAACTGAGACAGACAAGGGTGAGCGAGAGAAATGTCTGATGTTCTCCCAGGCTCCCCAAAACAATTGATATGTTTGGTCTGGCGAAGCTTTGAAGCCTGTGAACAAAAAAACACGGTGTACACGCTATTGTCTGCTCATGAATGGAGGAGAGCATTGTGGGAGGAGGAGGGAAAAAAAAAAATCACTCTGGCTAGACAGAAAGCACAGTGTGTGAGAGCGTGTTAGGAAACAACACAGGGCCCAAGATAAAAAGGAAAGGAGAGAATGTCACAGGACACCGTGCTACGATATACAAGTATGTACAACACCTTTCCTGATGTAAACAACACTTGGCATTTTTTGTTAGTTTTTTTTGCCTTGTGCTGTGTAGATATTTTTTTTTGCAACCGACTGCTCTTGTTGTTCCTGTTCTGACCATTCAGAGCGGCCTGTTCCACCAAGCCAACGTGATTACGCAGGTACTTGGGCCCATTTGTCACCTGCAGCAGCAAATTGAGTTTGTGCATGGACTAAAGGCATGGAGGACTGTGTAATATCAACTTGATTACATCAAACTAGCTGCAAACCTAATTGGGCTGGATGACAGTGTGCGGAGCTTGTCATCTCCAATCATTAGGCCTGTCAGGAATCCATCAGCTTTACAGCTAATTAGGTGAACACTAATGAAGCTGGCAAAACAACTTTTCTTTTTCTACGGCTGAGCAGGTCTTCTCGACTTAAAAGAGGCGAACAAGGGAGGGTGAGAGACAGAGAGAGAGAGAGAGAGAGAGAGAGAGAGACAGAGAGCAAAAGGGAATGAGAGGCGAAGAGAAAAATGAGCGAGGGGCGAAATGTTCTCATGCAAAGCTCAAGGTTGCAGGGGACTGGATTTCCCAAAGTTCCTAATCAAGGCCCATCATCTGCCATCTTTCCTTTGCTCTTTCCATCACGGCGGTGCAATCAATTTGTCATCACTCTTTGTATGCCACGGCACAGTCGTCAACCTTATAACTTGCAGCTGTGAGGGCTGCTAGGAGTCAGAGATGGAGGGAGAGTGAGAAAGAAAGAAAGAGGAGGGGCTTGAGGTGGGGGGGCTAGAGTTAAAAAAAATCACAGGAAGCTGCCTCGTCTGGAGGAAAAAAAAAAACACTCAGACTGCTCTTGTATTTGTCTTCATCCGCTCATCAAAGGCATAAATGCCTGAATCTTTTTTCCCCTCTCACCCCTGTGAAATGAGAAGCCCTTCAGTCATCCTTCATTTTCCTCCTCTCTCTACCTCTTCAGCGTGTCCATTAGGCAAAAGCATTTTGATAGAGTAAAACTCAGGCCTAACGTATGAGTGTGTGTGTGTGTGTGTGTGTGTGTGTGTGTGTGTGTGTGTGTGTGTGTGTGTGTATGTGTGTCTATGGGGTAGGGGGTGGGGGTAAAATGAGAGCACTCACTCTGCCAACTTCTGATTGACCATTAGAGCCATTGATGAATGTGCCTGTCAAAGAGGGAGACAATTAAATCAAATATGAAACAAAGTCGCTTTGACGGGTCCGACTGATGGAGCAAACCATTCTTCCGTCTCTGGATTAGGCTATTAGTAACATTTTTCATACCAGCGGCGTGCGTGTATGTGTGAGTGTGCACGTGTACGGGAGCGTTAATATGGTTTTATGTGTCCTTGCAGATTGCAGTCATTTACAGTATGTTAGCATGGTGGGGTATTGATTTCTGGTGCCTTGCCATGTGTAGATGTGTTGAAACAATCGTGCAAACTTGTATTTGTTTAAAAGACTAAGATGATCATGTTGCACCTGTTTACACGTATTCGTTGAACACAAACCTTCACTACAGATCCTTGTTCTCTGTTAAGCAAAGTAGGAATTTATTATTTTTTTAAAATAAAATCTTTACTACCCCCAGAAAAAAAAACCATCTATATCTTTTTACTACACTATGCAGTTTTTTATAACTTTTGAAACCACTAAAGTGACACAAACCAACAAACAGAACACACACTTTTTTTTTTTGGAAATTTGTCATTTTCATTGTCATTGGGACCAGAAAATGTGAATATAGTTCACCTTTATCACACTATACTGCACTGTCTTTCACTTTCTACAAAACAGCTCCCTACGTATCTGACAATAACGTCGCCTATCTTGTGTGGAAGCACACCTGTTTGGGCCAGAGGAATGCAGTTTGCCGGGCTAGGAAAAGGAAAGTACGACCCTGTGGCCTGGTCATGGCACACACTGGGAGAAGGGGCAACTTGGAGACGCTTTAATGGGTTTTGTTCAGTGCGGCCGTGACGTCACGGGGATTGGCGTTGCCATGGCGAGCGAGTTATTGATGTTTATCGGGAATGAATAGATCAAAGGAAGGGGCACGTGACGGGCAATCAATCAGCCGTCCAAAATCAAAAGATGGAGATTGTACATTAAAGCCTGACTCTTACTCGGCTACAAGAACAAGCTCACCTCTTAGGATATTTCTTTGAACACAGTACAGAGTGTGTAAGGAAATGAAAAAAAGGAAACAGCCTACAGAAACAAAGCGAACTGCGTCTCTGAGCAAACGTTTGTTTAAACGGAATAAGAGGAGGGGAAAAAAACCCAGATACTACTCAGCATCAAAAGGAGTCCTGACAGTCAGCTGACACCCTGAAGCTGTTTTTATCCTCAACGCTCCTTTAGTATGGATCTCTAATTCACCGAGTCGATATGGGGAAGAAAAAAAAAATAATACAAAACAAAACAAAAGAGGATGGAGGTTAGTGGAAAAAGAAAGGGAAGAGTGAAACTGAGTGGAAAGCAAACTGGAAAGCAAAGCAAAGCAAAGCAAAGCAACCCCCCCTTCCTGTTCAAAGTAGCTGTTTCCCTGTTAGGCTGGAAATTTGGGAAAATCACAGTGCTCTGGAGTAAATCACCAGTCTGGGTTATTCTGCAATGTCCGGCAAGTTTGGGGAGAAAAAAATTATATTTTTTACAGGCTGTAATTAATTTAGTTACCTGTATCTGTGGCAGGGTTTAATAAATAGTCTGGACTGTGCACTGCCTGGGATAACAAACTTAAAATAACTCAAAATAATTTAAAATAATAATAATAATTATTATTATTATTATTATCATTATAATAATAATAATAATAATAATAATAATTATTATTATTATTATTATTATTTAGTAAAATAAAACGCCACCATTTCAAAACACTGATGAAAAAGGAAAAATAAAAGAAGAAGAAGAAAAAAAAAACTTTTTCTGCCTCTATCGTCGCCCTCAGTGCGCGTCTATCGCACAGCCCACGCGTATGTCGCACACACTCGGTGCGTAAAGTGAGATAATCGCAGCGCTCTGTACCGAAACCCAGGATAAATGAAGGAAGGACTTTACCTGCCGAGCGCCGGGGCGCCTGCTGTTTCCTCCTCGGCATGGTGGAGTGTTGTGTTGTGGTCTGTGTGTGTGTGTGTGAGAGAGAGAGAGAGAGAGAGAGAGACAGACAGAGAGAGAGAGAGAGTGTGTGTGTGTATATGTGTGTGTGTGTTTGTCGAAGGCTCTTTCCGCAGAGTTGGAGTCCGGAGCTGCTCGGATCTTCTCGCTCCAAGCTGCGCTTCCCTTCCCGCGGCTCCCGCGGCGCCGTTCACCCTTTCACCAGGCTGGCATGAGGCTTTTCCGAGCCCAAAAATGCAAGACGGCGCAGAAAAGGTGCCTCTGGTTTGCAGGGAAGCTGAAAAGGCGATCGCGTTTTTTCCCTTCTCTCTCTCAAGCCCTCGCTTTCCGTCTCGAGCAGTGCGGTGTGAGAGGGAAGAAGGGCAAAAAACGGCTTTCGGGGCTCGCTGCGATTCTCAGTCCGCGCTGGCAGCCGCAACAGGCGAGCTTAAGGGAGAAAAAAAAAAAAAAAAACACGAAAATGATCGCGTCACTCAAAAGTCCTGCAAAAGCAAAGGGGGGGCAAACATCAAGCACTGTCACATTAACTCCTTCCACCTCGGATGGTTTAGCTACAGCGCCTGTCAGGAGGCTACAGGCATATGTCTGTCTTCCTCTGTCTCTCTCTCTCTGTCTGTCTGTCTGTCTCTCTCTGTGTGTGTGTCTCTACTGCAGTCACACAATACACAAGAGCAGTGAAGTACCGATACATAAGCATGTACCTGATTGGGCCGGTTTACAAGCACTGACATTTACACATGCATATCATAAATAAAAAAACAACAACAACAACAACAGTGTGCATTTCAACAAACGAGCGTAAAATCCGCGCGCCGCTGCGAGCGCACGAGGAAAGGCTCCTTTCCGACTGATCAACAAACGTGTTAAACGTGAAACGTGGTTAGTCTACTTACTCGCTGGCTTGATCGACTGCGTTATCCATGAGGAATCCGATCCCGGGGTTCAAAGTAAAAGCGCTTAGGGTTAGGGTCACCGTCTCAGCGCGCCGCCGCTGCCATTCCGCCAAAATAAAAAATAAATAAAAAAATCCCAAAGACTCCAAGACTCCCCGCGCCTTCAAACGTCCATCTTTATTTCTTTATACGACAAGCAAAGCGGAGTTTCTTGAAAATAAAAAAAAAAAATATGGTGAAGAAGGAAAGAGACGGACGGACTTGTCGCCCTCCCGCGCCGATGCCTGCTTGCTTAATTTTGTCCGAGCGCCTCCAAAATCCGCGGTGAGCGGGCAGGAATCGATGAGATCGGCATTTGATTGGATGTCTCTGGCTGTAATCAGG
>JAOVVH010000043.1:8440819-8453794 GCA_028566435.1 Scorpiodoras heckelii
TGAGTGTGTGTGTTTGTGTGTGAGTGTGTGTGTGTGTGTGTGTGTGTGTGTGTGTGTGTGTGTGTGTGTGTGCGTGTGTGTGTGTGTGGGTGTGTATGAAATATTACCCACTAATAGACAGGTCCAGCCCCTTACATTCTTTACCCCTGTGAGTGCTTCAGCATACTGTCACTTTTATAACCTGGAATTATTACCTGCATCCAGATTTGGGGTTAAGAGTGTCTCTAAGAGTATATAGATACATTTTCCATCAATAAATTTACCCTACATGCAGCCTCCCCAGACCAAACCTCGCCTCTGCCCTGATTGACATTTTTAATGCCAAAATTATACCATGCCTGTCATCAAAGAGGAGGGAAAAGTAGTGTCCATTCCAAAATTAGCTAGCCATCATCATAAAGAACCCTAAGTCCACTATGGTGTCAGCTCGCAAGAGTATTGATTTGCTGAGAGAATCGGGACGGGGAGCCGATTTCCCATAAACACAGTAGCCACTGTGTCTTCTCATGGAGACAGGAAAAAGAAAGCACATAAACAATACAATAAGATACAGATCATACAGATGTCAAGGTTTCAGTTTCCCAAGCCAGACGGTACATGCTTATTTAATGCCTAACTAAGCGGCGAGCCTGCTAGATTTACAATATGCCATGCTTTTGGAAAGAGTTTTATACAATGGATACTGTGATTCAGTTGGTTAAAATAAATTTGAAAACAAAAAAAATTATCTTTTTAAAGCTCTGAAGCTATAAAAGTTTTCGTGCTTAATGTTTAATGATATACAAAGGAAGGAGTCCAAGCACCAAAAGTGCTAGATCCCTTCTTCTTCTTCTTGGTCCTCCTCCTACTCCTCTTTTCCTCTTCCTCGTTTTCTTCTTCTTCTTCCTCCTCCTCCTCTTTTCCTCTTCCTCTTCTTCTTCTTCTTCCTCTTGATCCTCCTCTTTTCCTCTTCCTCCTCTTCTTCTTCTACTTCTTCCTCCTGCTTCTCCTCTGAAATTTGATATACCTGATCATTGTGCCCTAATCTGGATATGGATTTCTTACAATGACTGCGTTTACTTTAAAAGTATGCTTGCTATTTACCAATCAGTCTTTCACAGCTTTGTATTTCAAAGATTAGCATTGAGCTATTGTCACAAACTTGAGCACTATATCCATCAACGGTCTCTGTTGTTTTCTATGTAACTTGGCAAGACCTGGCCACTGCTGGCACTATTTATGGAAGGTGCTTGGACCCTGGAGATTGCCATATATGGCTATATTTCACTGATATGTTTGATGTTATGATGTTTGATGATATGTGATATGTTTCTGTAATGCTTTACTCTTCATAAATATGGATATAGCTCATTAAAAATGAACTAATTTTCCACCAAACCAAAATTGCAATGTAAGATCGGGACTGTTTCTGACTTCAAATTTGTAGCTTAAGCTCCCTGGAACCATTGAGTGGTAATTCCTCCGTCTCATAAACAAAGCAGCTTTACAGGGCTAGAGGTGACAGTTGTAAGTAAAAATTCATACTGCTACCTTTACAGTCATTTTCTAATCCATGCATTATAATGTTAAGTGATTCTAGTAGCAGCACTTCAGAGCTGGAGTCCTTAAATACTAAATAACCAAAAAACATCCATTTTATATGTAGCTATTAGTTATACAGCAAAAGAGCAGCCAGTCAGGTGCCATGTGCGTTTTTCAGCAAGCCTCTCCGCTGAAGCCTGCCTTAACCAGAGCCAGTTACTGTACTGAAAGCCAGCCTGGAAGAGGGTTTGGATTGATTTCCAACATCTTGATTTAATATCCTGAATTAATTATTTTAACTTTGAATAATATATAAAGGAAAATAAATGTAAGAACACTCAGGGGAACAAGAGAGGGCTTCAGTGCTGCTGAGTTATCTTGTGGTCAATCTTCTCTCAGTAGACTGCTTTCAGCTGTGTGCGTGCCTGCGTTCACGCATGTGCATGACCCTGCCAGGGTGTGCGCGTGTGCTCTGAAAGCCTTGCCTGTAAGACCTGCTTGTGAGTCTGTCTGCATGCATGTGTGTTTATGTTTTTGTGTGTGCATTCACATGAATTTCACCGTGTCAGGACAGAAAAAGTGCATATGTGTCTGATTGTATATTTATATTACCTTAAAAGTGTTTTTTCTAGGAGGAGCACAAACACAGATAGACTGCAGCTGGTGAGAAAAAGCATGAGCTGTTCAGTTTGTGTGCTTCTAGATGAAAAACAGTCTCCTCCACAATTATTGGCACTGCTGGTAATGATGAATAAAAAAGGGCTTGAAGAAAGTCACCTTTTTAGTAAATTAGCTTAATTTCAGATTTAAAAGTGAGAAAAATAAACTTATTTTGAGGGGGGGAAAAAAATCCCTCCTCAAGAAATTATTATTTTTAATAAAGACACATGTGCCACAATTATTGGCACCCCTATGAATTCTTAGAAACAAAATGTAACTGAAGTATTCTTCACATTTATATTTTACTTTTAAGTTGATCAGTGTCTAGGAACTTTCAGGCTGTAATCCACGACTTCCTTTTTCACTGGGGTATATACATGAGGTGACACAGAGGTCAAATTCTCTTATGCATTCTTCAGCACAGGAACGACAAGAAAACACACAATTCAAATAAGGGAAATATGTGTTGACCTTCATAAGTGTGGGAAAGGCTACAACAGATAACTACTTGCCTGAAAATGCATATATCTTCAGTTAGGGCAACCATTATAACATTCCAATCAACGGCAATGTGACAAACTTGCCTGGATATGGACCTATGTTTATTTTGTCCCCACGCACAGTGAGGAGGATAGTAAGAGAGGCAAAAGAAAAATTCCCAAGGATCACTGTTAGAGAATTTCAGTGAAAAAAGTATCATCTTGGAGTCACCAAGTCTTCAAAAGTACCATTAGACGTTACCTCCATGCCAACAGGTTATTTGGAAGGCATGCCAGGAAAAAGCCTTTCCTGTCATCTAACCACAAATGAAAACACCTGGAGTTTTGACTGGAAGCATATTCTATAGTGCGATGAAATGAAAATTGAGCTTTTGGCAACAGATACTCAATGTGGGTTTAACATAAAAAAAGGATGACTACACTACAAAGAACCTGATGCCCACTGTTAAGTATAGTGGAGTGTCTGTAATATTGTGGGGTGGTTTTTCCTCCAAAGGCCCTGGGAACCTTGTTAGGGTACATGGACACCATGAAATGCCAGGATATTTAAATCTAAATCTGTCTGCCTCTGCCAAGAAACTTAAAATGGGTCATCACTGGATGTTCCAGCAGGACAATGATCCAAAACATATGTCCAGATCAACACAAAACTGGTTTACTGAACACAAAAACAAGCTTCTGCCATGCCCAACTCAGTCTCCTGATTTAAACCCTATAGAAAACCTGTGAGATGAACTAAAGAGGAGAATGAACAAGAGAAGACCTAGGACCATCTGGAGAAATTCTGTAAAGAGGAATGGTCTCAAATTTTCCATCCTTTTAAGATGTTGTAGGAGAAGATCAAGTGTTGCTTATTGACAAAGGTGGGTTGTACAAAATATTAAATGAAGGGGTGCCAATAATTATTGCACATTATTGCAATTATTATTTCTTCATGAGATTTTTTTTTCTCAGAATACATTTACTTTTACATTTACTTTTACATTTACTTACTATTTCTTTTAGCGTGAGATTAAACAAATTCACAAAAATGTGAATTTCTTATAACCTTTTTTTACTCATCTTTATATTGCTAATAAATGTGGAGGACACTGGATTATTCAAGGATTTTTTGGATAGTTAAGGGTTCTTAGTAGTGCTGTCAAAATAACACATTAACAAATGCATTAGCGTGTTAAAGAATTAATCACGGTCAAAAAAATTAATGCCACTAAAAAATTTAACGCAGATTAAAAAAAAATTGCTAAATTACACAAATCAGCGGAGACATCAGTGAACACAAAGGCTTTATTCCTATCACAAGGGTCCCTAAGCTGTATCCCTGCTCCCTACACACTGCACAGGGTACAGAATCCAAAAGGGCTCTTCATAGGGAACTTGGTCGCTAAAACGGCTCTATTTGGACGCCTTGCAACATGATCAACAGCAGTCAAAATCGGGGTCATGCCTTCATTACACTGGTTGTGTTCTCAAAGACAGCACTTTTTTAGCATGATAAATATTTAGCACGATAAATCAAACAGCACTGTTCAGCCTAATTTTTGAAAATTAAGGCACTTTTGAAATAAATTTGATGAAATGTCTATGAACACTGGGTGATGTATTTTAACTTTTTAATGTATGTTTTGGTTGTTGTTTAACTTCTCGTGCAGTGGTCTGATCGCTCATGCTGAATGTTGGGATATCCTAGCTCGTTAGCTATCATAAACGTTGCTAAAGATTGGAAGGAACAATGGACAACAAAGAAGTTGTAGCCCTTTTTGGGTTGCTATATTTTTTATGTTACATCAGTTTAATGAGCGACAGAGATGACAAAGGCGACGGATCTGCATAACACATACACAAACTCCTTCCCTTCCATTGTGGTGGCGGGTCTATGAGGTCAAATCGAATCAGAGAATCATGTAGCAGCAGCACAACAGAACTTCTGGCAAAGTGATATACACGTTCCCTAGTTCCCTACACACTGTGGAGTTACCTTTAAATAAAAAAAAATGAAAAGACATTAATCATCTTTAATATTTCACTTTTATCAAATAAAGTCAAGTGAATAATGAGGCAACATTCAACAGTCGTTTCTCTTAAAATAGACCAGTGATAAACGGCAACATTTTCAATGGCCCTACAATGCCAACCTGCATGTAAAACGCAAATCAAAATGTGTGTTAAAACTGTGATTAACAGTGACAGTGACAGCTCTAGTTCTTAACTCCTTAAAGTGCTCTATATATAAAATCCTCTCATATAGGAGAAGGTTCTGTTTTGAGGTTATATATAGAAATTCACTTAGTTTCAAGCTGAACAGATTTTTTTCCTAATAATTTTTCAAATCATCTTGTTTAAGCTTGCCAAGAATTGCCGAATTAATAATCAAATTATGTAAAACCCTACAATACAATGTAGGTTTTCAAACTAGAACCTTTTAAAGTGAAGCACTATACAACTAGATAATCAAGGTTGTTAATTATACTAATTAATTTGACAAATAAGCTTTTGAGTAACCTTTTTAGAACACTAAAATGTATAGTATAGTCAATGAGAAAGATCTTTGGCTCCATTTCCCATGTCTTTCTCAACCTTCCAACCTCTTTCAACCTGGAGCCTCTCCCAGTGCTTATTGGGCAGAAGACAGGGAAATACCCTGGACAGGGCACCAGTCTATCGCAGGGCAGACACAGACACATACACACCCAACTAGGGGCAATTTAGTATCTACTCTTCACCTAAAAGCATGTCTTTGGAGTCTAAGAGGAAACCAGAGCTCATGGGGCAAACCCATGCTGATATAGGGAGACCATGCAAACTCCAGACAGAACGGACCCCGACCACGTTGCTGGGAAATCAAGCCCCAGACGTTCTTGCTGTGAGGTGACAACTGCACCACCTTAGCTTCCTAAATTTCCTAATATGAAACAGTCTCTGATAATCTCTTATGAATAAAGATAAAAAAAGATTATTTTGAGCAATGCCACAGAAGAATCTATTTTGATTCTGGAAAGAGCAATTACAAACCTTTTTAATCCATGTTTCTTTAGCCAATGTTGTTGCTGCCACAATGTTGTGGCCTATTTATTGTCCACCAAAAAATCCTTCCACGTAAGGGTAACTATTATGGTAGAAATATATCCAGGGATGCAGAAAGGCATTTTATGTTGGGGGTGCTGGAATGTTAAGCTGCATGTATGTGAAATGTTTTAACTATATATTATTATCATTATATTAGCAGTTGTAATTGCAGGTTCAGGAGTCCTGAAAGTCACAGCCGTACTTATGTAATCATGGTCTGGATCCATCATGTCCCCGATGAGGATAAATTGGTTACTTAAAAAGAATTAATGAATGAATGAATGAATAAATGAAAACAATGAAGCTCTATCAGTCAAAATGTTCTTTGTGAAACCAACAAAATGTTTCTTTCTGTGGCATCTTGCTAACGATCCTTTTCTGGCTTTTATTTTCAAGAATTAGGGAAACTCTTGAACGGTTTAAGTGCTCCCACAAAAGGGTCTAGATTCAACTTACATTTTCAAACAGTGTATGAATACTGAACCATACCTCATGCTAGCCATTACTGTGTAACTTTCTCAACTTTCCTTTTTAGTCTCAGGTCCAGCATTTGTAATGGTATTTAAGTGTTTGATGTTGCCCTCTAAGAAATCTGAATATATTCAGCAACTCTGCAGCACTGATATCTCAAGAAGATGCATCAGACCTCAAACACCATGGATTAAGCTTGCTCATCAGTCTTTGATTTGTGTCAAATCATAGGGTATTTTAAAATAAGCATGAATTGAATACTATTGAACCTTGGGAAAAGGGAAAAAAAATATATCTATTGCTCTAATAAAAGTTACGCAATTTGAATTGCCTATAGGACTACATATGCATTTCTGTAAGAAAACTGATAGACTTGAGGAAACACACAGACAGCAAGAGAATATAAGTCTTATTTCGTATGCACTGACAACTCTGAATATGAGGAGGATGTCAGTGAAACATGCAATATTAAATACCTGTATAGACGTGTAGGCAGGCAGCCAGTACAGGGATATCACCATCCCATCCCATTCGATTACATTTATTGATAACATATCTAGCTTTATCCACTTTGGATATCAGAAACAATCGTGAGTCCCTGGTACATTTTCTTCCTTTTTTTTTTGTTTTCTCGTTCTGCAGTGAATTGGGTTCGTGTGAGGAACTGAGCTCGATTGATAGGTAGAGAGGTGTTTCTTCCTCCCGCCGGCTGTATAACCTGCTCACTCCTGACATGCAGATTATCATAAAAGAAGACTCCTGTCAGACTTCACCTGATTTACTAACAGCCTGAGTCAATCAATCTCAAAGTTCAGATTAAAAGTATAAGAATCGAGCAGGCTGCTTTTCTGTTTCTCTCGCTTTCCTTTTTTTTCCCCTTTCGTGATCTTCTCCTCCCTTTTTTCACTTTAATCTAAGCGAAAATGAAAAAAAGGGAGGCCTTTAAATTTCATCACTTCCAGAAAACTCTGGCAAGTATTCATTGTGCTCCACTTTTCCCTTTCAGCCTCTCTGCAGGAGGCAGCGCAGATGACATCTTTATGTATGATGTTCCTGTTTCAAAATGCCATCGACCCTTCAGATGAGCTTGGCTCTGTGATCTCCCATTGCAAAAACACCATCAGATTTTTCTTATTGGCACATGCTTGTGGAGAAGTCCAGACGAGGCCATCCAAAGGGCGTAGCTCCTCACATTTAAAACGCTGTTTTACATATCCCTCCACAGAAAAACTCTAATTATAATGAGACGGGGGTTTTTTTGGGCTGGATGCAAAATCGGCTGCACCTTTCTTCCAGCCTTCCTCTCCATTCCCCCCATCCTGTTTTATCGTAAGGTTCAACAGTATCAGATGGATAGAGATAGCACTTAATCACCTAGACAAACACACCATTACCCTCTGAATTCATTGAGCACATTAAAGTGGCATTAAATATGGTAAACTATTCTCATTACCCAAACACATGCATAAAAACTCTGTCTTTCTCAGTACAGAGGTCAGAGCAATGAATTCCTCTATTTGAGTCATTTTAATACATGTGAGATCGTGAAAAGTCAGCCTTGGAAATCATTTAAAGTTAAAAGCTAAAGCACACTAATGCAAGCAGTCACCTGCCACTAACTGGATTGAGGCGATAACTATCAGCATGGATTCTTGTCTGGATATCAGAGCACTCGTTTTGAATGCTTCCAGCAGGAGATCACAAAGTCATTAACCATTTTCTGTCTTTCTCAGCAGTTAGCACTGATGTCGCCTGCTCACCGTAATGTATTGTGCTGCAAACAAGAAGGATGGCTGGATCCCTGCCTCCTGGTGCCACAGGGCCCCACGGTGACGTGGAGGCTCAGGTATATGGATGGCCTGAGGAGGTCTCCATCATTCATAAAACATGCCGCCACAATACACCGCCGAATTGATCTTGCAAAAGAAGCAGGGTGGCACGCCAACCACTTCATTAGTCTTCTGGATCCACAAATCAAACCTCTGTAGAATTGCCGAGCCACCACAGCTACCAAATCCTACACCCAGCCTTGCTCCATTACTGGCTTTCACACAGTTCTCCAATCTGGACCCCTTCCATGCTGCGTTTATTGTGGATGGCCAACTGGTAGTGGTCGGAAAAAAACATCTGCAGAAAAAGCAGGGTCCGGCAACAGTAGCCACATAAGCTGTGTACAGAAATGCACACAAATCTCAGCCATGGTAATTGATCATTCGTGGTCATTTTGGGTGTCGCGGGATGAAATCAAGTAGCTTCTCCATAAAACAATGTCAAGTATTGATGATATTTCTTTTCACTGGCCCTCAGAATGAATTGCCGCACTCACTGAGCCTTCATGATGAATGCTTTTTATTGCTTTTTCTGTTGTTGTTGGAGTGCTTGGACTCTTTGCAGCATGCAGAAGTGGCTAAGCCAGACCTCCTGCAAGACTGGGACGGCACCGGCTGCAGAGCAAACCACTGAATCTTTTTATCTGATGTACTTTGTTCTGTAGTAGTCTGTGCTTGATATACCATAAATCAACATAAACTGAACTGAAATAAGCATTCTGATAAGACCTGTTTCAGAATATTAATAGAGATATCGAAGAGCTGTAAGATTTTATTGACAGATATAGCTCACAGCTGGCATAAAATGCCAAAAAGAGAGTTGTAGCTTTGCTTGGAGATGTAGAAAGAAAATGAAATGTCTTTCTCTTGTTCTGCCTCCTGTGTTCCTCCTTTGTCTGTCTGTCTCTCCACGTCTCTCAGAAAACAAACTGTTCTTGCATTGTGTTGTCTCTTTAAAGTTGCATGGCTGCCCTCAACCCCCGCCTTGTTCTTGCACAGCCTATTCCCCCAACTGTCATTCCAGCAGGTCTAAAAGCCTGTCTTGTGAGCTGTTCAACATCAGAAACTGTTTGTGTATTTGTCAGATTGGTATCCCTAGAAATTCAAGGAGTTCAGACAAGGGTGCCTGAGGATCCTCTTTTCGGAGAGCATGTGTTTGAAGGTATTTGGCTAAGCCAGTGCTTCCCAAACCAGTCCCAAGGGACATCTTTAACAGAGGGTGTCACGGGGCAGAACATGGTCTGGGTGCTGACCTGGCAAAACAAAAATTTAGGTGATTGAACAGAACACTTGAAAAATACTGTCGCATAGGTGATAAATGTGTTTAAACAAATGGCAATTGTTCAGCAACTTGAGTTTTTCTAAGCATGAGCCATCAGGGCTTCTGTAGAAGATATTCTGATGCAGCTTTCCTAACCACATGCATTTATATAAATTACTTACCGGTATATGAAATTCACAGACCTTCATGTAAAATAATTATTACATTTACATTTATTTAATTTATACCCTCTGGTCTGATTAGTGAATGTAGTGACTACATGTTAATAAAAGCAAATGACAGAATGTTCAGCGAGGATTGGGCAGAGAAGTATGGATTTTTAGTTCAAAACACGTGTCTCATCTGTTCAAGTCTGTGACAAGAGGCAGAGTGAAATAAAACACAGCCAGTTGAAACTGATGTGTCTTAAGTCCTATTTGGATTGGACTCATTTTACATGGGGAGGTGCAGTGATATAATAATTGCCAGATCATCTCTGGGATTTTATGGACTGCATGTGGATGTATTTGGAAAGATGATACTGTATTTTACCTTCTATAATATGACCAATTGTAACAACTCCAGGTAATATATCCCATTCGAACTGACATTCATTTATAGCCATGAATTAATCACCAATGGTTAATCATTAAAAGAGAACTGCTGACTTTATTTAGTCATGTTAGTGACAGTTCCAGGACTTTTTAAGCAGGGATTTTTTTCAAAATCTGATTGGATCATTGTAGATTTTAGTTTTAGACTATCCATATTGCTGTCTTCTGTCAATTCCTAATGCCAAAATGTGAGCAAAAATCTTGGCCCTCTCTGGGAACTGAGAAAAGGTTTGGGAAACACATATCTACGCCATAATACCTTGAGGAATATATAATGATAGCCTTGTTCTTATGTACTATTATGTTGAGATATTCCCGATCACATGTATTGACAGCTGAACAGCGACTTTACATTTAGCCTATATAATGACATCTAAATGTCTTTCTTTTTTATTCATCATTAATTAATTAATTAATTGGAAAATCTGACTTCATTAACACGGTTAACTTTAACTGTTTTCCTGTTTTTTTTCTCCATTTCCTTTCAGTACTTCTTTCACAAATTATGAAGCCCCAAGAATGTCTTTCAGTATAATCATCAATAATTCAGTCCACTCGGTCCAGGGTAAGAAATAGTGTGTATGTGTGCCTGTGTGATGCAGGGGTCAAACTACTCCCTCTTGGTTTGCCTTATTTGAAGAGTGGCCCAGCAAAGCACAAGACAGCATTGGTACAAGGGCTGGAGGTCCAAGGGGAATTTTGAGTGTCTCTATTACAAGACTAGAACGATTTGTATGGAATTATGTCAAGCCATGGCAATGCAGACCTTTGGGACCGTGACATGCCTGGCCCTGAAGCAAAATGATCCTGGCCAAGTTCCTCTCTTTCATCTGCTGGATTCCAGTCACAGATGAAAAGACAACAAATAAATCTACGAAATATTAAAGTGTTGTTTAATCATTTGTAATACCATATTTACCCTATAACTAAACCTGCAATTAAATAAATAATTAAATGCTAGCCTAAACCTTTTGTTCAAAAATTCATACAATTCAGTGAAAACTAAAATGTTATGAGCTTCCTGAAATATAAAACCTGACGTATTCAGAAATCCTAGTAGCCTCTGATGCAACTCGCTGGCAAATACCATTAATCCTGACCCGTCCATGTAAGAAGCCCGAGTTGTGTGTGAGGATACACTGAGGGACATGTTGCTAGGACACAAGTGTGAGGAGCCAGTGCTAGAAGTCTATTTACTTTCATTCCCTCTCTCCTATTTCAGTGAGTGTGTATGATAAAGTGCTGTGACAGCAGAAATGTTTGTGTGACATACACCCGGGGACCTGGTCCATTAGCAGTCTCTTTTGGCAGGTTATCGGGCCAGCCAAGACAAGTCAAAATCTCATCGTCATGTTTCTTCCCTCCAGATTTAGCCATTTGTGCAGTGTGGGAGGGGTGACATGGAATACACAACGCAAAATAGTACAGGGAAAGAAACCTGCTGTTTTTAGGAAATGCAGTGCGACAAAGTGAAAAAAGGTGACAATTCAGGAGTGTGCTTGCTTTGGACAGGATGTGCCAATCTACTGGGTCTATAATGAATGGTTTTCTATGTCGTGAGAAGGCTGTCCATAAATGTAGCGCATTGCTCAGAGGTACCACAGTAGTGAAGTTATCTGCACATTACACGTTACAGACACCACCAGTTTTTAATGTAAGAATGAAATACTGGCTTAAGCAAAATATTTGGGTGAATATGTCATGAATCAACATGAAATATTCCATGATATTATTGTTGTTGGGATCAATATAGTTAAAAACTATATAAATTCCACTGTAAACATTGTGATTTCATTGCCATGAGACCAATAAATTAGTTCTGGTACAACCACTATTGTAAGTCACCTTTGTACAATTAAAGTGTTATATGATGCCAGTATCTGGAAGACCACAGATTTTGCAAGATCCAAACCTAAACAAAACAGTACCATGGATAAACCTGGATCTATCAAAAACAATTCAGGACAATGTTTTAGAAAAAGTTATGAACAAGTATACAAAACCACAGTGTACCCTTAAATTCATTAAAAATGGAGCTATGGCTATGAGATGCCTGCTTTGGTCCTTTGGAACCTGATTTGATCTTCTGCTGTTGTGACAGGCTGTGGCATGATTGTTGGTGTCAGATAGTCTAGTTTGAGTATTTCAATAACTTTCTATTTATGATAAATAATCTTTAAGAATACAGAATATTGTTATCACATGTAGTACATAACCAGTACTTTCCAGAAATTCCTGCACCTCCTTTAATGCTGCTGTAGGCCTCTTGGCAGCCTCCCGGACCAGTTTCTTCTTTCTTTCTTCTATTTTTAGCAATTTTGGAGGGACATCCAGTTCTTGGTAATGTCACTGTTGTGCCATATTTTATCCACTTGTGGTTGACAGTCTTCATCATGTTCCACTGTATATCTAATGCCATGGAAATTATTTTGTACCCTTCTCCTGACTGATACCTTTCAGCAATGAGATTCGTTTGATGCTTTGTAAGCTCTTTGCAGACCATAGCTTTTGCTGTAAGTAAATGTGAAGAAAATTCTGCCACAACAGCTGAAGTTTATATAGGGTTAATCATAGTCACTTTAATTGATGACAGGTGTAGACTACTGACATCTCTTTAACATGAGTGGGGGGTGTGACTTTATATACACCGATCAGGCATGACATTATGACCACCTCCTGTTCTCTACACTCATTGTTCATTTGATCAGTTCCTCTTACCATATAGCTGCACTTTGTACTTCTACAATTACAGACTGTAGTCCATCTGTTTCTCTCCATGTTAGTCCCCTTTATTCTGTTGTCCAGTTGTCAGGACCCCCACAGGACCAGCACAGATCAGGTACTATTTGGATGGATCATTCTCAGTACTGCAGTGACACTGATGTGGTAGTTGTGTGTTAGTGTGTGTTGTACTGGTGTGAGTGGATCAGACACAACAGTGCTGCTTGAGTTTTTAAATGCTGTGTTCACTTACTGTCTGAGACACATCCACCATATTGCTCCACCCTGTAGATGTAAAGTCAGAGACAGTAGCTCATCTGTTGTTGTACAGT
>JAOVVH010000043.1:8576197-8592831 GCA_028566435.1 Scorpiodoras heckelii
GCTTCTCTGTCTTGCAGTCTAATGGAAGAGTCCGGGTTTGGTGAATACCAGGAGAACGTTACCTGCCTAACTGCATTGTGCCAACTGCAGTATTTGGCAGAGGAGGGATAATACTATGGGGTTGTTTTTCAAGGGTTGGACTAGGCCCCTTAGTTCCAGTGAAGGGAAATCTTAAGGCCTTAGCATATGAAGACATTTTGGACAATTGTATGCCTCCAACTGGCTATGTGAAGTTTTGTGGCTTCTCCAGTTTCATCACTCCTCCCAAAAGTGTTCTCACATGCTAGTGAGTGGATTGGCTGCTATAAATTCTAAGTTAATTCCTGCCATACTGCCTTAGTGTTTCAAGATGTGGTCCAGTCCACCACAACCCTGACCAGGATAAGAAATTGCTTAAGACCAGCGATGCTCACTAGTCATTGTTCACAAGCCCAAATCAAGTCTCAAGTCTTTGAGGGGAAAGTCCAAGTCAAGACTCTTATGGTTGTGTCATCTGTGGCAGTGCATGTGTGTAAAATTTCACATGATAATAAGGGAGGGATTGGGAGGGGAGACATTTTCTTAATGCTAATGTGCCAAAAATAAACAACTAAATAAATTAATGAAAAAAAATAAATTTTTATGGGTCCCAAAGGTCAAGTCTGAATAGAGTCTTAAGTCTCAAGTCAAGGGTCAAGTCACTGTAAGTAACTTAAGTGCCACTCAAGTCCCCATCTCAGCTTAAGACAAATGAATAAATGAATTATTTGACAATTTATTTTCAATATATTTGTGACCAGCTTTGTCATGGCACTGAATCTGTCCTAGAACTTTGATTTTTCACTGCCTCTACAATCAGCTTACCAGTACTTTACCTGTGTAAAGGTTCACTTATCACCACTTCACTGACGTACATATTGATATCAGAGAGACTTATACAGGGAAGAGATGTCAGTTAGCAGGTCATTGACAGAGGCTGGGCAAGAAGATGTAATTAGTGTAGGATGTATGGGAGCACTTAAAACAGTAAAATACTGCTGATCAGGACAAGTTATCGACAGACACTCACACATCACTGGCCAACAGCTAAAAAGCCAGACACTTTATATTCAGCCTTTGCATGGAACTTGATGTTCTTGTTAGCGCATAACATTTGTCTTAAGTGTAAAACAAAACTCTGTGACAATTGGATTAGCTAAAGAGCTACATTTTTCTTCATTTTTCTCCATTTCATGTAAAATTGGGAAAAAAGGAAGCACGCCAATTCAAGGAAGAGGCTGCAATCAAAAGCAATGTTAAATGTTCAGCGATGACAAAAAACAGAACACAGAAAGCACTCAAGGAAGAAAAGATGTGAAGCCGTCGGTCAAATCAAGGCTGGATATGATTTCATTTCCTGTGTTTCCACACCAAAGGAAGCAAGGATACCTAAAGTCTTTGAATCATTAGATTCTCACTGCCAGAGTCAAACACGAAACAGTGATTGTCTATTCAAAATACTGTGGCATCAGTCATCTTAAAACTGATTCATTGTTAATTAGCGTTTTACTTATATGCTATGGCCTTATGTATGGACTAGACATTTTAAATTTCAAATGCCCCAATATTAACTTAGCAAGATACCTACAGTGTGAAAAATGATGCAGAAGAATAAGCATGATGAGTTGGTAGAAATTGTGATACATACTTTGCCTACAGTCTAACTGTGATATGATATGCTCCAGTGTTTTTATGAAACAAGTGTAATTCAGAGTCCTCTTTTCACTCATCGTAGCACATCCCTTTTATGCAGCGAGAGCCAACTCGAGTGGATCTCAGTGGTATGGCTTGTGCTGGCATGCTGGCCGTGTTCTGTGACCAGTGTATGCAAAGTGTGGTATTAGTCACAGGCTGGCTAGCCTGACAGGCCTGCGGTGTGAGGGAGATTAATGCCGGCCAGAGCCACTTTATTATCGTCACTCTCTTCTTTCCCACTCGCCGACTCTGCCTGGCCACTCCAGCCTGCCATTAATTGTCTGCTCCCTCCTTCCCTCTCTCCCCAGTGACGGATGCAGAGAGGAGGAGTGCACAGACACCTGCCTTTGGCCTTGGCAAGCCTCCCCTCGCCGCACTCACCTAGCACGCACGCACACACACACACACACACACACGCACGCACACATGCACACAAACTCAAACATGCTTTGGCCTCAGTGGCCGAGCAACTCTGTGGCTCAGGAGAAAATGTCATTTGTGGTCACTTTCTTCTCTAAGGCACTCCAGCCTGCCAGGAGACATACAGGAAGTAGAAACAGTTGTCCTCTTTTCCTCTCCTCTGTGCTAAAATGTGCTTTCTGGTCCTGTTCATAGTTCTTTGAGAGATTTAAGTAACATCCCACAGAGTTAATTTCAAACTCTTTTCCGGAAATGTAAAACCTGTCAAGTAAATTTTGAGAATATTTTCAACAAGTTATAGCAATTCTGCCTTTTAAAAGACTCTGAAAGCATTCTCCAAAGGGCCTCTACAATCAACGGCAGAAGATCTCACAGTAGAAAAGAGAACTTTATATCTCATAATGGACCCAGTATCATAACACAAATCTTTCCACAAAAATCCAAAATAATAAGCTTTTATTCTGCTATAATTTTGGATGTTTGTGGAGCCAAGCCAAATAATACACAGAATTGTATTAACAAGTGATACTGGGGCTGATTTCTTTCTAGCTCAGACTGTAGATTCAGTTACAGTCAGTAATGTCTGGTGATGAGTCGATATTTTTCAGCCTGTTTCCCTGACACATACATAAAACATCTACATTGACTGAGAAACTACATTTGTAATACAGTTATCCCTTTTCCCTTTCAAATTGCCTGCTCTAAGTAGAGTACCAGTTACAATAAAGTACAGGACATTAACAGTTTCTTTTTTTAAATGAAAGGATTACAAATTTTATGTTCACCACTGAAGCCATTAGAGCACATCAGCACCATATCAATACCACATTTATTAACACATAGTACAATCAATACTACATTAATTTACACATAGTATTTAAATGAATAACTTAACAATAGACAGGAAACCATGAGCAGTCATGAAAAAAGAGGGAAAAAAAACTCTTAAACTAATGAGTGGTGCAACAGAAAAGCTTTTGCTATATAATCCAGAGACCAAAGTTAGAATCCCGATGATGCCACAGCCATCCATGACCGGGAGTTCAAGAGATCACAATTGGTCATGCTTTCAGGGAGGTAAGGGTGACATAACCTCTTTCCCATATCAATCACAGCGACACCACATCCTGACTTTGCATAAGCACCAGGGAGAGCGAAGGATCGCATGCTACCTCAGAGAAATGTGAAGCCAGCCAAACTGGTACTTATAGGGGAGAGATACCTGCTGGGTAGGAATAGTACACTGTGCATTTAAATTAGGAAGAAAATTGTAACTTCTTATTGGCACATTGAAAGAAGAAAAATAAAGAAGGACTCCTTGAAGAAGAGTAACTCTCTGGGTATGACTGTGACTCAATCCCTGTACCTACAAACCCCAGCCTTACATCACTGTCCCTAAAAACCCTGCCCCAAAGCTCAATATCCCCTGCCCACCTCGCTGTCACTGGAAACAAATCAACATGCAGTCTCTGGATCGGATAGGCATGATGTAATATTTGATTTCTAACCTGGCAGTTAACTACATTATCTTGCAGAGACATCACTGAGTTATTTCAGAAGAAGTTTTAATATCTACAGTGAACTCCAGAATCATTGTTGGCCTTCATAAAAATGGGCAAATGTTCAGATATATCATTTCTCTCCCCTGAGTATATGCTTCGGACCAAATACCAAAAGGCTAAGTGTGTAGTTAAATATTTCATACCTTATATAATATGCCTAGATGGAAGGTACAAAGCCATTTCATATTCAGTCTCTATCTAGTCTTCCATGTTCGCAATTTGAATACATGCTCATAGCAGGATAAAACAGACAAAATGTGGTTTTGTGAGAACACATACTCAGTGCAGTTAATACACATGTTAAAATTTCAATATGTATTTTTTAATTCAGTAACCAGTTGTTAGAGTGTATAAATCGCATGGATGGATTCAGTTATAATTAGAGCAGAAGTTGCGCTGTATGAGGTTATTAAAAATCTGTAATGCATAGTTTACAGCTGGAGGAACTTGTTTACATATGCAGAGATTTGTTTACAAGCAAAACTTTCAAAAAATGGTGGATGCACTTTGTCAGTTGTGCATGTATCAAGGAACACATGATTATGTGAAAACACAGTGCACATTTGAACAGGAACAGGGATTTGGTTGGGTTTCAGGTGACATGACGTCCAAGAGAAAAGCTGAATAGACACACATGTATTGTGTTCTTTGGTTTCTTCGTTATAATTCAGTATACTTATGGATCTCACTTTGGGAAGACTTGTATGTCAATATATGCTTTCCTCCATTCATTCATCTTCAGTAAGCACTTTATTCTGGACAGGGTCATGGTGAACCTGGAGTCTATCCAGGGGACACTGAGCACGATATGTTCTTCATGGATGGAACATAAGTCTATTGCAGATATGTGCTCTCCTGATACATTTTAAGTTTAATGACTTAGATCGAGCTAGAGGGAGAATGCTTGAAGCAAATGGGAGGGGCTTAAAGTGGTCTTAAAACTCACTCAAGAGACTATGAGCAAGTATGCATGATAACACTTGATGTATGGCCCTAACTGGAGAGTTAGGTATTTAATTGAATTAGGTATTTAAACTTTTTACCTGACTAGCCAAAACTTCTAGAAATTAAAGGGAACTGTAAAATAATGCATAACTATTGCATTATATTGCAATTCCATTCTGCCATAACAGCTGGCTTTATTTATTTAGTTATTTATTATTTTTGCTTTTTTAGCAATACTCTATGTGACAGAATGCTCATCCTTTGCATGCATTTATGATTAAATATGTAGTTTGTCAGCAGACATCAATGTATACCGTATAATAAAAGTGCTATTTATTTTTTTTATTTATCTATCTATCTATATATTTATTTATTTATTTATTTACTTACTTATTTTAATTTTTTATTTATATTTTAAAATTTTCCTAGGGGGCAGCATGGTGGAATAGAGATTAGCTTTATCTCACATCTCCAAGGCTTGAGTTACTCTTTGTGTGTACTTTTGCATTTTTTCTTCCCACGTCTGCTCGGGTTTGCTCCGGCTTCTCTTCCTTACCACCTCCCAAACTATGCCAGTAGGTGGATTGTCTATGTTGCCTCAGGTGTGAATGTGTGTTCATAGTCCCCTGGGACTGACTAGGGTCCCATCCACGGTGTATTCCACGGATTGGCTCTGCATCCATGGTGACCCTAAACATAATATAGTGGTTACTGAAAATGAATGAAGGAATAATACGCCTCTACCTAAACACCGTTTTCCGCCTTGCCTGTGATCAGGCCTTCAGAAAAGCCCCTTCAACAGGACTTCAAATGGTAAAACAGATATAAACAGATATACTGTAAATGCATTTAGTACAGTGACTTCACCATCCTGCTAAGACTAATTGTATACACGTTATTTCGTCCTGGAAACAGTTGGACACTCCGTCTCTGAGTATTAAACTTGTACAACAAGGAGAACAAGCTTTTCATAAGTAGCATACACATTCCATGTGGGGATGAGGAGATGGGTGGTTCTGTCAAGCATATGCCCATGTTTATTTCCATCGGGCATTTAGCAGAACAGCTCTCTCTCTGGAAATCTATCACATGCTGCAAAACGAGTCCTCCAAGAGATCCTTCTCTCAGTTTATATCAACTTCCTAGCTGACAGCGCATGGCCATTAACAATTAATTACACAAGACAGGCACTAACAGGCTGGATATACACAAGCCCACTGGGAAAGAGACAACCCAGATGTCAGGATGGGCCGCCACAGATAATCCAGCACACACTGCACACACACACACACACACACACACACACACACACACACACACACACACACACACACGGGCGCACATGCATTCAAAAAACGCACACATTCCCAGAGCACCATCACCAGGCAGCTAGCAAAATGCCATACAGGATTTAATATTTGGCCCAAAAGGCAGTGAAGCAGCTAGCATTTTAAAAAGAAGTTAGATTATGTGAGAGCATGAAGGTGGACTGCAGCAGAAAGAGAGAGAGAGAAAGAGAGGGAGAGAGAGATCATAGGAGGGAGGGAGGAAGTGAGGGAGAGATAGAGAGAGCGATCAGGCAGTGTAACATCCTTCAAAAGCTGACATTAAGTATTCAGATGCTACAAAAAAAGCAAAGTGTTGGCAATTAAAATAATCAATCTTCCTGGTGACGGTGTAGCTAACATCTGTTCAATAAGTCCCCAGCTCTCCGCCCGGCGGGAATGGAGGGGGTAAAAAGGAGAAGAGGAGGTCCACTTTTAGCTGTCCTTCAGTGATGACACCCCCTCCACCTCTAACACACACACATACACACACGCACACGTACACACAATCAGCGTGTCCAGTCCACACGGGCCTGGTGTCAGATGGTTCTGCTGTGTTGTTTCCTTTGTTATAAATAACAACAGGCCACCTGGACTTCCTCTGTGTGCCGGTTTTACTGTCACTCCAGTAAAGGAGGTGTATGTGTGTGTGTGTGTGTGTGTGTGTGTGTGAGAGAGAGAGAGAGAGAGAGAGAGAGAGAGAGAGAGAGAGAGAGAGAGAGAGATTGTGTGTGTTAATGATCCCGCAGGCTATGGGCCTCTCCTCCCTCCTCATCCCAGGCTAATGGGACGGATGGGATTCGGGGTAGGAGTGACGGATGACAGAGACGGATGGCCCAGGACAAAGCATGTGCTGACAACCAGTGAATACGGGGCAACGTTGCAGAAAGGTCAACGCCGGGAGAGAGAGAAAAAGGGGAAAAAAGTGAGCCTCGCGTGACTTTCAAAGTTTCTGCATTGGCGCTTGTTTGTGAGGGCATACGTGTGTGAGTGAAAGAGGCTAGAGCAAGAAAGGTAGGATAAAACCAGGCTTGTTTGTCTACCAGGCTAGTCTTCTTTAGCCTCATGGCACATTAATATCCAAGAAGTGTAAGTCACATTGACATTTTATGCGCAATCCCAAATCCCATTCATTCCCATTCGCAAGCTCTATATAACAGACCAGGTCTCAATCCAGTACAAATAGGCCATACACTGTGCAGGTCACCATGTGTAGTATATAATAATAAAGTCTTCATAGCTTGTCGATATACAGAAATCAGATTTAAATTGTTGTGCTGTTAGCCTTCACAACTGATCTCATGAGCAATTCAAAAGTGTGGTGGTGATGGTGCTGGATTTTATTTGCTATGCTCTAAAATGCAATGTTAACTAAAGTAAACACATGCTTACTTGACATGTGACTGATCATGCAAAAAAATCATATGAGAAAAAAAAATTACATATGGAAATAAATGAGTCAATGCAAATACACACATGCATTACATGTGAAAAACAACACGCACAAAAAAGTGTGAATTTTTACACTAACCACAATCTGTGTAACTTTTCATAATAATTGAGTTTTCACAAGCATGAGACCATGTTGGGCCTTGCAATATTGTAGATGACATCCCTGGTGTGCATTTAATGCAAAAATAGACCTCCAGAACACTCCTGGCCTCAACCCAAATCCCACATACAGCCACAATGATTTCCTTTTGACATGGTGCCAGAGCCCTATTTTCTAAGATACCTGTATGTATGTATGTCTTGATAGTTCCTGGTTAAATCCAGTCAGCTAAAAAAGTGTGCGTAATGGTCCCATAGCAGTGTGAACTGGCAGTGGAGCAGACTCTAGTGCACATAGCAAGCCTTCAATTATGATGTGCGTACATCTCAAGGAGCATCCGGCCCAAAGCAGCCAAGGTAGGAAGGATCCCAGGGGATCAAATCTGGCATGTCCATCTACAGCAAGGAGGCTGCAGTCAGAGCTGATTTAAGAGGCATGTGAGTTTGTGTGATTTTATGTGGGAAGAAGGGTTTTGCGCTGCATTTGTGTTTGCCTTTGTAGTCTGTCCATTGCAAGCTCTTTGAATGTGCATGTACTGTACATGTGCATGTGCACACTATATGCTTCCATCACACCAGGGACACTTGTACATTGCCACGCTCTATTCCACTGGCAGTGACCCCCGTACATGGCCCCCTTTCCAGCGTGCTGTTTCTAATCCAAAACAAATGATCTCAGGAAAGTACAGGGCGAAGGTGGGAGGGAAGGAGGGAGGGATTTGGTGGGCTGACAAAAAAAGGAAGGAAAAAAAAAAAAGAATCCAGAGCATTATCACCTTGGCCAAGCATCAGGAGCTAAGAAAAAAAAAAGAGAGAGGCAGAGGAAGAAAAGAAGGTCTATGGGCAAATTCATCTTCCCCCCTGCTACAATCAATCTCTGGCCAAAAGAAATACACAATAACTAGGCAGGAAGAGGCCAAGATTTATGGGCTTGAGACATCTCCACTGACCAGCAACCACCTCACCCCATTCTGCTCCTCTCTTCTTTCCCTCTATCCCTCTCCACAACCCCCTCCTTCCTCTTCCTCTCCACCCCCCGAAACACTTACAATGATGTACTGCCCTCGCCGACTGTTTTACAAGTACATTAGCTTTATTTAATGAGATCAGCAAGTCATTTAACAGATGCATATGGAGCGCAAGGCAAGAGACGCCCACTTACTCAACTACTCTTTTATGTTGCAAAGTACACTTTGGATCTGATGTCTTGATGTATGGAAATGTGAACATGGTCCTCACTTAAGTGTGGGAGTCAAAGCCAAAGACTATTTGTATATGGATATGTCGGAGCAGTAAGATTTATGGCAAGTTTGGCCTGAGGTATACTCAGCAGTGCTTGCAGCAATAGATACATGTGACGTACAATAAAATCTCTACAAAGCACTTTTTATAATGCCAAATGCACAGCTGTTATGCGTACACACACTTGGAGTCCTGTACAATGCAATTACTATGGATGTGGTTTAAGTCTTTACCATCAGGGAACTTCTAAGGCCTGGATGGTACTGGTGTAAAAAGTGCTTTTCACTAATTACATAAAGTTCCACTGGTATCGTGTATATGTCTTACTTAATAAACTAAAAATATATGTTAGTAATCATAACAAGTTACTGTTCAAGAAACTAGCTAGATGATGCCAGAATGCTAGTAAATATGCTATTTAATGATGCAACCAGGGTCTGACATTAGAGCATGCTAGCTAAATGCATGCGCACACAGTCTATGGCTAATGAACATAGCTAACTGTCTAGTGTTACCCTGAGGCTACATCCACACTAATAGGTTTTAGTTTTAAAGCGCATTACTTTTGATACGTTTACTCCAGAGTTTTTGAGCCCCAAAAATGGAGGCTTAAAATGGAAATGCTGCTGGCCCTGTTGTAGTTTAAAAACGCTAAGACGAAGACGCCGACGTTCGCTTCCTGATTGGATCTATCAGCCAGATTCGTTACACTCCTATCACTCGACCCTAAACAGCATCAGCTTCAACTACCAGTGGTGAATGCAACATGGATAGTTACAAGCATTGCTGAGCTTGTTGTCTCAGCAACAGTTCCACCTCATCATCAGTCCAAGCAAAGAAATCTCTGGTCTTGCTTTTCACCATTGCTGTTCCTCATTCATAATATTTTCAATTGCAAATATGCAACCAACTGTAGCGTAGACAATGAATGGTCGTGTGATATGCATTTTCAGGCATGTTAGTATAGATGGAGATTATTTCTAATACAGAGCTAAAACACTTTGGACTGAGATAATTTTTTGTTTCAAAATGAAAACATATTAGTGTGGAAGATGGTGCGGAGTTGTTACTGGATTAGCCAAATACAAATAACTAAATAGCTAGCTAGTTCGATAACTACCTACTGTTAATCCGTTAAACGATGTATTCAATAATATACGGTATAAGATGAAAGGTTGTCACTATAGTATGTAACCATTGCCTACATTATTTAGATAGATAGCTAACTGTAAATTTTATGTTTATTACTTTCGCTCATTACAAGCTTCTCAAAGCTTAGTGTGCTCAACAAACGCTGAGACAAAGCTAATTTGATTACCTGAACACTATAGTAACACTATGACGTTGTATTAAATTGAATGTGTCCTTGCATAGCCAGCTACACAATCTGCCTGGTGCTTGACTGCTTGCTAACATTTAACTTACAATAATATGCATATTGACTCTTACATTAGGTGGCACTTTTTTCATGGAAACATGAACTTTTTCTGGCATATTGCTACTTGGTGGTTAAAAGTGATGCTGTTTAATTAATTGTGCTAAGTTGCAGAGCTTGAGTTGACTAGCATTAGCGAGTTAGTTATGCTCAATTTTATAGTTCAAAGCCAATATTTAGGATAAGTTAGATAACTTGGCCTGCAAAGTAATAACGAATCAACTGGAATGTTACTGCCAATATATCTATGGCTATAATTTTTCTGGGTTTTTAACACCTCTATTTTTAACACCTAGCCCAGGGGACACAGGCCTACAGTTCATCTTTGCTAACCAAGTCAAATCCTCCACGTTTCTGCTGTAGGATTTTGCCAGAGGAAGTCGAGCAGTCTCTCATACCAGTTCTTTGAATTACGCTGTGAAATTAGTTGATGAACAAGCTCGCGGCCAGTGTTCAGGCACTTTCCCTTATAAATACAATCGATCTTTGCCTTTGTAAGACTGCCGTCAAAACAGCAAATGAGAACCAACTTCCCTTCCATTGCATATCCTCGTACATTCTTATTAAAATACCAATTGATTGTGCGAGATGAAATTATATCTTTAATTAAAGCCTCTCCACACAGAGCTGCGCTAATAATTACCACATCTGAACAAATGAAAATGGCAGAAGTAATATGGATATCCTTATATCATAGTAATTACGAATTTGTATGCGGTTGATATATGTCTTTGTTTGCAGCCTTGAAGCAAGAATTTCAAGAAGCACATTCATTTTCTAGATGTGGTGCATATTAATTAATATAGAAAAAAAAGGGTTTTATATACATTATATCGCACATCACATTATACATGCATACAGTGCATACACTGCTTTTGGATAAAATAAGTACAGCATGTAAAATATTAATGATAAACCTTTTATAAAAATCTATTTATCCATTTATAGGTAAAATATTTATTTCATTTATTTATTTATTTATTTTCTGAAGTATATAGTCACCACATTTTTTGTCATATGAGGTGAGTATACTGTAAGGTATCAGGAAAAACAGCAAACAGCTATGTGTTTGTGTGTGTGTGTGTGTGTGTGTGTGTGTGTGTGTCTGTGTGTGTGTGTGTGTGAGTGTGTGTGTATGCATGTAAACGTGTGTACATTTCCAGAGGCCCCAGAGATCAAGAGAGCAGCTCCTGCACACAGAGGTAAAAATTCATTTCTTGAGTGCTATATATCAGGGTGTATTTGTTTAATGAGTGCTCCTGTGGAAAGATGTATAGAACATGTCAGGCGTCCACTTGCAGTGCGTTCTGGGAAGCAGATACCATCACAAAATGTGACCGCTCACTCTGTCTCCACGCCCTGGCCGCTTTATCTCCTGCTTCCCAAGCCCATTATAAATGAGAGGCTATGGGAGAACAGGGAGCGAAAATAATGGACGGGAGAGGGGGGGACAAAAGGGGGGAAAAAAGCTGTACCTACACTCCCCAACCTGGCTGAGAAGGGAACCGAAAAGCAAAAGAATCTTCATCACTAATGTAGCTAGATAAACAACAAACCAGAGCAGAACATCCAAGGCGTCTCTGTGGGCTAAAAGTAGCCGTCATGGTTTAAACTTGCAGTTTAATATGCTGCGTTTGTGCTCGTTCTTTATCTGTTGCATCTCTTGCTCTCAGTCTCAGCAGGCTAGCTATTTGGCATGCTTAACTAACCTGTTTTCTCCACTGGCAGGTCCCTGCTCCCTTAAGTTATGGAAATGATATGCGAGAGGCGGACATGGAGGTAATTAATTGTAACTTGGAGGATAATGTTGGCCTGTCACAGATGTCTGCACGTTGTGTAACACTTTTTTAAGAGTAATGTGCTTAAACTGGGAGGATCTGTTAGTGGCCTATCTTAATTGCCGCGCGGCCAGAATGCAAAAGCAGCAGCCTCCTTTTCTCCTTCTGCTTTTTTTCCTCCCGTTTTTCTTCTTCCTCCACCTCATCTTCTCTCTGTCAAGGAGTTTTCTGTGTTTGTAAACATCTCATATACTGAAATGATATCAGTGGGATAAATTTTAATTAGGGAAAATGCAGACTAGTGATTTGAGGTCTCCAGTGTTCCTTCTGGATTAGCCTGGGGTAGGGGGGTGGGCTATTTTGCATACATTTGCTTACTTATATTGCAAATATATAAATATATATTTAAATTCACCTTCAAATAAAATAATGCATTTATGAATATAATGTGTTGAAAATGAAAAAAAGCACATTGTGGTACAATGGAAATGTCTGTTACACCCATAAACATGGCTCATATGTGTCATGGAATAGCAGCAGAGGCAAGTGCAGAGATCTATTTATTGTAGAGTAACACACGAAAACAAAGATTATGAACATTAGCCAAAACAAACAAGAACTAGATTCGCATGGCAAGAACATGAACCCAACATGGGCTCAAGTGACATACAGTGTGACTACAAACAACAAAAGCTAGATAATGAGTGCTATACAAAATGTGACTTAAATGCCATTGCTCCTTAAACTTAAGCATGAATCAGAGGTCATGTGACATGATCATGTGAAATGCAGTGTCTGATTAGTCATCTGCTGCAGCATGTGCAACCATGACAATATGATGTATGTGCAATGTAAATTTATTGTATCGTCAGTAATAGTAATATATGTATTATCTAGGTGTACATGCTTTAATTATTTTATTGTATAACCTTTTCAATATTATTTTGCCTCTGTCCCAACTTTATTTTTGATTTATTTTAATTTCAAAAATTCTTTATATTTAACAAATAGAATTAAGCTCATCGTAGAAAACACTGGCAACCTTTTCTTTGTCCTTTTGTCTGTTAAATAAAGCTTCAAGTGAATTAACAAATTACAGAGTTTAGTTTTTATTGCAACTTTAGTAAGTGTCCCGTCTTTTCTGGAAATGGGGTTTGAAAAACGTATGTATAATTATTGATATGGTGATTATTTTCTGTTAGGAGACGCATACGTAACATTTATGAAAGAAGTCTTCACTGTCAGTGCTTTGTAAATGTCTATAAGTTGACACAGAGAGTCTTCAGGATAGGAGTTTATGCTTTCTGGTTTCTCAATAACATGGCAAGTTGCATTTTCTTTTGTCTTATCAGCTTTAAAAGAGAGAATACCAAAAGAGAGGCTGATAGCTGCTGTAATGTAAGTGATACCAGGAACTATATTATCTCACAGATGTTCCATAACATGTATCTATAACACACCTCCAAAGTGTGTTATTTCTTCATTAATTGTTAAATGTTGATAACTACAAACAAAACCTTGCTCTAACAAAGTACTCTTTAGCTTCTTATTCTTTTATTTCTTATATTTATTTGGCCAGCCTTTAATATTTAGTTGTAGGTTTTTCTGACTTCCTTTGTGCTGTGACATTATTTAACTTTAGCAGAACAGCTCAAACACATTGTCAAGACCTCTGACTTGGACAAGAGCAGCGCAATGCGTATATCTGTGTCGTCTCTCTCTCAGCCAACCTAAACTAGCGCTTAATAAGCTCAGGAGCGACCAAGAGGAAAAGGTATAAATGTCATTGTTGCTGATGGAAACTCTGCCCTGCGGGAGGTCTGATCATGTCCCCCTCCCCTTCCTCTATGACACCTTCTGCCAAAAGCGTGTTCACACCAGTGACACTTCGTCTCCCAAAACCAGGGTGTGAAAACCCATCTGGATATGTAAATAAAGTAGGTGTGTGTGTGAGGACATGACAGCATCACTGCACCTGCTCTGTGCTCTACATGGGAGCTAAAAGCTTATTCAGGTCCTGTTCCTGTTCCCTTACCAACCAGCTGTGGGCTTTTCTGCACGCTTTCTGTGCTGACACATACAGTGTACGATATATACAAGGACGAAAGAGGACAGAACTGGGGAAACATGGCTTCCGAAGTCTGAAGGAAAGGGGAGCTAAGGAGGAAGCAGCACTTACTTAGTTTTACAGACATAAAAGAAGGAGGTTAAGAGGAGTAAGGACTTACAGGAGGAGATTATAGCTATTATTTGTCTTAATTTACTCTCTATTTCTTAATATACAGGCCTGTATTCCCTGCAGGATTTAGCTGTCCCCTGTAGGCTGAAGCTCCAACAAGTTCACTGGGCTTTTTATTGACCATGTGAGAACAGATACATGTGGGAGGAGCCTGCAGGTTTCACCGATCCAAAAGGATGTCACACAGCAGGAAGAAAGTCTGGTAACAACCCCCATGAGACGTTTATCAGCCTCATGGAATGACACAGACACACTGCATAAACACAAAAGCCAATTCCGGTAGTGTAATATTCTCACTTTAGTGTCAGTGCCTGCAAGTCATAAGCACTCCTTGGGTTATCCTTTGTCTACTGCTCCCAAAATACTCCCCATTCCATCACCGGCTGTCCAAGCATGACACAATCCAGTGGCTAACAGCCCAACAGAGACCAAGCTTAGCTTAATTAAGACGATCTTACTTCTGCTTTCCATTCTCTTAAAAGGTTCTATCTAAACTCTCCAATGCCATTTCATGGCGCTGTCACATGTAGAGCTGATTCCTTATATTACATTGATGTTAGGTGAATTAACGCAATCAAAGCAGCCAATCCTCTTCCACTCTCAAAGGTGCCTCTCCTGGTGTGGGGTCTAGCTCCTGCAAGGCAATGTTTAAGGCATTTATCAGTCAAACAGCCATGCCTGAAAAAGCCGCATCATCATTTCTATGGCTGGCTCCCCTCTTTCTGTTTTGATCTTCTTCATCATAGTGATGACCAGAGATGAGCCCAATGACCTTTTCCAAATGTGTGTTCATTCTTTGCTTTCTTCTCTGAGAAGAAATAAAGTATGACATGACAAGATGTGTAATGGAAGAGATGATCGCAGCAATAGTGCCCTGATCAAGACTAGCAAAACGGTCAAGGAGCTGTTTCAGGAAAGCTGTCACACCAGTGTGACTATTCAGATGAGGAGAAGAAGAAGAAACTGAGGAAGATATGCAAGGAGGAATCACTTCTGCTCTTTTAATGACAAAATGGCCTAGTTTAATTTTTACCAAATATTTTCTGGCAGCACTTATTCTTGTTCATAATTTGTAAACTGGTACCTTGTAAGTATTTTATAAACTCTAAGAACAATCCATAAAGTTCTAATAATTTGCTGTAAATAATTCATTGATAACTTATAATTATGTGTAGCATTATCAACAATTGTTTATCGTTTTAATGTTTTTAATGTTAAATAAGGAGGACAGATGTGCCTTACAACCAAAGTTACGCTTTATTTAAAGAACAAAAGCTTTAGTTTAGATTATTACTTTATTCCAAAGCAATACAAAAGTTTATTTATGACTTTAAAAACATGAATGAGCCGTTATACAATGAAAAGGTTAATAAGAGGACAAGTTTCCTATTATGATTTCCCTTCTAGTATCAGTCAGGGGAAGATGGTTACCTATGGGGGAGAGTAAAAATATTGATACCTCAAATTAACATTGCACATGCACACAATCATATGCCACAAAGACCTAAATGAAACAAAGAAGAAGCCAAATCACACAGAAAACAGCATTCAATTCAGGCAAAAAAGGAAGCCTAAAATACAACCACCCACTGCAGGACCACTGCCCACCTGACCTAGCTAGATCTGGAAAGTGAGAGAAACAACTAAAATGAGATTAGCCTCAACCACTTGCAATAATTTAATACACCGGCCTAGACAACTAATCAAAGTCCTGTTCAAAAAAAAAACCAAAAAGCAAAACAAAACTAATAAAGAAACAAAACAGAGCCAAGCTCAAATAAAAAAGACAAAAAACAGACAACATAAGTAATAAAAAACTGAGAAAAACAAACAAGACAAAAGGCAAAACAGCAGATGGCTTGAATCCTCATGGCTGGGGAAGAATGAAAAAGACAGCTTAATCCAGGTCTCTGGGGAGTACAGCATACAAACTCTGAATAAACTCAGCCCAGAGAGTCAATAAGGTCCAGTGGTTGCTTCTACACATAAGGGAGGCCTACACAAAGAGAACTGAAGCAACCACCAAACAGCCAGCACTTGGCTTTGAAACTTTTGGCCAAGAGAGAAATGCAAAAGGAGTCAAACTGTCGTCCTAGCAGGCTGCAAATAGTCTTAAAGCAAAGACACCACCTCTAAGTCATCACCTCCAGCTACTTAATGAGTGAGGGCTACATTGAACTAGGGAGTGAACTATACTACTTTGAGGAAGTACTGCATGCTGCTACATGCTGCTTATGTTGTAAGGTACAAATGTTAACCACATCACCTAACATTAACTTTAAAAACTGATTGTATATACAAATATATTTGTTGTGGTCTTCTAATGCACTATAACACAGGCTCTAATATAATACAGGGGTTAGACAATGAAACTGAAACACCTGTCATTTTAGTGTGGGAGGTTTCATGGCTAAATTGGACCAG
>JAOVVH010000043.1:8664913-8675200 GCA_028566435.1 Scorpiodoras heckelii
ACACACACACACACACACACACACACACACACACACACACACACACACACACACACACACACACACACACGTGCTCACAAAGACAAGAATCCTGATTTTTCAAAAGAGTCACAAACAGGCATAAAAAAGTAAGTTCTTCTATTTTTCTCGCACTTTCAGCACTGCACAGATTATGTTTCTGATTGCTCTCACATATGTGCAAACAATAAGGCCCCTCTTTTTGTCCAGACACAGGCGTAAATTAGTGTTATAAAGCCAGCGTGTTGCTAATTTGGTTGGGAGTATGCCAATTTTTCCTGATCTTGCCCACTCAATATTCCCAAAAAATAACGTACCCACTGTGCCATGGGTTGAGCCGTGCTACAGTGGTCTAACATTTAAAATCTGCAAGTGCAGTGCTATTTTCAAACCCACTTTGATCCCCAGGAAATGCAAAATAGTCATACATGTTATATCACTATTAATATCACCATACTTTGAAATAAATAGGCTAGTTCAACCAAATGCTAACTAAACCCAACTGATTGAATTATGTTATCTACAAAAAAATAAGAACAACTCAGGAAAAACTTTTACATGGTGAAATTTTACATTTTCTATGATAAGCACTGATCAGCCATAATAATCAAAAAATAAATACATAAAATAAAACCACCTTCTAATATTGTGTAGGTCCCCCTTGTGAAACAAAAGCACCTCCGACCCATTGAGGCCTGGACTCCGAAAGACCACTAAAGGTGTGATGTGGTATCTGGCTCCAAGATATTAGTAGCAGATCCTTTAAGTCCTGTAAGTAGTAAAAGGTGGCCTCCATGATCTGACTTGTTTGTCCAGTCCATCCCACTGATGATCAGATTGAGATCTGGGGAATGTGGAGGTCAAGTCAACACCTTGAACTGTCCTCAAACCATTCCTAAGCTATTTTTGGGTGCATCATCCAGCTGAAAGAGCCCATCGTCATTAGGGAATACCATTGGCATGAAGGAGTGTACATGGTCTCCAACAATGTTCAGATAGGTATTACATGCCAAAGTAACATCCACATGAATTTGTGCTACAGTAACTCTTCTTGTCATAGTCTACCTGCAAAGGGTTTACAGAGTATTTGTGAGATTTCAACAGCTTACTGGATTAGGGTTAGGATGGGGTTGGGGTTAAAATGTTCACAAAGATTAATGAACTAGTTTACTAATTGTTCCTGGTATGCATTGGTTAGTATCTACCAAAAGTGGTCCAAGGAAGGACTACTGGTGAACCAGAGACAGGGTCATGATCACCCAAGGCTAATACCTACCCTAGGCTCTCCCACAGAAGAGATACTGTAGCACAGATTGCTGAAAAAGCTAACGCTGGCAATGATAGAAAGGTGTCAGGACATAATGCAACTTGCTGCATATGGACCTGCATCGCGACAGACTGGTCAGAGTGCCCATGCTGACCCCTGTCCACCGCCGAGAGCACCTACAATAGGCACATGAGCATCAGAAGTGGACCATACTTTAAGTGTAGCTACTAAACATGTAATACTTACTAAATAACTGTTTATTTTAAACAAAATAATACTGTTTGTTTAAAACAAAAGACTGTAAGAGGTAAATGTCCAACTTCTATGATCCACAGCCATCAACCATTTCATATTTCCTCTAATTCAACACCTATCTCCACTAAACATCATGTGTTTATTAAGAGAGCTCATATTATAACCTTAAAATAACCCAGTGATGTTGAGCCTTGTGTCTGTGACTATTCCAAGCCCTAATTATTTTCCTCGTTTAAATAGTGTCTAATGATAGATTGACTCACACTAGCCAATATTATTTAAGTCTAGTTAATTTGAAGACAAGTTTTCTATTTTGTTCTATTTTTCCAAAGAGATTAAGAATAAAAATAAAATCAGTAATAAAGTAATGTAGCAAAATCTTATCAGGAGTAGAGAAACACGTAGCTCCTGCTTCGTATTCCTAAGCTGGTGTGTGGAGGGATAAGAAGCCAGGTGAGAACATGCACACATGTTGCCAGGCCTGACTGACACCCAGATTCAGGCAGATTAGTTTCTTCCCTGCATGCCTCAGAGTTTCATTTGGACATGGAGCAATAGGAGACCAAACATGTCTGTCTCTGATATCAATGATGGAATTGCTGCTAGCTGTGATAAAATGAGAGGATTAAGGTGTATGTGTGTGTTCTCATGCAGGCACGTACAGATGTATTTAGTGACATATAGAACACACTTTCCTTAGTGCTGGGAAAGGCCTGTTAGTGTTAGGTTTTTTTCCTTTGCTAAAAGCTCTTAAACACATACCTCATTCAAATGAATTACCAAAATGATCTCCACAATTACCTGACAAACCTGACAAACTCACTTCTATTGACCAGAGCACCAATTACAGATAAAACTGCACATCAAATGCACTCCATAGTTGCTCTCAAGAAGTCGGGCTATGAATTATACACTGTATAAATTGTGCTGGATTGAAGGTCACCAAAGGATTGAAGCTGATTGAAGTGAATGAGGGCGTTAGCCTGCAGTCGTACAGAACTGTGGCCTTTGATGTGAGCTCAGCCATATTGGCAGTGTAACACCCAGATGTGTGGATGCGCATCATACCAAGTCTTGCCGTCTCCCCAACACCTAGAGCTGCTGGACGGCACACAGCACAGCCACTCGGATCAGCTTGATGTTTCTGAGCAGATGACAGAGGTGAATTATTCACATTGTTATGAAAGCTCTCGCTCTCTCATCCTTCTTTATTAATCTTCAGCAGAGAGATGGATAGAGTGACAGATGGGAGGGAAGGGGAGTGATGCCTGTCATCACACGTCTGCTGAACTCATTAATTCATTTTTAAACCATGCTCATCATATTGAAAGTGTAATGATAATTTTATGTTTGATTGATATTCTTGTATCTGCTTCAAACTACTTGCAAAGAATGAGGAATGGAAATTCTCAGCCTTTTCCCTCACTCATTCAGTTTTAAAGAATGTCTCATGAATTACTTTAATGTGTAACTTTCAGAGATGTACAATACTTACTGAGCGTCTTGGAGAATCTGCCACAGCTCTTCTGGAGACTTTGTCTGTCACACTTGCTTCTTTTTTTGCATTCAAAACTGAGTGGCCTTTGTTATGTTTTTGTCTGAAAAGGGGTCTGTTATGTAATCTGTTGCTTTCATTACTGATGTACAAACATTTTTGTGTAACATTTAAATTTCTGTTGGAAGTAATGTTTGGAAATATAAAAGCTTTTTGTACTGACTCAATAATGCAGAACACAAAAAAAAAACCATCAGTAAGGGCAGTGCAGCTCAGTGGTTAAGATGTTAGACTGCTGACCTGAAGGTCATGAGTTCAAATCCACACCACTGCCACTGCAAGGCCTTTAACCCTCAGTTGCTCAGTTGTGTAAATGAGATAAATGTAAGTCACTCTGGGTAAGGGTGTCTGCCAAATGCTATAAATGTAATGTAAAATATAAGAAAAAGTTGTACCTAAAAACAACAGGGTGCCTAAGACACACACTGTACTGTATCTATAAACATCTATACAAATAATTACGGCAGCATTTTCCAGATTTTATTCAAATGTTAATTGGATAATGCTAATAATTGCATTTTCCTTATAAGTATGCATAGTTAAACTAAGTGCAAAACATTAGACTATTGGCCTCAAAAATGCATTTGATATTGTATTGTGCAACAATGTGCAATGGATGACAAAATGAAAACGATAAAGTGAAGTCTGTTTGACATTTAATTTTCAATGCCTTACCTTGTATGTTTCTGCATTATTGAAACAGTCATAGGAATCCCTCCATTTGCTATCGTACTTGCTCATCTTCACATTCCAACTTTGACAAAGACTAATTAAACGCCTTTTTTATTTTCATTTTCACTGTTGGCAAAGTAGGCAAAAACCTGCAAAAACATGTTTGGATTAGCATTTACCAATTACCATTATTTTTTAAAAAACTTCAGTCCTGGGACTTGATCTCCAGATCTGATCTTAGAAATGTTCTATATGATATCTGATGATAGGGTTAACCAGGTTCCCTGGTTTCTTCACATCTCCCAAAAACATGCCTTTGAGTTAATTGCACCTAGGTGTGAATAAGTGTGTGAATAAGTGATCATCATGCCCTGCAACTGACTGGCATCCAGTCCAGAGTGTATTCCAACTACATACTCCGTGATCCTGATAAACCATTTAAGTGAGAGAATGAAAGCATAAATGAAAATTATATGTGATTTGCATGAGATCTGTATTCTTTGGAATTAATTAAGGATAGAAATAAAAGTAATATAAAGGTTCAAAACTAGACTAGATCTTTAAAGGTGGATGAACAGCTTCATGTGTACTGTAGGATTTGTAATTTAGGTCTTTTCTTTACTTTTCTTTTTGTGTCACTCAATATTTGCATTTGTTATTTACTTAGTCTTCTAAAAGTATCAACATACAAATCTGAAATAGGAGTCATAACAGACACAAACATGTTCATCAAAGGCATATCCTTCATCCTCATCTAAACAGGCAGGCAGACATCAAAACCAGGAGACACTCAAAGATTGTCTAGGGAAAAAGGAAACACATGAGATCTAGGAAAACAATGAACTGGGAAACAATACATTGGAACACACGTGAAACCTATGGATAAAAATACAGTGACTAATGAGACACAACAAGATTCATAACAAAGGACAGGTGCAGACAGTGAAAAAACAGTCTATCAGTCTAGACAGTGATTATATATAACTGTCTAGCATGTGTTCATTGAGAAATAGAAACTGAGGTAGAATCCTAAAAAGCCCTGGATATCTGAATAAAAGAAGTCTGGCGCAATGCAAATTTTTTCCAATAACTTCCTTCATTAACATATCCGACAGAATGGAAGTGAAAACAACAAACAGAATCAATGTGGTTAAAAGGTAGCCTGCAGTCATACAGAACCATGACTTTTGATATGAGCTCTACTGTAAAGCTCAGATTACATGAAGCCTCAAGCCTGGCAGGTGCAAGAGGAAACACAGCCAACTTTTTAGATAATAAAAAACAGAGTTGAATATACAGTAAGTATGCTATAATTATGCTATGAATTCTATAATATATGAATAATGAACTGTATGCTTAAAATTAAAAAAAAAAAACAACATTGCAAATACAATGCTGTAGGAGTATGCATATGTGCAGGACTGTTTAATAAAAATCCCACTCTCATTGTAAAGGAATTGTGATTTTTCTTTTAACCCCACATCTACTGCAAAGGAACTCCTTCACACTCCTGCATACCATCTTTTTCTTAAGACATTATTCTTATTACATTTACATTTAGAGCACTTAATAGATGCTCTTATCTAAAAATGCTTAGTCATTAACTTGGAATATCTAAATCTAATGCTAGTCGATCTGAATTCAAGGTATTTTGAGGAATGATACTGCTGGAAATTAGCCATACAGCATCTAATACAAACAATTACAAACAGTCCTATAACCCAAAAGTGTTCCTAAACTTCACAAAACCAGTGAAGAACAAGACATAGTCAGTAAAATATCTGCTGTAAGTGCGGTAAGCGCTTTGAGTTAGAGTTCATTGAAAGAGGTGGGTCTTCAGTTGGCGTTTGAAGACAGCAAGTGATTCTGCTGTTTGGACAGTCAGGGGGAGTTCAGTCCACCACCTTGGTGCCAGGAAAAGTCCAGAAAAGTCTGGATGCTTGCCTGCCATGTGCCCTGGATGATGGTGGGTCATGTCGAGCCATACTTGAGTAAGGCAGTAAGGGAGTGACATGGCTGAACTTCTGGATTAGTTGCTGCAGCATTCTGGATTAGTTGCATAAGAAGGCAACCCAGGAGAGCATTGCAGTAGTCTAGTCTTGAGATGACAAGCGATTAAACAAGTACCTGGGTGACCTCCCTCGAGAGAATATTATTCACATTATTTTTTAAAGTATTAGGGGAAGACCAAGCTATCACCTTTGGAAAACCAGGAATTAGAAAACAGACAAACAGGAAGTGTAAAAGAAAAATGATTGTCTCTAGATTATTATCTCTAGCCCAGATTGGATAGGGTATTCCTCAAACATCAAATCTTTCTTTCTTTCTTTCTATTAGCTTTATCTTCTTTTGTTAAAGCAAAAGCAGCTCAAGTTAACCGTGCACAGGTGTGCATAAGTCAAGAGGGAGGAGGTTATGATCTTACATCATGCAGTCATGGCCAGAGGCTGTTTGTTTTTCTTTAAAACGAGCAACGCACAACATACAGAGGTCATTAGTCTTGATGAAAAAGAAATAATGTCCTTAAGTTATTATAAAGGACAACGTGTCAATGCGCAAATTGCCTTTTTTTTCCTTGTCACACATTTTTGCTTCCAAAAAAGACCTTGACTCGTTCTCTTGTTTTGTCCTTTACAAATGAGGCAACTTTTGTCTGCACTACCTGTGAAATATGTTCCTGGAGGAATAGCGGACAAATTACAAAGCTTGTTTAGAGCTTTAGAGCTTTTCTATTGTGTAAGTTTCTACAGTGAATAAAAATGAACAATAAAAAAAGATCACTTTTTTAGAATCCATAAGCATATTTATTAATTCACTTATATCGCTTCTTTTAGAGGTACCAGGAAAATTTTATTCACACATTTGACCTGTCATGTACATTTGATGTTGCTGTGGTCTAGCCAGGCTCCTCAGCAAATCAGCTGATCCATACACCCTTTTCAGCCCCTTTCCTTAACCACAATTACCAGTTGTTGATGGATACAGGCCTCTCGATGGTGCAGCCCTTACAGTAGATTGCCAATTTGAACGTTTTTCTTCTTCTTCTTCTCTTGCTCATTGTTCTCCCAGGCCGGGCTGCTGTCAGGAGGCTAGTAGAAGCCTGCAGCGCAAGGCCCAGACCCTACAAGAACGAAGGGGTGTCAAAAAGCATGGACCATGCCATTTGTCATGTAATCTGGAGAGCGAATGGACGGGGCGCTATCAGCAATCTGCTATTGATCCCCTGCAGGAGCCTTGCTATTGTTCATCTGTGGTGCAGGACTGGCACCCAGCATTAATGAAAGAAACTAAACAATGCATAGCAATCAGAGAGGCTGCATCACAGCATTGGCAGGAGAGGAACATGGGGGAAAAAGAAGGAGAAATGAAAGACAAGATACAAGGAGAAAGTTTTGGAAGGAGATACAAAACTTTTTGTTATTGTATCTGTCTGAGTGTGTGTATTATGAGAGGGTGGGGAGAAAAATGGATTGCATGGTGCTGTCACCCCACAGCCCTCGGCTATGTGTACACCAGGGGATGCGACCCTGGAGGTGCTGTTGTGGTCCAGTAGCACAGAGATGGAGAGAGGAGAACGCGTCATTACCTCAAGCTGCTTCTGCACTTGACTTGAGATTAATTGAAAAAAGGGTTCTTGGGAGCATGTTTGTATATACTTAAAAGGAAGAAATCTGAATAGTGGAATTAGCTTTTTGGTCACATCTTTCTCTCACATATTTCACCCTGACATGTTTAACCCTCATGTTCTACACACCACTTACTAAAATATATGGTTTACTGTATTGAGGCTATTTTATGTGATAACAAATCAGTTGCAAAATGGATTAAAAAATTTCATGTATATACGTCCAATAACGTACATTTTCAATAAATGCAGTGCATAAGGAAATAGGTTAATAAACACACCTTCCCATGCAAAGATCCTCCAAATGGCAGGTGTGGGTGCATGCACATGGGACTGTAACTGCGGAAAGTGACTAAAATGCTCTCGTTTCATTTTTTGTATTTTATTTCAAATGTCAGGTTAAAATATGCTGAATATAAGATTTATTTGAAATGAAGCCATTTAAGAATCTTATGAAATTTTTAAACATCCTTCTGGTTCCTCGTGCTTATTCTGTACTTTTATTGTTGTTTTTATATGTTGGCATATTACAGAGTTACACACGAGAACAGTGTTGACTGGTTTGGAGTTGGACAGGTGCTGAAACAGGCCCTGCGGACCTTTGGCTCCATCTCTTTCTCTTCTCTTTCCATCTGTGATATCTTCTCATATCATCCTCTCCATAATCCACTTCCATCATGGCAGAGTGAAAACAGCAGCCGTAGACTGAAAGGCATCTGATCCGTTGCATCATCTGTATTTCAATAATTAATTTGTCTCTCTAACATGAATGTACAAATCAGTCATAATCCATCATTTAGATTCTTGAGGCTTTGTGCTATGAAGGCATTTGTTGGAGAAATTAACAGAATGCCTATGCGGTATGTTTTAAGGGAGGATTCACGTTCTGGAAGACTCTGTACCTCAGAATATTTTCCAAAATTGTGTTAGTATGGCTCCAAATTCTGTAGTGTCACAAATAAAATGACAGCTGGATGAACTGGGGAGAAACACCAAAGCAGCTTAGGTGCCTGTTGTCAGACTAACTGACTATTGAAGACGAAAGAGAGGCATTTTCTCTCCCTCTCCCCCTCATAAAACAGTGCGATTGCCCATAGCATCACCATCTGTCGGTGACTGGAGGGTGAAACGGTAAACACTCTGCTCAGTGTGTGTGTGTGTGTGTGTGTGTGTGTGTGTGTGTGTGTGTGTGTGTAGGAGTAAAAGTGGGATAAATTCCAAAGCTGGTACCCTTCAATTCAATTGATAGATGCGTTATTTTTGCATTTAATTCACTCAATATTTATCAATTAAATAAATTTGTATGATGGCCAAATTCACTATGAGCCATCTAGCATTTAAGCCCACAACTGGTTGCGAATCCTTTTGCTTTTTGCTGACTTTCCTTCTCTCTCTCTGTCTCTCATTGCCACCCATCTATCTCTTGCTAATCCACTTCTTTTTATCACTCTTATTTAGACAGCCCTGACTGAGTGACATTTGAGTGAGTGTGATCTGAGAGATGCCTCAGGCTGTGTATACGTGTACATGGAGGTGGGAGTGCGGATGTGTAGACACATGTGTGGGCTTTGGAGAGACAGGAGCCAGTAGATAAAGTGCTTGTGTGGTGACCGTGTCATGTAATTCCCCTTTAATGCACTCAAGGCTGATTCCTGAGATCCCACATCCACACAGGCCTCCTGAGACCTGCTGTCACTTGGAAGCAGGAGCTCAGCTCTGATACGGCCACCAAGATGAACTACACACTCACCTCTGCAAAGTGGATATCTATGGATGTGTAGATCTGTGTGAACATTCATATTTGAGTATCTTTAGAGTTTATACATCTTGATTCAGTTCAATGTTTTGAATGTAACGTATTTATTTCATGTATTTATTCAAATTAACGTAAACTTTAAACAGGGAAATAACAGATCTTAAACTTTAAAAATAAAAGTCAACTTTTATTGTGTCAGTCAATAACAATGCCCATTTCATCATAAGGATTCATGACATTTAGACCCTGAAGCTGAAACCGGGTCATTTTTTTTCAGTTGAAGCAAAAATTCCCTGTTTAGGCAAGTCTAAGGTACACACATACCCCTTTTCCACCAACACAGAACTGCTCCCATTCCCTATACTGCTGCAAAAATTTTGACTCACACCAAGACATTTGAACACATCACACCTGTACTTGAGCAGCTTCACTGGTTGCCCATCAACAGATAGATGCAGTTCTTCAAAATTCTGGTACTCACCTTTAAAGCTTTAAATAGTTCGGGCCCTCTATATTTGGTCAATCTCATTACATGTAACACTCATTCTCATAGATTAAGGTCAGAGGAAGCTGGTCTACTGGTCGTCCCCAGGTTCAGGCTGCTTACTGTGGGAGGTAGATCTTTTAGTGTTGCCGCCCCTTTGCTCTGGAACTCTCTACCCCCATCTCTTTGTTTCATGACCTCTATCTCCAAGTTCCAAATTGTCCTAAAAACCCATCTTTTCTCTCAGCATTTTCACTCCTTTCCTTCTTCTATATCCATTTGAATTTTGCTTTATTGTGCTCATTACCTTTGTTATCATCTTTGTACCTTAGTAAAGTGAAAGGTGCTATATAAGCTTAACTTATTATTATTATTATTATTATTATTATTATTATTATTATTATTATTATTACGGTTTGCACACCTAATTTTCAAATGATCGGAGCATTTTGACCCAAAATAAATTGGTACAAAATCCAAAAAGTTGGTTCAGAAAAGCAAGTTTTCAGTGCGAATTGTACTGGGCATGTGCTATTGTAATTGCTGGAAGTGAGAAATTGTCAGACATTGTAAGAATGTGCAGCAGTACTACAGTTCCTTTTTTTTTTAGTGTGTGTGTGTGTGTGTGTGTGTGTGTGTGTGTGTGTGTGTGTTT
>JAOVVH010000043.1:8928410-8939503 GCA_028566435.1 Scorpiodoras heckelii
TGTGTGTGTGTGTGTGTGTGTGTGTGAGTGAAGTACAGGACGCGCTGCCATTTTATATGTGTTTCCAGCATGCCTTGCGGGCCGGCTGGGATTTACCATAAGCGGGAAGGGTTTACTTGGGAATGTGTTGGGGAGGAAAAAGGGGGGTTTGATTGACTCCTGCTCTGACCTGTTGTGTCAGACATGTTCTAAAAGAGCAATAAAAGCCTTTATTGGGAATATGCCCCCTCTGGCTGGTCCTCGCACTCAACACACGCCGCCACATTTGGCGTGTGTCAGAAGCAAGCCTTCCACAGAGCCGGCCTACCGAGACAGCGGACGAGCTCAAGCGGTCCACCGAGACAACGGAGGAGCGGCTGCAAGGACTGGGAAGACGGAAGGCGCGCCGACAGACCGTGCCCAGGGCTGGTGCCGAACCCAGGGCATTGGAGGTGGTCTACATGGCGAGCCGGGCAGAGCAGTTGAGCAAACCATCGGGAGTACGCGCACTATCGGCGACATGTTTTGATGGCGCTGGGACAAGCCAGCTGGTGACGTCAGCGGGAGGAGGAGCCAGGAACCGCTGGAGCCTGAATGCCGCGACGGCGAAAATGGCGGCCCCCTCAATGCACGTGAATTCTGCGTTCAGAGACGGGAGCGCCAGCTGGGATTGCAAGGCACAGACCGACATACTGGCAAGGCACACGGGATGGTCCGACGGCGACATGGCGGTGCACCTGCGGGTGCTGGCTGAACTGCCTCCGGAGGACTGCCATGATCTACGGGTGCTTATTTACGCGCCTGCGCGTGGGGGATACCTATACAATGCCGGTGATCGGGTTTACTCATCGCGTTTGTGTGTTGGCTGTCACTATGTGTGGTGTTTGGGGGTGGGGTTATGCCTTTTTGTATGTGTTCCCAGCATGCCTTGCGGGCTGGTTGTGATCTACCATGAGCGGGAAGGGTTTACTTGGGAATGTGTTGGGAAGGAAAAAGGGGGGGCTGATTGACTCCTGCTCTGACCTGTTGTGTCAGACATGTTCTAAAAGAGCAATAAAAGCCTTTATTGGGAACATGCCATCTTTGGCTGGTCCTCGCACTCAACACATGCCGCCACAATATATATATATATATTTATTTATTTATTGTTGTGGTGGTGTTATTATTATTATTATTATTATTATTATAAACCTTAAGCAACACTATGTTGAAACATAAACAGATTTTTTTTAACATAACATGGCATAAATATTTGCCAAAATGTCTGCAGCAAAAGTACACAGCAGATCCTTAATTTGTTTTTGCAGTTTGACTACAGCCTTAATATACACCTGGTACTCACATTCGGGCTCTTAAATCTTTAAGCCCTGATTAACTAAATTGAGTGCATTCGATTGCTTTTGGGAATAATTTAAACTTGCTCAATCACCAGAGAGTATGGAGGACATAATGCATTAGTGTATAGGAGCATCACAGCAAATTAATGGAATATTTCAAGAAACTTTCTTTCTTAAACTACTCTAAATATGCTGCGATTTGACTTATTTTGTGAACACATTTTTTTCCCAGACCACTTGGGCTAGCCTGGAAGAGAGTTTCTATTTAAGCTATTTGCTATTTAAGCCTGAGTTATCTGACTTGCTTTGTTGAAATGCATATGTGAGATGAGGGTATCTGGCAAGACCATAAACATCCAGTGCTGGCTGAAACAAGAGGTAACAACATTAAAGTTGTTTCCTTTTGTTACAAATGCTCTGTAGCCAGTGGCAATGAGGCAAAACTAGGCTTGCCTGGTCTTTTTGTAATGCTTTAACCTCACTTGTCTCATTTCATACTTTTGGAAACATTGACTTTTGGCATGATATAGGACCGGAGGGGTAAACATGCAAAACTCCACACGGACAATAACCTGAGATTAGAATCGAACCCTGTGGTTGGGAAGCCAAAGATATCTGTTCTGCCACTCTGCTGTCACAATATTTTTATATTCAACATTTATTGATTTGTGGTCACTTCTCTGTGAATTCTCACCCCTCTTCAGTCTGGAGAAACGTTGTCTGTTTCGAGAAATGTCATTTCTTTTGAATGTGTGGCTGAAATGCTTCAAACACCTTCAAATTCAAGCACAGAAAAAAAGAAGTGTCTCAATCTCACTACTCTTATACCACAGCATTGTTGAATTCTTTCGTCATATTGGTCAGAACATGGTGATTGATTGTCTAGATTATCACCCCACATGATGATTATTTCCCTAGGACAGCATGCTCCATAATGTTTTGTTCTTTACTTAGTAAATCCCTTGTCTAATTTGCAATTGATCCAACCCCTGTATCGAGAACAATGTGTCCAGCCCTCCTCACACATACAGTAAAGGTTAAAGTGTTCAATAACACCACTGGCTAAACTCCCAGTGCTCTCTAGCTGTCGCTCTACCCTCCTCCTGGGACCTGGAGGCTTTTCTATTTACCATACAAAGTGTGGCCAGCACAGGGCACACAGGCCTCTTAACTGCCACTTTCATGTGCTAATGCTTGCTAAGAAGGTGATTTGCATGCATTACCTGTGAGGTTAACCACCGAAAAAAAGGTCTCATTTCATCAGTGCTCAGAGACATCCAATCAGACCTGGCTTCATATCGCCAGACGAGCCGGAGTAACAGAAGCCCACACATGGGAGCTGGGGATCTGCACACAGCCCATAGCTAGTTGACGGAAAATCTAATCATGCGAGCTGGCTCTGGCTCGTCTTTCTCTGTCCCTGGCTCTCTATCGCTGTCTCACTCTCTCTTTCCTCCAGGCTGTCTCCAAATGCTTGTATTTGTAGTGCTAGTCTGCTTTCTTTGAGTTAATTTCCAAACACCGCCGTATATGAAACCCAGAGGAACTGGACCTACGTTTCTCACAATTCCCACAAGGAAGACAGTCTACAGAGGCAGTACTATGGCACAGAGGAACATCAGAAAGGAGATCACGTACAAAAAAAAAAAAAAAAGAAAAGAAAAAATCCAAATTGTTTGATGTATTTCATTTGCTATTTGGTTTGGTTTGATTTCACACTGCCCATGTTGCCCAAGGGGCTTGTACAGCTAAAATCATACTTCAAATTCATACGAATACATTGGTTGCTTGTTGATTTGAATATCCAGAACAATTTGCATTTCTGCAATACTACAGCTCTCTCATTTGGCTCAGTTTAGTCACTCATATCAAAAAATGCCCATGCAGTTGGACTGACAGAGTAGAATTGCTTTCTCATTGCAATCAAAACATACTAGAGTTTGCCTGGAGTCAGACTGTAACCACATGACTCTGAAGGTCTCGCCTGAGTGAGACTGTGGTGTTTGGTCACAGCTGATCAAATAAAGTGCAGCATAGAGGAAAACACAAGAGGGTTTGAGTCAAGCAGGCAAAATGCTACAAACATGAAAGCAACGTAATTTAAGGTAGAATCTCCACATGCTCCATCAGGCTTCGCTTGACATATCTGAATGCGAGCAACTGTAATCTGTGAGAGGAAGTTCTGCTGGAAATGAAAATGACTCATAGAAAAGGGGGCTGAGAGAGAGAGAGAGAAAGAGAGAGAGAGAGAGAGAGAGAGAGAGAGAGAGAGAGAGAGAGAGAGACAGAGAGAGAGAGAGAGAGAGAGAGAGAGAGAGAGAGAGAGACAGAGAGAGAGAGACAGAGAGAGACTGTACCCTGCCAGGGACTTGAAGATGAGAACAACGTACTCTCAACGCTAGACCACCAAATTACACACGCTGCTGTGCTTTTCTCTCTCTGCCGTTCCTACTCGCTTGCTCTTTCTGAACTTGTCGTAATGAGCAACAGGTGTGACATTCAGCATGACAATACTTATAATCATTACAACTGCTCAGGTCCCTCAAAGCATGTATCTTGGAAAAAAAACAAAAACAACAACAGAATGGCATATATTTGTGAGAGCATGGCCTCATCTTTCAAATCAATCTGAACAAAAGGGGCAATGCAAAATACTCCAATTATTCATTTGGCACATTCAGTGCAGCTGCTAATGTTTTGTGTAGCTCTGAAAATGGAAGACCTGAAATCTGACAAGCTGCAACATTGTTATGCCCCTATGAAGACGTTAAAATCTGTTTTGTTGAAGAAAAAAAAACACGTTTTGCACCTCATTTCGTGCTCCAGTGCCTGCATGCAACAGATAAAAAGCTTCTCCGAGTAATAACCAACTTGTGTTTTCTATGCTGTCTATGCTCACTTTTAATGCAGGTAGTGTGTCCACCCTGGGAAATTCAACAAGATGGAGTGTTAGTTACATTTAAAATTAGCTAGGCCTTTAGGGGCAGCAGCAGATGTAGGTATATTTATTTATAAAATCGAGTAACAAAAAAGGAGTCTACTTCTCACTAATTAGTATTTACATACCACCAGGCCTTATTCTGAATTTCTGCCCATATTTGCAGAATTTATTTTTCTCCTAGGCACAGTCCTGGCTACGATGTTTCTAGTCAGTAGTGTTGGAAATGTGTACACCCTGGTGCTAATGAACATCATGATACGAGTAAATGGGCAGCATGAATGTCTACATCATGAACATGGACCTGGACTGGTACGTTGGCTGGTACTGTTACTGCGCCATTTTCTCCAGCCTCGAATTCCTCACCATGCATCTTCACTGAGCACTACGTGGCCATGTTCAGACCGCTGGACACCTTAACACATTCCAATAAATTTTGAGACTGAAACTTTACACTGAGTTCATATTTGGTGATCTTTGACACATGAATCTGTGTCCTCATCCAAAAGTATGACTGCTTTGGCCATATTTACCTGAATTGGCGGGGCTTTGTACAGCAATACTCTAGACCCAAAATGGAGGAAATGCTAACAGGATAGTATATATCTTCTTCTTTTTTTTTTTACTGTTATTGGTGGTCAGTTAGCAGGTATGGTAGGAAGCAAAGAAAATCCCAATAAATGCTAGTACATCTGCAATATACAAAGCTTTTTTGTATACATAGAATTTTTATTTCATTTAATTAACCATTTCTTTTTCACAGCCCCCCTTCTCTTCCGGAGCAAAAGTAAAGCTGGTAGTACTCTCCAGTGTTTCCTCATTCACACTGCAATATCGCTAGTCAGGGCTAAGATGGTAACTCGCTGCAAAGCAGCTAACTGCACCAAAATGAATGACTTTTGGCATTGTCAATCTTCCAGCTCTGCCTTGGCCCCACCTATTTCACAGATTGATGCAAACTGCAAAAGTCTAATGTGACTGAACCTTTATCCTCATGCAGCGAAGCACTATAAAGCAAAGATGTCTTCAGAAATTAGGAAATGAAATATATCTACATAAAAAAGCTATAGATCAGTAACATATTAAACCAAACAAAGTAAATATTTGGTGTGGCAACCGTTTGTTTTTTATTTCTCAAAAAGTAGTCTCAAGTAGGCTCAAGTTGTTGCTTTAGTTACCGACAGACAAACGTTTTTCTGGAACATTTAATAGGGAAAAGTAATGTTTGGAAATATGATATTTTTTGTACTGATGCAATAATACATGACGTAAAATAAAATAAACTTTATACCAATATTTGTACTAAACAAAAGAGACTTTTGCACAGTACTGTATGTTTTTCGCCTCACAACAACAAAAATCAGGGCATTTCAACTTTACTGAAAATCTCCCAGAATTTTCTAACACTGGGAGTCATGTAGTTTCTGTCAAAGTGTTTCTTCTTCTTCTTCTGTTTTTTTCTCAACATTTTTTGGTTGACGATATCATAGACACCAATCCACATGAAATTTGTAGCTGTCCATGTCTGATACAGATTATAAGGTTTGCATCCCAAGGTGTGAGTTGCCCTTTGTGTTAGCACTCCTTGAAATGGGGTACACTCAGCACTTTTGGGGCAATAACTTGAAAAGCATTTAGCCAACAATGACATAATTTATGGCAAGCAGGCCAAAAAGTTGCACAAACTTCATGGAATTTCACACTCCACATCACTACCCAGTGCCTTAAAGGCATACCATGAGGCATGTGAAATTTCGTACATGGGGTGCTGCAGCTAACAAATTTCAATATCACAGAACTGCTTAAGCAACAATTTTGAAATTTGGTATGCGTATTTTACTTCAGTCTTGCTATTTCTCTCATTTTATACAGCAGCCATATTACACACCATATTACACATCTAGTTGACATTGAATGTCCAGCTCTTGTCAGGCTCAAATCTGATATCAGTTTGTAATAGTGTAATTTCTTCTCTGTGCATCTAAATGTAAAGTTTGGTATTCCACAAGGCTCTGCTCTGGAACCATACTTATAAACTGTATGTTACAGTTATTTATAAACATGGCATTAGCTAGATGATACACATTTTTATATTTCTGCACAGCCTGATAACAGACATCAAGTTAAGGAATGTATACAGAACCTTTGACATTTGGTCTATTATAATCCACCATATCTGCTTACATCAAAAGGTGCAGGATCTTTTATATTAGTGAAAGTGACACATTTTTGTCACTGTGCTTGCACACAGCGAAATTGAACCTCCACATCTAACCCATCCGTGCAGTGAGACACACTAGTGAAGACACACTAGGGGGCAGTGAACACACATGCCCGGAGCGATGGGCAGCCCTTGCCAGCGCCCGGGGAGCCATTGGGGGTTGGGTGTCTTGCTCAAAGACACTTCAGCCGAGTCCTGTCGGCCACGGGAATCGAACCCGGGACCTTCCGATCATGGGGCAGACACCCTAACCACAAGACCACGACTGCCCCCCAGTCCCAGAATATTACCCAGAATAATGAAAACTACAGTATGAGCATGATCTCTTTTCCTTCAAAGCCCCAATGGAATAGCTTTCCTGTCTACCATGTTCAGGATTGAAACGCAGTCTCATCTTAAGTTGTAAACTGCAATCCTAATGGTTTAGTCAGGAATTTACATACAATGTACAGCTTTTAAACCACTGGAGGATAAAAGTATAACTAATGATCTATCCTATCTGTCTGCAGATTTGCCAGATCTTTACACACTTCTACTTCCTTTCATCCACTAAACTTGCATGATTCATCAGTATCCTCTATACTCATTCTCTGCTCCCCTACTTTCTTTATCTGGAATGTTCTGCGCTTGTGACTCACCTTTTGCTTCCATGGATGGTTCCACATGTATAACCTTGCCTTCTCTAGGACTTGCTGAAAGCAGTTAATGCTTAAGGCTCACCTTCCTACTTTATTAACCTCACCTGAGTGAGTGTTAAATCCTGATAAAACTCATCGTAGGGCTATGAACAATATGATTATACCAATTGAGCATGCCACATCTTTTCAATACCAGAGTTTCCTACAGCTTGCTCAGGCAACTGGATAGAAGGTTAGAGCTAGGATTTCAGTAAAACTGCATTGAGACAATGTATATTACTAAAATAAAAAACGATTGGATAACAAAATTCAGTGGAATTCAGTGAAGTTCAGTGGAATTTTTCTGCATGTCTCTAAAAACTGTATTAATTAGCTAATACTAGCTTGGACGGTGGTGGCTCAGTAAGGTTGGACTCTGGGTTGCACTGGCAGGCTGCCACTGTTGGGTCCTTGAGCACAGCCTTTAACCCTCTATTCAACTGAGGCTCTGAGGGGTGAAGCTGAAGGGCATCTGGTGTACATACAGTGCCAGATCAAAATGTGGACTTGATCTATGCTGTGGTGACCCCAGAATGGGAGCATCAGAAAAAAATTGCTAATATTAGCCAGATAGCTTAGTCGCTATCTGGTGTCTGACCCCATTGTGTGCAGTTGCAATATGTGTTTTTGTAGTAAAGTAAAGCTGTAAATAGTTTATTAATGTGTGAACACAGTAGCGGCACACCCATAAATAGTTTTAAACGTGTATTAACTTGCGATTCAGATTAATCCACATGTCGTAGGGGTACACATCAAAACCAATGTTATGAAATGCTGTTTCACTAGCAGCTTACAATAGCATCTCTCTATTACAGAGAGCTCTAAATTCCCAATTCCCCAACTCATACATCCAGCAGCTTGAAAACTGAATGGATACAGGAGGAACTCTTGGGGATGGAGGGAGTTTTCTTCATCTTCTGAAATGTCAGCTTGTGCATGCACTGATGCTGATAATCACAAAGGGAGACAAGCCTCATGCCCCACGATCTGCTTCCTTTATCCCACCAGGCCACAGGAGAATCCTGGGATGTTCAAGTCTGAGTTTGTTCGAGGAGAAGAAAGATGGAGCGAGCTAAATTCTTAGAGCTCATTGAAAGAGATAAAGCAACACTGAAATTGAGACATAAGGAGGCGGAAGTGTTTCTGTTTCCTCCTCCTCATCCACTCTGAGCTTATCTGACACGCAGACAGCCATCATGGCTGCCAAAAACAATGCAATCACTTGTGAGGTTTAAATGTGTGCATGTAGATCTTCCCACGAAAACCTTTTTTCCCCCCATGAATCGTAATCCTTTGAATATATTCTTTGATTTTTGTTTATTGTGTCATTTAAAGGGGCCATATTATACCCATTTTCAACAAAGTAATACCGTTTTCTGGGGTCTTAGTAAAATGTCTGTGGTGATTCTTTGCTGAAACTATCACATGGATCAACTACCACGGCTCTCTTTTCATTGTGTCTAAAACTACTCTTTCCAAGTGCTCGGTTTCAGTGCCTGTTCCTTAGACTGATAAGGAGCCACTGCTCACCCTGCTCACCACTGCTCCGGGGTGTGCCCTTAGACATATTACATTGATGCTGCACTGGCTGATGGGATGTACTGCAAGTCCTCATGCCATGATGAGGACGGGTCAAGACTGACCAGGTTTCTTTATAAAAAGTACTATAATGTTTCAATTTCTTAACCGATTTCAATGGGTCGACGGGGCATACAGTTACTTCAAATATAATCTAGGCTATCATAACTGCTACATGCTTGAGAGATAAGTGTCTATCAATGTCAAGCTTGCATGAACTAATTTATGTACATGGTGGAAGATAATTCATCGTCATAACGGATTATGTGATCATAAGATAGAGGCTGGTATCATTCCAGTCAGCCCATCTGTGACATCACAAACAGCTCTGATTCTGAGTGTTTACTGTAATAGGAAACCCACAAAAAACTGAATGTGTTGTTGTGTTTTGTAGTCTGTGGGTTGGTATGCACTACGGATACCCAACTCTATGTAAATAAAACCTGAAAAAGTGAACTTTTCATAAAATGACCCCTTTAAAGCTGGTACAGATTCTATGCAGCACTGATGTAGAGATAGATTTTCATTATCCTGAAGAAACTCTTTCCATAATATCTCCAATACCTTCAGGTAAAACAAAGCAGTCCTTCCATATTAATGCAGTGCTCCAGGTAGATATTCTCTTTCTTCTTTTGGCTTTGAGTAATGGAAGCAAGAACTAGCAGAGGCAAGAGAATAAGGGCTCAGAAAAGCCACAGAATAAGAAAGTGGGCCTTTTGGTAGTATTTTCTGTCATTAGAATGCCAAACACTGATAACCCTAGCTGCGCTCTTCATCTTTACTGCCCCTCCTTTTTATTCCTCTCTCATTCTGATCCATGTCTGTCCTCTGAGGGCGAGGACATTCATATAAATTGCTGCAGGCTGCAGAAAAATCACACCTGAAGTCTTCTTCTTCTTCTTCTTCTTCTTCTTCTCTGTGGTTAAATCGCTTTATATTTGCAGACAAGTGGCAGAAGAGCGGCACTTATTTCACAGGAAACAACTGGCAGCCAATGGCAGAACGATCTCAAAAGGGCTTTTAATCTAAGTAATTCAGATGAAATAAAGATCACGTCTCGAGTCTTTTCAAGCATGCTAGAGGGAACGTTGCTCATCTTGTAGACTCATAATTTACAGGTGACAGAGAGCAATGATGCCACACTTAAGTAACTGAGACAGCACTTCAAACTGTTGTATGTTTGTTGTGTGACAGTTCATATGTCTATACCCGAGTTCACTATTCGAAGCTGCCCTACAACTCGCCGATGGCATAAACTAATTATCATCAAAGCAGAGCTAACTAAAGAATAACAAACTACAACAGAGATAAACAGACACAAAACCGTTATTTCAAAACTTCAAATCCTAAACTAGAAGCCACATATAAAGAAAAAAATATACAAACAAAACTCTCCCACTGTTTACTGCCCTGTGCATTGTGAGTCCAAGATATTAAAACACACACTGCCCTAAGGAATATTTCACTTTACTTCTCAGTAAGAAATCTTACCTTCTGTTTATGAGCAGCGAGGTATCCATGCAGTCTCTCCGCACGCTGGAAGGGGGTACTGTGTACAGAGAAGCGCACATCCAGAGTCCTTTCTCGCACTTCTATAAGACTGAAGATATTAACATTGTCTGTGCTAACAGACAACATCTCGGACAGGAAGTCCCCCAACAACTCATATCTGCTCCGTAGACCTCCTCTCTGCTCCATGAACTCTTTTGCGGTGATGTCTGTGGAAAGCACATGCAGAAAAGTATAACATCATCATTCCTGACAGAAAACAAGTGACAGACCATCTAGATCAACTACTGCTTTGGAATGACGATAAGCTGAATCTAGACACTTAATTGCAACTCAAGCTCAGCTGGGCCTACTATGTCCATTTTCCTCCTGAAACTGAAATGTTGCACATGTATTGCATATGGCAAATGGTTTTTGGGCTAATTTTGGCCTGGGTCTAAAATCTCTCTCTCTCTCTCTCTCTCTCTCTCTCTCTCTCAACTACAGTAATGTGAAAAAATCTTAGGCACCCTATTGTTTTTAGGTACAACTTTTGTTATTGATGTATTTTTGAGTTCTGCATTATTGAGTCAAAAATATTTTATATTTCCAAACATTACTTTTCCAACAAAAAAATTAAATGTTACACAAAAATGCCTGTATATCAGTAACAAAAGCAACACATTACATAACAGACCACTTTTCAGACAAAAATATAATGAAGGCTGCTGGGTTTTGCATACAAAAAAAAAAGTAAGTGTGACAGTCAAAGTCTCCAGAAGAGCTGCAGCAGATTCTCCAAGACACTCAGTAAAACTTAACAGCTAATTACTGTACAGTACGGTGCAGAATTCTTAGGCACATGCAAAGACTTG
>JAOVVH010000043.1:8987037-8998669 GCA_028566435.1 Scorpiodoras heckelii
CACACACACACACACACACACACACACACACACACACACACACACACACACACACACACACACACACACACCTCCCACCCGCTTTTCCACTTCTTCCCTCCTGATAATCATATTTAAATAATTAAACTTCTTTAAGTGAACTTGTATCAAATAGAATTAATTAGATGTATTAATTAGTATGTAAAAGAGCTTTTGTTGAAGGTGGGGCAGTGACTTTTATATTTGACAAAACTGACCTCAGACTGAGGCAGCTGGCAATACAATTTGCTCAAAGTAAAAGATTTTGGTCTCTGTGTTGCCACAGGATCAGAGGAAAAATATGACATTACCTACGAACATCAACTATTCAGTACAGGGATGTGTCTCGGCTTGCTGTTCAGTTCTGAAGGCTCACTTTTTTTTTTTACTAGCATTATGGTATTCTAGCCTAGACATGTGTTTTGGAGGTGTGGTTTTGGAGGCAGCAAATACAGCAAGGAGCTATACACTGAAGTACCAAAAAAACTGGTAAACTAGTTAATACTTGGTAGGTCCCCCATGGGAGCTTGAAAGGAACGTTGCACAGTCCTCATGCTGATGTTTGTTGAGGCGATTCTTGCCAGCCAACGCTGGTCACGTTCGCCCAGAGACTTTTTACGGCCACACTGCTGTCGTAAGTTTGAAGTTTTGCCCGAATTCTTGTAGTCATGCTACACCCCTGAAATGTTCCTACATGAAAATCCAAACTTCGCTTCTACCGCTAAAATGCTATGACCCATCTCACAAGCTCCAACTATTAAACCACCATTTTTCCTTCTTTTGCATATGTATGGATGATATTTGCTTTTGCAATTTTTTTGCCATCATGAAATCTACTGGTTGCCAGTTGCGTCAGAGCTCCCCCATCTTCAGTGTGTGATGCACAGTTCCTGAACTCTATTTGCAATGTCTGTTATTTGCATCAAATTCAGGTAATGGCACTGAGATACCAACAACTCTACAACAGACTGTTTCTATCTCAGAAAAAAGCCAAAACCTTTAATCGTCCAAAGAACACTTAAGGATGCCTATTCTCTGAGAAAGTATCTTAAATGGCCCCATTTTTTCCTTGATAGTGGACAAACAATATGGCTATTCCACCACAAATCCAAACCTCATCTACATATTCAAATGAATTGCTCTTTAAATCACTATGTGCTGACAGAGTGGGATTTTAATCCACTATATTGGATTTCACCAACCTGGCTCATGCTTACTGAACTCACCCATACATTCTAGCTAATAAATCACAGCACCAATAGACAGTGCTAGAGGAAAATGTTCAGGATATAACCTACTCACTATACATTTACCCTAATCCAAGCAAGTAAGACTTACCATGTAGGCCTCTTTTTGTGTTCATGATGCAAGTGCAGAAAAGCTATAAAATCAAGGTGTTGTATATTCTGGATATTTCATAACTATCGGCACACGGTAACATGGGGCAAAGTTGTGCAACTGTAAACATTATTGAGAGGTGTCATCAGGCATGCTTGTGTGATACCTGCTCATGCTTGTGCTGCTCTCAGTCACTTTAAGAATCACCTCATGCTTTTGCTGCTCTCATTCCCTTTAGGCGTAGCGCAGTACAGTGACAATTTTAGAATGATATACAGTAATAAGACGTCATTTAATGATGTTTATATGTTAGTGGTGGGAATAAGAGGCTGACTGACAGACAAAAACAAATTCCTGTTTTGTCTCATTTTGTGCATATAAAGATCACATCTAAGCCAGTAGGACCTACTATCTATCTATCTATCTATCTATCTATCTATCTATCTATCTATCTATCTATCTATCTATCTATCTATCTATCTAATAATTATGATCTGTGTGCAATGACCATGTGCAAGTTGTCTAGTTTTGTTTGTATCAATCTGGGAAAACCAAGTGGATGTCATTAAAAGCTGAATTCTACGTAAAGCGCCATGGTGTGAATCTCAAGTTGTTGGCTCAAAAATCCTTAAATTCAAGTTTCACCCTTTTCAGTCTGCAGTATGCTACAGCATTCCTTGATTACTTGACACATATAAAACAGAAACATATTTCAGTTCAGAAAAGCAGGTACGATTATATATAGTAGCAAATGTCCTGACCACCAACCATAATTCAGTTTAATATTCAATTTATTTCTGAAGTGAAGTGACACAACTTCTTCTACAGAACGTCTATAGAACTAGATTGTAAGAATCAGGGCTGGATGCTGAAAACTGCACTTGACTCAAATACGATGCTGTCGCTTTGTTCCTATCTTTGAGCTAAAAGAGAATTTGCACCAAAGCAGGTCTGATACGACATCAAACACCCTCTAGAACCAACATAAATTAGTGCCTTCATTTTTTAAGCATAACTAGGCAAGAACAGAAAAACACTTGGCTTACACTCAACCAACTTCGCAATATCCTGGCACTCTACCAACAAATTACATCTGCACGAATCTAGACCTCCATATGTAAAATGTCTTGCAGAGTCAGGGCACAATTTCAATTTACCTTCTCCACTAAGAGAGCAATCCATCTTTTCTCTAAACCTTATAGATGTATATCTCTCTAACCCAAGAGATTTGTATGTCTGTGTTTGTGTGTATCTGTGTGTGTATCTGTGTGTGTGTGTGTGTGTGTTAGATATAGACCTGGGAGATGGGCTGGTTGACATACACCCAGCCTGTTACAGGATTGACTCGCAGGTATTCTGGCTGCTCTTTAGACATGGAATACGTGATGGCTGCGTTGGTGCTATAGTCATCATCATGTGCAGCGACTCGCAGGAAACTGGTGCCAATCATGGTGTCCTCCCTCAAGAAGTCTGTGTGAATGGAGACCGGAATACAAATGATTTTAATCAGAGCCATGGGTAAAAGGTGTGTGTGGTTACAGAGCGGAAAAGAAATCACTATATTTATACGGGGTATGCTCCATTCCAAAGTCTATTAAGCTATGAGTTCAAATAAAGTTCACTTCAAGATTAATTCAAAACTTTCAGGTTTATCACAAATGCAAAAAGTAGACAGGCTGAATTGAAATGAGGAAGAGGGACGCTCACACTCGTAACGCAGATTCTCAAACTTTGGGCTGTTGTCATTCTCATCCAGTATGAGGATGTTGAGCTGGCAGATGCCTATGAGAGGATCCGCTGCCTGATCCGTTGCCGTGACTGTCACCGCGTACTCCCTTTGTCGCTCCCTATCGAACTTTCTTGCAGTCATGATCACACCTACAGCAACATAATGGAACAGTATAACGATGGTGGCCAATTAAACTGACAAAAGAGCACAGCGGAATAGCACAGGAAAGCGAGCTGAGAGTTCAATAATCCTTTCTGCGTAATTGGTTTATTGCCTTCACAAACTCAATATTTGCTTTAAGACCACAGAAGCGTTTAAACTTCTTCACGTTGTTCAATCTATTTAAATTTATTCATCTTCAGTAACTGCTTTATCCTGGTAAGGGAAGACTAAGCGTCAGGTGGTAATACAGGACGCGCACACATAATCGCAACTGGGAGCAATTTAGTGGAGGCAATCTATCCACTGGCATGTTTTTCAGAGGAGGGAGGAAACCACAGAACCCAGAAGAAATGTTCAGGGATTCAGGAAGAACCTGTAAAACTGCAAAGAGGCAGAAAACCGATCACACCGGATACCCTGGAGCTGTGAGGTGGCAATGCTACCTGGCCATACGATTCTTCTTAACGTTTATAAATGCATAATTGAAATGATTTTTATAAAAGCCAGAAGCAGCAAGTAGAACAAAATAAGCCATAAACCCCATAATTATTTCTTTTAATGGCTGTAATATTCACATAATTTAATTGGAACAAAGAAATGCCAAATGTCACACTTTTTTTTTTCCTGCTGCAAGATTGATGCACAATAGACGGTTATATTTCATGAACCATTTCATTTTAGTAAAGATGTCGAGAGGAGTTGCAAAATGGCATTGTTTCTTTTCTCTTGAAATCTGACACATTAAAAGGCTGTGATTAAAGTGAATTAGTGTGAACTTTGGAATTCATGGAAATGCTTCAATGTGTGTGACTTCCAAGTGGCAGATGAACGGGTGTTAAAATACACAGAGACAAAAATATGTCTATTCTTTCATATCAACAATTAAAACAGTATCCATGCTTTTATTTGGCACAAATAATTGAGTTCACAATGAAACTTGATATTTTTTAAAAGAAATCTATGTAATAATATAACTTTGCACTTTACCTGTATCAGGATCAATATTGAATGCTGGAACCATGCTGTCTTTGTGCATGAAGCCATACGTCACTTTCCCATTGGCTCCCTCATCAGCGTCTACGGCGTGTACCTGCAGCACAAACGTCCCTGCCGGCTTATTTTCTGGAACGGACGCCAACTCCTTGTACTGCTGACACTGAAACACACACACACACACAGAGAGACAGAGAGGTGATACAGTAAATTAAACATGATGGAAGAATATGCACTAATTTGAAACAACCTAACAATGAACAATGAAAATATTCACAGCCTCTGTGTTGTTTAGTTGGGAATTCAGCTAATTTAATGTTAAATTGAATGTAGGTAGAATGATATTACTGTTGACCATATGTAAAGAAACGACAGGCAGCAATGAGTTGAGAAAGCAAAAAGAATGTGAGCAAGGGACATGACGAAAAAGGGAAGCTAAGGTTTATGAATCAACAAAAACAAAAACAAAACAACAACAACAAGAAATAGCCATAAATTTACAAATTAGTTCAGTCGCAGCTTGTTGGCATTTGATACTTCTGAATTAATAAACAAATGAACTTGATCTATTTTTTTCCCCTAATTTTCCAAAAAAAAAAAAGAAATTAAATGAATGAATGAATGAATGAATGAATAAATAAATAAGTAAATAAATAAATAAAATGCTTTCTAACTTTTTTGCTCTCAATCCAGGTTAGTGAGAGCTTTCATGACTGCAGGCCTTAAATAAAAAGGTCTTAAATTAAAAAGTCTGTGTCCACACCCTAATTTGTTTCAGAAAATAAACCCATAAGCTCCTGCCTTTTCCACCCCAGTCAGAAAGATCATTGCTAACAAAACCAGAACCCCCATGATGAGAGATTGGCTCTGTCTCTAAGGAGTTCCACTATTACTGATGTTCTTGCACCCAGGAAAGAGGTAGTTCTTATCCAAGAACACACACCACAGGGGGGCATGTAGTGAAGGATGGAAGAAGGGGAGGAGAGAAGGGCAATAACACAACATGAAATCACTTTTCTCTCACTCCTGCTGATTTCCAGCATGCCCCATGGAGAGCAGAAAAGTCAGAAACCAACCAGAAAAAAAATGGGAGAAAGTTAGAAATAAAAAAAAAGGAGTTGGTGTAAGAAACAGAGAATTTTTTTCCCGAGATTGTACGAGAAAAAGGAGACGTAAGAAGGGAGAGGAAGGACTGAGTGGAAAGAAAAGAGCCGTCAGGCTGAGCAGTGGTGCGAAAGCATCATTTCTCCTCCCTTCTGGATATTTTCCGCATGGATGTCTTTTGGTCGGGGGATGGAGTACTACGGTTCTGCCACTTCAGGTCTCTCGCTTCAGTTTAGGAAGTGTGGAGACACGTCTCCCGCCTCCTTGAGAAAGCAGTTTGACCTCCCTTTCAAAATGGGCTGACGCTAATTTACCTCACTTCTCATTGATCTGAACTGAGAAAGAACATTTCACAGCTGCAAAAGTGGTTCCGCAGTGTTAACGCTCCCTGAAGAGGGCCTCCTCACCTCAGCACCCTCGTTTAAGACCTCCCGAAACCCCTCATCTCATGTTGAATTGAGACATTTTTCAGGCAGGTAAGCCCCAGATAATTTTGGAAATGTTTCACATATTAAGTAAAAAGGACCTGAGATAATCTAAGGCTAGAGCAAGATGGCGAATCACTTCTTTAGAGGATAGATAGACACAGACGCTGTAATAAAGAAGTGCTTAAAATGACGGAACATGGATGGAAAAATCAGACTGGGAAATGGACCAAATGCTGTGTGAATGTACAGCTTTACAGAAGGGTCAATTATTCTAAGTCCAATACCAAGAACAGCTCTTGTTTGATCAGCTATTACAATACTTTGGCTTATTATTCATCATATACACCGAAGTACCAGAAGCAAAAGCAGAAGTTGTGGAATAAACTCATTTAATCAATTTGGTTGGAGCTATGTTTCGAAACTCAAAATTCAAATACACTGAAGTACAAAATACACAGCAATCCCACCTATAAGCGTCACTGGTTGCATCAGCCAATGCGTATATAAAGTGACATACATCTACGGAAGCTTCTAGAGCTGTTTCCGCCATGAGAATGGCAAGTTATCACAATTTTGCGATTTTCAACACGGTTTAATAGTTGAAGCTCGTGAGATGGGTCATGGCATTTTGGAAGTAGAAGCCAAGTTTGGATTTTTACATATGCGCATTTCAAGGGTATACCGTCACTACAAGAATTATGGCAAAAGCTTGACAGCAGTGTGGCCGTAAAAAGACTCACGTTTAATGTGATAGGAGTGCAACACTGCCTCACGTAACATCAATACTGGGACCTCTACAGACATCAGTGTGAGGACTGGGCAACATTCCCACCAAGAGCCTATGGGGGACCTACCATGTACTTACGGGTGTACCAGTGTACTGGTCCTTCAGTGTATTTTCATTGTTAGTTAAAAAAAGTTCTGCTCTGAAAATACATACAGTTTAGTCTACAGTGTTAAAAAACATTTTTTATTTTTATTTTTTACAGTTTTTCTTTTACAGTTTTTCAACCTGGCAGTAAATAATATTAAAATTACAAGAATAAACTGTATTTTAAAATGTGTCGTGATTTAACAAAAATAATCTGTATAAATGGAATACATTAAATATCTCTTTTTTTATTTTAGCTTTTAGGTGACACTTTAACAAAACTAACTGTAAAAACATAGTTTTCTATATCAAGGAAAATAGCAGCATGTTCTGTAATTTACACAATGTAAGAGTAGTTAACCTACATTTAAAGAAAGAAAATGATTTTTATTTTGACAGTTTCTTCATGTATTTAAAAAAATAATAAATCTGACAGATTTTTCAGAACACTTTTGACAGTTAATTTAAACTTGGGCTTTTGTAATGTAAAATAAACTGTATTTAGTCTGCTTTAGATCTTAGATTTATAGTACTTTTTATAATGACAGCAACAGGTAAGCTGTGGGCTTGTGAGCAGAAGATTGTTCGTTTGATCCCCAAAAAGGAAACAACTGAAGCTCTGTTCAGAATAAAACATCAGGACCACCAATTGCCTGTGACTCTTTCACTTTACTTAAGTTTTCTTTATTGTTTGTTTGTGTTTCTTAAATCTTTTTTTAATTTTAGATGCGAACTATGGTAAGATAATTACTGTTGGTTTTTTTTTACAAACATTTTCTGCCGCCCCTGCTGACAGAAAATTACTGTTTTTTCAAACTATTTTTTTTAACAGTGTAGGAGTGTAAGTAAAATTTATACATTTATTATACAAAGGTCTGGAAAAGCAACGAACATGACAGGATGCTGAGAATTAACAATTAATAATTAGAACACGGCTATAAATAAAACATATCAATTTTAGGTGATTATGGTTTTTTTTTCACCCTGGAACTTCATGCACCCATTTTTTTAACAAATCATGTTGTCGCTTCACTAATCAGATCAGACAGAAGGTGTGTGAAATAAAAATTTGTGAAGTCTGTGATGACTCGTTTATTTGAGCTGGCTTCAGTTCAGTTAAATTATTATAATTACTTAAATATATGGAATTGGCTGCAAGAAGCAACAACTTTAAAAAAAAATTTAACGATTAAAAAAAAAAGTTGGATCTTCTGAAATGCTTTGTTTGGTCAGGACCTGAACTACAATCCACCAGGTGACAACCACTGACTTAATGAACTGTATATTGACTGAGTCAGTATCAGGTTATAAGACAAAAATAAATTCAAAGGAAGAATGTAACATTACTAGGATTTGAATGCAATGCCACCTCAATTTTTTAATAAAAACAAACAAAAAAAAAACTGTTAACTTTGATACTGAACTCCAAGAGCATCAAGTTTAACATTCAGGCAAATGCTCGGTACCTTCTCAAAGATGGGCTTGTTGTTGTTGACATCATCCACTCCCACAATGACCTGGGCTGTGGCTGACAGAGACTGAGGTCCCCCAGAGGTGTTGTCGTCTGTGGCTGTGATATTCAGTATGTACTCCACCCCCTGCAATTTTGGTGGAGGACTGGAACGAAGGCGAATCAGCCCTGAGAGAAAGAGTCACGTGGTATCATAATACAATACATAACCTTTCACAGAAGAGAAACCTTTAAAAAAATGAACACTGCTATGTACAAATAGTTCCTGATTCATTCTAAGAGCTGTTGGATGCCAAATCTGACCTGAGGGACAACAGTATATTAGCAACAGTTTGTCGATTCCTCAGTAATGCAAAATACGCTCAATTCAATCTCATCTAATGAAGATGTTTTCATGAACAGCATCCAATAAACCTTCACTCTTTGAACATTAAAATCAATTTACATATGCTCATTTTGCAAACTTCCATCCTTATTTCCTTGCCAGTATCTGAAACCCTGACACCACTGTGCTATAGTGTCTGTACCAGACATCTATAATATCCTCGTTATTTACTGATATTATAATGCAGCTTTCAATTGATCTCTCTCTCTCTCTCTCTCTCTCTCTCTCTCACCCTCCCTCCCTCCCTCCCTCTCATCTTTCCCTGTTTATGGCCTAAGAGAAATGGTCTTATACTACACAGCTATACATCTGACCTTCTGCTCTATCCTTGGGGTTTTGCTTTCAGTCAATATACAGAGATTTGATCTTTATGCTAATGCCAGTAAGGCTGGTGTAAACCTAGTGACCTCTCTGTAACACTGGGCACACGGAAAATCTGCAAAACTTTGTAGAAATCAAAATTTTCATGCAAGTGGCTTCAAGGAAGGTCTAGTAGCAATAAGTCAAGGCTATTAATTGTTGGGTTTCATCAACTCAAGCCATTATCATTCAGGTAAGGTTAATAGCTATCAGGTGATGCAAAGTTCCTTGGCATCATAGCTGTTAAACACACTGGTAAAACCCACTGGGGGTTTTCTCTGTTTTCCCCAGGTTTTCTGATTTCCTCTTAACTCCTAGAAACATGTCAGGAAGTGTTTTGGCTTCTCTAAATTGCCCCTTGATGTAAGTGAATATTTGTGTGTGTGCATGCATTGTATCCAGTGTAGAGCAGAAGATCTTTGCCCGAACCAGTCGGGACCCGATAGGTCGGGTCGGGTTCGGGCTTAATTTCTGTCATTTTACAGGGACTCGGGCTGGGCTCGGGTTTGCACAGTAAATGAGCGGTCAGGTGATGCGTTTCGATTAGCGCCAGAAAAATGCAAAAATGGATGCCGAAGAGGTGAAACAGAGGCTGGCCTCTGGCGATCACGTTTTGGTTGCACCGTCAGCGAAAGTAAAGTCTGAGGTGTGGAACAGTTTTGACCATGTCCATAATGAGAATGATGAGCCAATGACATTTGAATAGCCTATTGTCGGGCTGTAAACGGGTTTGGGCTTTTAAAACGGCGTACTTGTCAGGCTCGGGTTAGGCTCGGGTCGAATTCTGTTGGGCTCGGGCCGAGTTGGACTTAAATTTTCAGGCCCGATTACAGCTCTAATCCAGTGAATCCCATCCAGAGTGTATACCCAGAACAGGCTCCAGATCCCACGCACCACTCACCAAGTGAAGATTAATGTATTACTGGTGATTCCCATTGAAAGAGTTACTACTAAAAGACAAGACAAAATGACCCTTATGACATATCATCTCAGATCAATGCCTTCTGACATGAGAATTTAACAGTGCTGTGGCGATATAAGATGAATAGATAACAGATCATATTAGATTCCACAAATGAAGTTTTGCAGTTATGCAGGTCATTCTGAAGTGTCTAGCAGTAGTAATAGTAGGCTCTAACATAAATGCCAGGTTCAGAATAAAGCACTTGTTTTTTAACACATTAGTGATTCTGATCACAGGGACTTGTATAGCAGATATTCTGCATAATCTAAAGCTATAATGAATGACTGTCACTGGTCCCGTGAACCTCCAGGCCAACATCAAGCACAATCATGGGCAAATCTGGAGTACCCAGAGTAAACCCACATGGACATGGGAAGGACATGCAGACTCCACACAGAAAGGACCCAGACAACTCCACCTGGGGATTGAACCCAGGCTGTTCATGCTGTGAGGCAACAATGCTGCCCAACAATGAATGGATAAAGAAAATGTGTATAAAAAGCATAATCATTGATATCGTGAGGTATTCTGTTAGATGACATTTATTTTTGCATTTATGGAAGGAATCTTCTGTGTCAGCTCTTGTAATGGTCAGTAAGTATTGATTTTGTGGTTTTTCAGTAACACAATCAGCTGTTTTTTTTTCTTATCATCATCAAGAAGGAGAAAACAGGAGAGGCTGGAGAGGAACACAATTTCTACAGCTGCTATAATGACTGATCTTATCTCCCAGACATTACATAACATTAAATGTAACTTTAAATGGTTAAAGGTTTTCATGCTGTTAATTAATAAATTACAAATTTTAATCACTGGCAAAACTGGTACACGGTATAAGATTAATGACACACTCTGGGACTTGGAGTTATACTTGTACAAAAATCCACCTCCACTTTGCATAGGAAAATATCACACCAGTTAATGTGGATTATTTACCCATAAAAGCACACCACATAATATGCTATTCCTTACAACTGCAATGCTCTGTTTTTAGTGGAAGTTTAGTTTAGTGCATGGGCTGCTGAATACACTAAAGTCTTACAAAGTTGTGACATTAGGATTCTGCTTAATTGAGACCTATCAGACAGAAGTAGGCATTTCCCCTGCTCTCCTTCAGCCTCATCAGTGCGTATGTAGCTGTAGAGCTGGATGCCTATTATCTGCAGCTCACACCTAAAGCACATTAAAGGAAACCTTACAGCTACTGGCACAGACCTGGCATTGGAGGAATCACATTCACCTCAGGGCTGTGAATTGATTTTAATGTGTTGTGCTAGTGCTTTTGTGGCAAAGCTTGAGGGGGAAAAAAGAATGTGTAATCAATTCTAATTCAATCTGAATTACTCTCCCCCCCAGCCAATGTCAAAGTGCAATGAGGCCTGGGGCCGAAAAGCAAAAGTGTGTGTGCTTGTGTATGGTGTATGTATGTATTTCTCTACTGACATGCAGCTATACCTAGATTATACAGTGATTGCAATAGGCATGGGTCCACTTGAAATGTATAACAAGGTAAAGTGCAATAGATTCTTATATGGAGTTCAATACATAGCTGATAAAATAGACACTAGTTTAAAAAAATGAATTAGATCAAGACTACAGAGATTTCTGTGATTCAAATAAATAAATGGATAATAGTTTAATGTAAGAAATAAAGGCAAATGAAGTGCCACTATTTTTGTAGATATACAGTACCAGTCAAAAGTTTGGACACACCTTCTCATTCAATGTTTAATTTTTTCCCCTACATTGTAAATTAATACTGAAGTCATCCAGACTATGAAGGAACACATAAGGAATCATGTAGTAAAC
>JAOVVH010000043.1:9003469-9015545 GCA_028566435.1 Scorpiodoras heckelii
ATATTACAGCAATGGATGTCCCCTGATACAAACATAAAACATTCTTGGAGAGACTCATCTCATTATATAGTCTGTCTAGAGTATACTACTGTAAAGATTAATAAGGCACAGGCATCCACTATTAATGCCTGGATTAATATAGCCACTGACCTTAAAGAGCTTCTGTAACAATATGAGTTTTCTAGCAGTGATTGTTATGTGAGCTGTGTTGCTCTGTTCCTTTTTTCTCTTTTTACTTATTTTCTTTTTATTATTCACATGTGCTCTCTGTATGAGATGTGTGTTTTCTACATAATAAAAAATAATAATAAATCACAAGAGAATGTGCTCATACATTCCGAAAATGGCCATTGCTAAACATTCACACGGCATATTTAACACATATTCAAATCATTAAATTTCTCAGACAAAATGCTCAGCGTAATACGTTTTCAGCCCTGCAAAGCTCATACCCAGAAGCGGTAAACTTATTAGCCTTGAATTAGATCCAGTCACATAGAAAGCTTGAAGGACTTGAAAATATGACATGATCTGACATGAATTTTATGCATCACTTATATTTGCTTCTTATGGCCTTACTGAACAATTCTCTATCAAAATCACCTTGAAAAAACTCTTACTGAATAAAATATAGCAACTGAATCAAACCAATATGTTTTCTTATTAAAACAAGAAGAAAATTAAATACATTTCTTCAAACATTTTTTGCATTTCTCAAACAGTATATTGTAGCAACTGTTCGCATAGCGTAAGCGTGATCTGTGTTGATTTGAGAAGTAAGGCCATTAAAGTTACATGGGAGAAATGGTTTACCTTTTTGACTGTCAATAACAAAGTTGCCTTCTTCATTGCCTGCTGAGATTTTGTATGTGATTCCGTCACCATCTGGATCTTTAGCCAGTACTGTTGCAACCAAGGTATTGGGTCCAGCATCTTCAGATACAAAAGTACGATATCTGAAAAGAACACGTATACCCAAACACAAACACACACACACACACACACACACACACACACACACACACACACATACTGATATCAACAATTCGTATCACCTTTATGCAACAACCAAAGTGTGGGTGTTAACAGCATGCTGTGTACTGTGTCCACTCTTGACAATATAAACATAATTATCTCACTTATGCCTTAATGAATTCATTTTCCATATGTCACGCTTTATTTATAAGTTTGCTAGGGAGTGTGAATGAGATGGGGGGAGCTGTTATGTGTTTGTGCCTTAATTAAAAAAAAAAGCAAACAGCAAACAAACATTGCAACACTGCATATGCAATATTCACATAACCGGAACTTAGCCACAAAAATACACGACACATGTTGCTGTGAAATGGAAATCAGCATATGCTGTCAAAATTTGAAATATTGTTTCTCATTTTCTTTAAGTAAATGTCGTTCTGGAAGAGGAGAGAAGACGGGGCCAAGTCGGTCTATGTGTAATTATTCTTAAGCTCAAAATTACTGCTTATACCGTGTACCACTGAATGAAGGAGACCATCATTATAAAGCATTATGAAGAGTGTGGGCGTAACTATTTCCCCTGCTGGGACTGTGTGTCCTCTTGCTGTACAAAACAGTACCTGCTAGTTGACAGTTTACTAAAGCTGATGTATGATCTTCAGTTGTACAGTTATACACAAGCCACATCTTGGAACGACGTCTAGGTTTATTGTAGCGTGCTTGTCTATACACTAATGGTAAGACAAGAATGAAAATTGAACAGCCCACTATCCAGTTAATATTGCTTTTTCTGAATAGGAAAACAAATTTTTATGCATTTTCCAATCAACACATCACAATTTAGGAAAACCCAAAGGAAAGATATTAAACTTGAAATGAACTACCAATTACCAGTCCACCCCACCCTACTCATAAATAGAGGAGAAAGAAAAGGGAAAAAACAACCTTCCGCTAGCACTGAGATCATTTAAATGTCTAAAATAATTAATAAAAGATTGCCAACACCATTCAAAGCCCTCTGCCATTTCCCTCAAACTAAACTTAATTTTTTTCCAAACTTAAGAAAAACATAACATAATTTAGCCATAGAGAATATGAGGAGGAATCTTTCTCTTGGCTAAGAGAACAGTTAAAACCAGGGTATTAATTACCTAGAAATTACAAGCGGGAGGGTTGGCCGGTACTCCAAACAATGCAAACAACGGACAAGGATTTAAATTACAACCAAAAATGAAAACTATGCTTTGTTTTTTCCGACGCACCTACTCTTAGACTTTAATCCACTGAAATTCATCGTCATAAATTTGTTCTATATCAAATGGGCTGCAGTGCACACATATAACAAGAACAATGTTTTCACTAAAAAACTGGTAAAATCTTCTAAAGTTGTAACCTGAGTGAGAGAAAGTGAGGAATCCCACAGTGCTGCACAAATGCCTCAGTAAATGTGGCTCAGACAACTGGAGGAAATCATATCATCAATAAGAGTCTACCCAACAACAATACGTTTCCAACCAAGATTTTCCCACTAGGCTCTTCTCTTGCTTCCTTTACATAGAAATTCTCCATGACATAACAGTGAGTGAGACAAACAGGAATTTCACATCCGCACAGTACAAGGTCTTAATCTGCCCACATGGTCTTCTGAATATTTCCCCAGGTCTGTAGACTTTTCTTAACAAAAGTATTACAATATGGAAAATGAAAGAGAACACATTGACAACTTGTCTGTGAAAATCTCCCTCACCCACCTTCCCACTGTTTGTTCTAATACAGCCTCAAAGTTCTCATTTCTCTACTGCTGACATACCGAGAAAAGAGAAGCATGTTGTATTAGACAGAACTTAAAGCATTTCATCTTCATCTGAGGAGCGGTGTAATAGTCCATCATAACTGATAAAGGTCAAGTGCAGATGGGGATGTGATGGACTGCCAGTGGGTTCTGCACTTAGTAGGTCAGGAAGATCACATTTTAAATTGGACTGCAGGATTTTTGGAAGTAAAACTATTAATAAGATCTTTGTGTAGAATCCACAAGGATATTGGTGTCTTTACAAAGTGCCTGATAATACCACTATCATGTTGGTACTGAGAACTTGTAAATTCACTTGTGATTTCACTCGCGTGGTTCACTTGTGGTCCTGTTTTGGTGGATTCAACTACCTGGCTTTATTTGTCTGAAGATTCCCATACAGTCTGTCAAACCAAAAATGATTCAAAACACAGAACTTGAATGTTAATGCAGAAAAACTATCCGCACTCAGTATAATTTAGATGCACTTTCTTACCATGTGGCCTTTTCAGGTGTTTGACTACTAACTCCTCAAGGCTACACATGCACTATTTCTCTTTACTTCATACACATCCATGTAAGTCAATGTTAATTTTGACAAGAATTATATATTCACATTTTATTTTAGTATTCATTATTTAGTCTAAATTATAGTTGTGCTAAGGTTTAGTCAGTGTAACTCAGTGGAAGATTTCATTTTAGTTTAATTTTAATCAATGTTTTCATCATAACTTTCTCAAACATGATAATGTAATGGAATTTGGGGATTTTGTTGAAGCATTTTGATGAATGTATTTTCCTTGATGAAAGAGGTATGTGGGCTACTTTATGGCAATGGTCAAAGCCAAATTCGTACCCCGAGCCCTTTATGCCTCAAATATGGCTCGACTTGACCCAATGTCATCCAGGACATATGGGAGGCAAGTGTCCAGACTTTTCTCTGTCCTGGCACCAAGGTGGTAGAATGAACTACTCCTGAGTCCCCGAACAAAGGAATCACTTGGTGTCTTCAAACGCTAACTGAAGACCCACCTCTTTCAAGAGCACTTGAATGAGCACCAACTCAAAGCTCTTACCGCACTTACAGCAGATACTGTATAGACTATGTCTTGTTCTTCACTGGTTTTATGTAGTGTAGGAGAACTTTTGGGCTATAGGACTTGCTTTGCTTGTAACCATTTGTATTAGATGTTGTATTGTTCATTTCTAGTGGAATCATAGCTCAAAGTAGCTTTGGATATTAAGTTAATGACTATATCAAGTTAACGACTAAGCACTTTTGTAAGTCGCTCTAAAAATGAGCGTCCGTTAAATGCCATAAATGTAAATGTAGAAAGATGATCTAGCATGCAAGCTAACTGCTAACGTTCCCTGCTCCACAAAGAATGCTGAGCTATACTAACATTAAATTTAGTGCGAAATAACATAAATGGCTTTGGTTAACCCCATGCATAAATTCACACTTCTACACTATCACTTAAACAGTACACACACCCTGCTACACAACTACCAAGAGGGCAGTGGCTTATATTACCTGTAACTAGCTTATAGCTAAATTAGCTTGTTGCTTATGGAGTTTCAGTGCTATCAAAATGACAAATAATATTATGTTTACCTAATATTATCAATTCAATAAACATATATAATTGTTATGACCATGGCAGACACAGCAGGATGACGTCTTCATGTGTCCTTTCGATTTTGTTTTTTTTTTTCCTTTGTGTTTAATCCACAAAGCATGCAATCCTCATTGGGAACAATAAATGTAGCCTTTCTTTTGGTTTGAATATAACAGAAATCTGTCCACAGATCAAATCTCCTCTTTATTCCTACCTGACAGACTGCTGGTGAAAATGACGCCCTCATTATTTGAGAGGCTGGCTAATGGTTTTGCTCAGCTTTTTAAGCTAGCTAGATTTATTAGTAGGCTCTGACAAGGTTAGCTTGCTCACAATAGTTAAATCGGAAGAGGGCATTTGCATGGGTTTGCATGGAGGCAGTTAGGCTGAGGAAATTGCACTGTGCTCCCTAGATAAGTGCTCTACAAAGAGTAGGAGATAATGGTTTGTACATCCTACTTCATGCACTCTGTGCTCAGGATATAATGGATTGAAATCTGGCCTTAGAATTTGTACCTGTATATGCAGATTTACAGATCTAAATGACTGGTTAAAAAGGAAAATCATTGTTTTCTTTGAGATGGCTACTGTCTTCTAGCCAGCTGTTTCACCTTAGAGATTTTGCCATAATTTGTATTGTCAAATATTTTTTCATTAACACTGTCATTACAGTTTAGTCATGAAATCAAAGGTCATTAATGATTACTTATCCAATAATTTACACTGACCAAATGAACACTGAGGTGAGGTAATATAATTCTTGCTGGAGTACCTGTGAGATTTTAACCCTTTCTGAACCATGTCAATAACTTTACAGACTGTATATGCATGTATCTGGACGTTTAAAACGCAGAACAATAAAATATAGGTGATGTGTAAATGGACTTTGCAGAAAAGTGACACTTCTTGGAATTTGAAGTAGGTTACTGAATATCCAGCACTACATACTTGTTATGATCATGCAAACTACTTCTGATCAAGTGAAACCTGAGAGAGCACAAGCTCTGTAACATGTGCTTATAATAAAAGACAAGCACTGTAGAATGCATGCGATTTTTAAGTGACAGACTTGCAAACATCATGAAGACACTCCCATCTCTGTGATTTACTCAGAGATCTCTTATCCCATGCATCGTAATTACTGTCATCCTCCAACACTTAACAAATCTATGTTTGTTAATCATATCCTGTCTGAATAGTACTCGAAGATTTGTAGTTTAATGGACTGTGATCTGTAGTTTAATGGACTGCTCTGTGACAGTTTGTACTCTAGCACTCTTAGCAAACCCTCATGTTTAACTCTGTTTTTTTCTGTTATTGTTCCAACTAAACTGCACTTGTTTTTAATCAGTTAGAAGAAACATGTAGCACTTATAACACAGTCACCTCCTTTAACAGTAATCAACACATGTCTATAGCAATGGATGCATCATAATAACTCAATGGTCCAAGTTCTAACTCAACAAATGACTTCTCAGAGCAAAACCTAACCACTAATCTCGGTCTGGAAAAGACGTACATTACACTGACATACTAGAAAAACTGGCACTGCCACCTATTCACGTCATCGCTTGCATCCGAAAGTGCGTATGTAAAGCAACAGACATCTATGGAAGAGCTGTTTCCGCTGTAAGAATGGCAAGTTATCGTGATTTTGCGATTTTCAACATGGTTTCATAGTTGGAGCTTGTGGGATTCGTCATAGCATTTCGGAGGTAGAAGCAAAGTTTGGATTTTCACATATGAGCATTTCAAGGGTTCAAGGGCATTCAAACTTAAGGCAGCAGTGTGGCCATAAAAAGACACTGGGTGAATGTGACCAGCATTGGCTGGCAAGAATTGTTTCACGTGATAGGCGTGCAACACTGCCTCAATAACATCGGAACTCAATGCTGGGACCTCAACAAGCATCAGCGTGAGTACTGTGTAATGTTCCCTCCAAGATCCCATAGGGGACCTACCGAGTATTAACTGGTAAAACAGCTTATCTGGTAATTCAGTGTGTATGGGCAAAAGTTTGTGGGTGCCTGATCATCACACCCATATGTCACAATGTTGGATGCACACAGTTGTACAGTGTGTCTTTGTATGCTGTAGCATTACAATTTCCCTTCATTGTAACTCAGAGGCCCAAACCTGTTCTGGCATGACAACACCCATGTGCATGCAGCAAAGTCTATGAAGACATTATTTGCCAAGGTTGGAGTTGAAGATTTTGAGTGTCCTGAACAAAGCCCTGACCTCAACCCTACTGAAGAGCAGACTGCACCCCAGGCCTCCTTACCCAACATCAGTGCCTGAACTCACTAATGCTCTATTGGCTAAATAAGCAAATCCCCACAGCCATGTTTCAAAATCTAGTGGAAAGCCTTACTGAAAGAATGGAGGTTATTATAACAGCAAACAGGGAACAAATCTGGAATGAGATATTCAAAAAGCACATATTGGTGTGATTGTCATGTGTCCACAATCTTTTGGTGCATAACCAGCCAGACAAGAGGAGGAATATGAGAGATAAGGACTGAAAGCAAAACAAGCACGATGAGATGATGGAAATCAGGAGAAATACAGCTATAAATAGATATAAATCCTGAAAGAGAGACATGGAGAAGGAGAGTAAAGAGAACGTGTCATTCAATGCAGCTTGGATGTGATGAATTGCTAACACAGGAAAGGTGGCAGGCATTCGTGTAGGTGATGTGTCTAATCTTCATGGGGCCACCACGTCAGTGCACATCAATAACATTCACTGATAACATTCAAGGTATCAGCAACCTGCAATTTGTCACCATGCTCAAAGGCCTGAGATCATTTACTCAAACCTTTTATTTCATTTTTCATTTTCGCACATGGCACATTCAGAGACAGCACAGTTCTTGTTCTCAGAGTTTTTCTACATGTTGACTTAAAGCAACCATTGTGTTGAATTGTACTTGAATACTAGTAACCGCATTACGTATTCAGAACACAAAAATAAAGTGTGTCTGTATCCAGTACATGTTACATTTTGAAAGAGAGCATTCAGAATACAGTAATCTGTTAAAAAAAAATTAAGAGAATACTTTTAGAAAAGATCCACTGTAATGTGAAAATGTTTTTATATAAAATCATCACCTGCACACCTTTCCCTTTGCCCAATAGAGGGGAGTGATAAGTGGCAAATTATAAATAACACGCAACCATGGAAGACTGTGGCACTTTTGCATCATGGAAATAGAAATATAAGTTTTCCAACTTTAAAACTAGACAATTTTTCCAACTTTAAAACAAGCATTTATGTGGGTTGTCAGGTGTGCATGCTGGTAGTAAAAAAAATCTTTCTGCATCTTTGGATTCCACATCTAATTTAAAGAAACAACTTGAGGTAAATTACATTTTCATTTTTGTTAGATACAAACCTAGTCAACACTATAGCTTTTCCTTAAGAAAAAGTCAGTGTAGACCAGCAAGAATTCCATGCTGGCTTAAGGTGATTTATGTTGGTTCAGATAAAACAAATGCTGGCTTATGCTGGTCAACAGTGTTCAAAACTTAAGAAATGCTAGTTATCAGTATACAAGAGTTCAGGGCATAACAAATGCTGGTTTATGCCGGTCGCCAGTGTTCAAAATCCAACAAATGCTGGGTTACAATCCAACAATTACAACCGAATGAGTGATGTGCACTTTGAGCAGGTCCTGTTACTATGATGCAATTGCCAAATTATGCTTCCTTCCATTTGAAGGAATAAGAGCATAATAAGAGCAATTTTGCAACATGAAAATTTAGATTAGCCTAAAGTTGTAATACAGTATAAAGCAAGGTGATCTGAATGTTAAAAAAAAGTACTCTGGCCTTAATATGTTTGTGTTGATTTGTATTATTTTCATGTTGATATGCAAAAGATAGTTAACAAAAATGTGTCTTTGTAAGTGTTTTAAAAGTATTCCAAAATTATTCTGAATATAATACTTTTTATGTACTGTAACAGGATACATAACTGAATTCATTTTGAACTAGACGTGCATCCGGAGAGCGCAGACCTATGCCAAGGCCAACATGCAAGTCTTTTTGATGATGGGTTTGCGTGACAAACTCAAAGTTCATAAAAGGATCGTGTATGCCTGACAAACACAGTTCATCTTTGCCTTATCTCGCAAGAATAATATGTGGATCAACACCACGACTAAGATCTGCTAAAAAATGTAAGGGGTTCTTCCTTTGGCCGACGTCCTTGCTACGCCCTTTCACCAAGTTTCATGCAAACTGGTCCTGTAGTTTTTCTGTAATCCTGCTGACATCCAGCCAGCCAGGCAGACAACCAACAAACAGCACTGAAAACATAAGCGGAGGTAACAATGTATTCCATATTCAGCCATCTCTACTTTTTCAAAGTAATCGGTGACCATAGTGATACCCTGTCATACCTTAGTGTCAGCAAACCATAAAAAGCCTCTACATCACAAAACTTCTCTCACCTAAGCCTGTTGCCATGACAATAAATTTAACACCAGACAACTGCACAGCAACTGTCATGCAATGCCAGAAAGGATCCCAGCCAAAAAAAGCGTGATGGGATCAAGGCCTGGTGTGCTTTCTCCACATGTGTTGTTTTCATTTTCAATCATTATCTGAATTACCTATTTTTTTTCAGCCACCCCAAACAACATGGCTGTCCAGCGCTCTGTTAAATAGCAAAACAAATGAATACAATTCCAACCAAATAACCTAAACCCCCACACACAATTATCAGCCACTAGTTATATATTTACCTTACCTCCTTAAAAAAAAAAAATCAAATGTCTGAAAACTGATGTGTTAATGCTCATTATTATGCTCCCACTCTCTCTTACGTGTCAACACACTGTAAAATCCCATCTTGTTCTTTTATCACTCAGCCTCCTTCTCTCACTTTTTGTCTCTCCCTTCCATCCGGCTCAGATGAGCAGCTCCGTTATCCGTGTACTGTGGAGATGTGTCTGCCTGAATGACAAGACTCATTTTTGGTCTTAGTGTAGGAGCCACCGCATCTTGTAATGCCAAATTAGCACAGTGAATTGGAACAAACAAGAGTGACAGACATTACAAACTACTCAATTACTGCCTGGACACAAGCAGGCTTGGCTATTTAATAGGCGAGATGGAAGATAATCAATGGGTATTTGATGCACTAGGATGGGTGTTTAGGGACAACAGGTCAGGTGGAAAGCAGAGCCACAGCAATGTCAACATTCCCAGCATCACCTTATACCAGGATTTATTCTAATGATTCTTAGAGCAGAGTGGAAAGAGGAAAAGAAATTCGGTAAGCACAATATCCATCATGTCATATTTCTACATGTACATACAGTACTTATAAAGTGTGATGGAAGACAGAAAGATGTCATAGTCAGCAAGCATGGCAATAATAATAAACACAGTAGAGTCCATGCAAAAATATTCATTACAGACATAAAAAAGAGAGAGAGATCCATCACTCCTTCTGCTTTCTTCAGATGAATGCATGGCTCACTGAACCTGCCTCAGTGCCGCACTGCTTCACTGAGCATACTGCCAGAAAATCGGCCAATTAACAAAGCCAAGGGCCCAGGATCCCCAAGCAAAAGGGTGAAAATAGCAAAAAACAATTAAGCTCATCACAACAAAACTATCAGCACTGGCACGGTGGTGCAGCCCTAGACTAAAACACGAGTGCAACAAAGTGCAATAGAAGACTAACAGATATGGACTCAGCTATGGACATGATGGAGCACTCCACATACACAGAATTGGGCAGCTGAGCCTGGAAGGGATGTGAGGAATTGGCAGGAATGTAATGTTTGTGGTGCACTGTGGGTAATATACTGCAAGCAACTTTGAAGTTATAAAAAACATGTCAGAAAACATCCAAAGTGTTGAAATCTAAAGCTAAATGATAATCATGAAAACTTGTAATTCAAGAAAATAGATTACATGTTCTAATGAAAGTAGAAACGTGCACTCACACTGGCTGGGAGAATTCGGGTGGCTCGTCGTTGACATTGGCCATACGCAGGCGTACCGTAGCCGTGCCTGTCCGCGGCACCTCGCCCCTATCCACGGCCATTACCACAAACTCATACAAATGGTTGGGGCGCTCATAATCCAGAGCACCTGCCGGGAAGATGGTGCCGTGGGGGGAGATGATGAAATCAGAGCTCAGTGTGTAGTAAGTGATGTCAGCATTCTGCTCCGAGTCACAGTCACTGGCTGACACTGTGGCAGATATAGCAGAAGAGGTAGAAAAAGAGAGAGAAAGAGAGAAGGAAGTAGAAGAGTGAGAGAATGAAAGAAAGAGAGTGAGAGTGAACAAGAGAAAATTGTGCTCGTAGCCTAACAGGATCAACATATATTTGAGCTTCCTTGAGAAAATAGATAGGCTATATGCAGTTTCCACCTGCTTAACTAAGATTTGCTTATAACAAAGTGAATCTGACATGCAATCAAAAGGGCTCAAGCTGAGAGGTTTATTGCATTCGACAACTATAGCTGAACACAAATAGGCCATGGGCCTTTTTTGTATACTACTCAGAATGAAAAGCTGCACACGCAGCAGACACTTTGTAAGTTGACGCCCTGAGAAAGAAAAAAATAAGCAAGAAAGAAAATAAAAAAAACTGTGGTAAACATTTCTTGATTCTGGGGATAGTTTTCCTGATTCTGCACTAACAGAAGCAGCTTTTTTTGCTGAATTTCAGATGATAAATTACGGGCTTCTGAGATGTGCTTTATTTACAACTTCATGGCATAGAAGGTTAGATGTTAACAGCTGTCATTAAACACTGAGCCTCAGCAAAAAATCCATCTTTCAAGTCTAATTCCTGCTATATGTGCATAAAATGTTGGTTTAAAACGGCCAGCAGAATAGTACAAGCTAACACTTTTGATAAAATGGATTTAATATGATCAAAAACAGAAGTTGGCTGAAGTTCCTGGTGGAGTTTTCAAAAGAATGAGTTATTACTATCAGCAATAAGTTAATATTTCACATATTTAAAAACAGCCTACTCAAAGAGCAATGAAGAAATCATGTTTGAAAAATACCACACATCGTCTCTTCAGTGATTGAATCAACTAACTGACAAAGCATCTCTGTGTGCTCTCTAACATGTAGGATGATCAACCTGGCTTGTAGTGCATACTATAAACTCCAATTCTGATATCCATAAGGGATGCTGTGCCTCAGCACTGAATAAGATTACAATGTGCTTGGGATTTTAAATCCACAATTTCCACTCTCCAATCAATTTTCCTAACATGAGCATCAAACTATAACATTCTTCAATCATTCATTTCATAGAAATCACATAGTCACTATAAATTGTGAATGTAGGCTTTGCTGTTACATGACAGGACAGACTTCCACAGTCATGTGGATTCTTGGCATGTGGGTTGGAGATGCCTGGAGAAACATTAATCCACATTTAATCCACCCAATTAATCCCTGGCAGTCCTACAGCAACTACAAAATTTATCTATGTGAGCAAATAAAAAAAAAAAAGTCTCTTGATTCACGTCATGCCATGTTGGGACACAACTGGTTCTAGAAAAATGTTACTGTGGAACGAAATATAGTTGTATCTGACTAGTTAAGATTTCATGGGAGATGTTCAGCATCTAATACATTATAAAGATCAAGGGCATAATCTGGATTCCATCAACCCCCTTTTATAATCCACTGGTAATAAGTATT
>JAOVVH010000043.1:9174999-9185093 GCA_028566435.1 Scorpiodoras heckelii
CACTCATAACAGCACAACACACACTAACACACCACCACCACATCAGTGTCACTGCAGTGCTGAGAATGATCCACCACTCAAATAGTACCTGATCTGTGGTGGTCCTGTGGGGGTCCTGACCATTAGAGAACAGAGTAAAGGGGACTAACAAAGTCTGGAGAGAATATTATTATTATTATTATTATTATTATTATTATTATTATTATTATTATTATTTCTTTATTTTTTTTTAGTAAAATCCATATTCCCTTATCTAATTGTCCTAAACAGATAATGTATTTAGAGTGGATATGTCAGATATGAAGCTTGTATGCGTGAGACTTGTATGAAGCTTGTAGAACACAAGCCACATTATTAAATATGAACTTTAATTGCTTCATAATGCATAAATAGCATTCTTTCAGTAATCCTTAGTAACTCTCTTTACAGGGACATGGTCATTTAAATTCGACTACTACTTTTTAAAAATATTTTGGTAAATTCATCTAACTTAAATGTCAAGATCAGGTACAAACAAAAGGTTTAAAGTGGTCCCACACACTTCACTAGCTGAGTTACTGTCAGAGCCAGAATTCACAGACCATGCTCACAGTGCTGCCATTTCTACCTCTACTTTTTTACAGATACAGATTACCGCCTAGTCCTAACTGAAATGATATGCTTTTTTCTCCCTCTCTTTTCTTGATCTTTTATTTTACTGTCTGAAAACCATTCTTTCTTAGACAAGAAGCATATCATCTCTGACACATACACCAAAGTGCACTTCTGGTAGTAGTAGTGCTGGTGATATTCTTCAATAATGCTCAATAGTATCACAAATAATGTTGCAAGAGCAAAACATGAACAAATGATGTAGCTATTTGAAAGGAACACTGCATTATGCTTTACTATGTGTAAATGAAAGATTTAAACTAAAGAAGTGAAAATTTACACTATACAAGAAAAGCAAACAGAAATAGCTAATAATGAATGGTAAGTAGGGCGGCACGGTGGCGCAGTGGGTAGTGCTGTCGCCTCACAGCAAGAAGGTCCTGGGTTCAATCCCCTGGTGGAGTGTCCGCACTGGTTTCTTCCGGGTACTCTGGTTTCCTCCCACAGTACAAAGACATGCATATTAGGTTAATTGGTGTCTCTAAAGTGCCCTGAGTGTGTGTGTGTGTCCTACAATGGATTGGCACCCTTTCTAGGGTTGATCCTGCCTTGCGCCCTATGCCGCCTGCTAGGCACCGGTTCTCCCGTGACCATGGGGACAGGAATAAGCGGTTAAGAAGATGAATGAATGAATGGTAAGTAACAAGGTATTATTTAGTAATACATAATTTGAATAATTTAATGCAGAATCTAAAAAACAGTCCTCAACGTGCACTTAAATATTCAAAATGTGTTAACCCATCTCTGACAGCAATATCTTGTTTTTATTACAATAACTATGAGTGGATTTTACTCACATTATTTTAAGCACAGAACGAGCAAATTCACAAAATGTGGTTAACAAGCATCCTTGCTAAAGGGATTAGGATGTTAAGCACATTTTAATTATTCATTCATTCATTATCTTAACCGCTTATTCATGTCCCCAGGGTCATGGGAGAGCTGGTGCCTAGCCAGCGGCACAGGGCACCAATCCATCGTAGGGCACAAACAAGGCACGCAAACTCACACACACACACTCACGACACTTTAGAGACACCAATTAACCTAATATGCATGTCTTTGGACTGTGGGAGAAAACCGGAGTACCCGGAGTAAACCCACACGTTCAAAGGGAGGACATGCAGACTCCACACAGAAAGGACCCAGACCATTCCACCCGGGGATTGAACCCAGGACGTTGTTGTGAGGCGACAGTGCTACCCACCGAGCCACAGTGTCGCCCACATTTTAATTACTTACTTAAAATTTCTATTTTTATTTAATAATTTTCAACCACCTTTTAATATATAATTTGAGCAACAAGTGACCTTGTCAGTCAATATTAAAGTGTCTTTAAAAATAACAAAAAATTCCAAGACCTTCAAGAAATTCAGATGTTGAACATGTGGAATATTCAAAATATTGCATAAGGGAGAATATGTTCAGGTACCATGGTAAAATGATTGTTATAGGACACAAGATATACATTATTCATAACCAATACTGGATGATTGTCAGGTAGGAATGAGGCTGAAGACAAGCGCAGACAGACTTGACCTTTTTAATAGGACAAAAGCTGAATGCAATACACAATCCAAAACGTTAGGCAAAAGAGTGGTCTGGGACTGACACAGGTCAGGCAAAATTTATCGGGGCAGATCAAATTTACAGAAGTAACGCAAGCAAATGGTTGTAATATCTAAACAACGGACACTCAATGAAAAGAGTGCTTCATGCCATCAACGTGATTGATGTCATGTTTGTGAGATAAAAAATTTGATGAACTTGATCGTACATGCTGAGAGCCTGACTGCACTTTCCAGTACATGTCGGGTGGTAGGTTTCTCCGAGATGAAACTCGTTTACCCCACTTGGTTGTATTCATGTAGTTTTTGTGGGAAATTTAAAAAAAACCTAGAGGTTGTCAACCTTTATGTCGTATGGCTAATCATTGTTTTCAATAAATAGCTCCATTAGCTGTTAATTGTAGCTTTTCTGTGGGTGTTTTTGAATACAAATGTAGCAAAAAATAACATTCATTGATTGTAGATGTTTGAATTTACTTTATTAGAAATTGTACTTTATTATTTGACATCATACTGTTGATGAACCATTCACAATGTTGACAATCTGTAGATGGCTTGTACAGTGTTTAAAGCAAATCCTTTGTGTAGAAACACCAGCAAGTTTTCTGGGCCCAAAGTTATATGAGATGGACCGAAATACAGTGGAAACGTGTTCTGTGGTCAGACAAGTCCACATTTCTCCTTTTATATTGGGAAAAATGAAAGTCAGATTCTGTGCCAAAGATGAAAAATCCCAGACTGAAAAATGAAAAGTAAAAGATCCATTGCATTTATTTAATGTCAATCGATGTCATAACAGGAAAACAACGTGTGTGGATTTGCCTTGAAAGAAATAAATGCTGAATTCATGTCAGAATTGAAAAGAAAGCACCTTAAAATGCAATATCAGTTTAACTGCATTGAATTCCTCTGTGTGGCGCTGTGAATGTGCCAAAAGAAATGCAAAGCGCATGATTGTATTTCAAAGACCAGGTGAACTGTCTGTTCTAAAAAGCTGAAAAGCGAGTAAAAGTTTATGAAGAAACTAAAACCCCTTTGAGTTCTCCCAACCTGTTTTGCGTCCCTTTTCTGTTACAATCCTCTTATTACACGGGTGCCGAAACCCAGGACTTCCAGAATGCCGACATGGAGTCATCGCCCCTGGGCAGTCTTGTCCAATCCCTCGCAGCCATGAAGCAGGCTCAAGCAGACCCTTCTCTCCTCCCGTTTGCTCCCTCCCCTTCTTCCCCAGTCCCGCTGCCACAGTGGCGGGGGCCAACTCCCCCAAAACTGGCTTGCGCGCCCATGACCAGATTCCCCGACCCTCCCCTGTCCCTCCTGTGTCCTCCCCGCAGGTGTGGGAGTTCAACCCCGTGGGTGCAGGTAGGCGGCCTGGGCACTTCCAGGATCAGTACCCTGTGATGGAGAATTTTCTGCAGGCTCAAGAACAACAGTCCTGGTTGTATAACAGAATTGCTCAGCCACGTAATTTCACAATTGCTTTACTGCCCACATCGAGCTCCAAATTACTCGTGAAGTGGGGGGAGGCTGAATTAGCAGCTTTGGCGATGGTGGTTCCCAAGAGGGACGAGCTGGGACTGGTACTAGATTTGAAATTGTCAAAAGAGTTTATTCCGGTCCCGATTGACAGCCACCTCTCTCCCTCCCAGGCCGCTGATGTAGCACAAATTCAAGGGGAATTCTCAGATGTGTTCTCTGCTCTGACTGGGTGCTTTGACCTCATAGAACACCACATTGCGACATCCCTGGGGTAGTGGTTTGTAGTCCCCCCTATTGCCTCCTTGATCACAAGAAAGAAGTGGTCAGGGAAGAGCTCATGGCCATGCTTGATATAGGGGTAATCGAGGAATCCCACAGTGAGTGGTGCAGCAACATTGTTTTGGTTCCCAAATCAGATGGGTCAGTCCGCTTCAGTGTAAATTATCGTAAAGCCAACATAGTGTCTAAATTCAACGTAAATCCCATGTCTCGGACTGACGAACTGCTCAACTGGTTAGACGCAGGTAACACTGAACTTAACTAAGGGGTATTGGCAGATCCCCATAACGCCCATGTCCTGTGAAAAAATGGCCTTCTCCACAGCATTTGGCTTACACCAATTTGTAACACTTCCCTTTGGGTTGTTTGTGGGTCTGGCAATGTTTCAGCGTTTAATGGACAGGTTTGCTGCACCCACATACGGCATTATTTTCAATAATGATTGGCCACGGCATGTTCAACATCTAACCCGAAGAAGTGCACAGTTGGGCGGGAGGAGGTAAATTATCTGGGCTTCCACCGGGGCCATGGACAGGTGCGGCCCAAAATTGATAAAACCGCGGCAATTGCAGCCTGCCCACGACCCAGGACCAAAAATGAGGTGAGACAGTTTTTAGGACTGGCTGGCTGTTATCACCACTTTATACCAAGCTATTTGGATGTCACCAGCCCTCTGACTGATCTCACTAAAAAGGGAGATCCAGATGCCGTCCAGTGGATGGAGTAGTGCCACCAAGCTTTTAACCAGGTAAAGGCAGCACTTTACGGGGGGCCTCTTCTGCACTCTCCTGACTTCTCTCTCCCCTTTCTGTCTACACATCGGACAGAGGGATGGGGTCTGTTTTGTCACAAGTGGTGGAGGGGGAGGAGCGCCCTGTGCTGTACATCAGCTGGAAGCTCTCGAACTGGGAGTGTAAATACAGCACAGTTGAAAAAGAATGCCTGGCCATCAAGTGGGCGGTCCTCACCCTCCGCTACTACCTGCTGGGGAAGCCCTTCACCCTCTGTTTGGATCACGCCCCGCTCCAATGGTTCCACAGCATGAAAGATGCCAACGCCCAGATCGCCCGTAGGTATCTAGCCCTCCAGCCTTTCAAGTTTGAGCTGATCCACAGACCGAGTGCAATCTGGCAATGGGAGATGGAGCCAGGAGCGACAGAAAAGGTGAGCACCCGCAGCTGCTCCTTATTTCCCCGAGTCTAACTGCCTTTTGTGTCTCTCCCTCTGTGTGTGTGTGTGTGAGTTTGTGTTTGTGTGTGTGTGTGTGTGTGTGTGTGTGTGTGTGTGTGTGTGTGTGTGTAGTGTCTGGAGGATTAAAGGGGAGCGGAGTACAGTGTGCGAGAGATCGAGCTGTGACACCGCGCTGTCTGTTCTAAAAAGCTGAAAAGCGAGTAAAAGTTTATGTTGAAAATAAAACCCCTTTGTGTTTGAGTTTTCCCAACCTGTTTCGCGTCCCCTTTCTGTTACACTCCTCTTGTTATGAATACAATGCTTTTCAATCTGGCACAAATTCCTCTCCATACATAATTTTCATATGCTAAAATGTATTCATTAGTAATGAGACAATAATTTTTTTCAAATAGTTAAGGGAGAGTTGTAACAAATTTGTCACATTATTTTATAAAAATTCTAAAGCTCCAGTTTTATTTATTTATTTATTTTACATATAATAGGCAAATTGACTACACAAACAAATGCAATTTTATTCTTGATATCAACGACTATTTAAAAGTAAATCAAAGGATTAATATGGTGTGAGATCACATTCACGAACATCTCAGGTTATTAAGTTAAAATTATACAAATTATTTTATCACACCGTAAAAATTCTTATATAGCTGCATAGTGGAAGTAAGGAATGAAGGAAGGAAACTTGCCATGAGTAATTATTGCCATAACTTTTCAAAAGAGGAAAATTACAGCAAATGGATGCATGCTGAGAGAGAAATTAATCATTTTCCATTAAACAGAATTTTCACCAATTGTATGCCAAGTGAAAATTCAGGCATTCTAGCATTAATTGTTTAGGTAATGAAACATCAGTGAGTGCTTTCAACACTTCAAGGCTCACAAATGAGACACTTGGACACACAGTGTCTCAAAAAACAAAACAAAAAAAATGACAATATGAAATGAAATACCCTCTATGCATGTTCTGTGTGTGTATGTGCCTAAGGCCTTCATCCATCCCAATCAAAGCAGAGCTGCATATTTAATCACCATGCTTTTAAATGCATCTTTAAGCACATTAGCATAGTGCACATAATCCTTGTTTTTACCGCTACACAATAAATGTAGTCTTGGCAGGTATGTCTGTGTATTAAAAGAGAAAAAAAATTTAAACAACAACAAAGACAAATAATAGCTTTATTAAGCTGATACAATTCCAGCTGACATATAGAAAAATCACTGTGGTTATTTATATGTCCCAGCATATCAACATGATTGCACTTTTCATTTTCTCTCTATGTTTATTCAGTGAGTCAGAGACTAGCATGAGTCAGCATCTAGCGTGAATAAATCAGTGTGTAATGACACTAATACTTCAGAGAAAACATGTATTAAGAAAACACACACCTATCTTAAATCTCTACTTAATGAACACATTGTTGAATCCTACTGTTCTCTTTGCATGTTATTCTTCTCAGTAAATACTTGATTAAATTCTTTTAAAGTTTTATTTCTCTTTATTTTTCTTTCCTTGTTGAGTTAGCCCTCGGGGTCTGTCTAATTTCAAATTGAACCAAGCACTTTGTACAATAAACAGAGCTGATTTAGAAGTGAGGTAATTTTTCACAACAGACGCTTAAATTATAAATCAATAAGCGTTAGCCTAACATAGCCTGCTTACTCAGGATGTTGGGTCGAGGAAGTCAAGTTGAGTTGTTTCATTTTCAATTAAACCGAATCCAATATAGCCTTGTACCTCTACTGTATCTCTGCCTTTTTTGACCAGTGCTAAGAAATTACCCCTACAGAAGGTTTTCTCTTGTAGACCCTAATAATCTCTCCATTCTCTAGAAAATGACAAGATGTTCCTGGTATGTCCTTCAGCAAAATAAAAACTCTTTTATACCCAGTCACCCTCATCAATCCACACATGGCAGGCATGAAGTAAATAAAATGTATTTATCTAGCAGAAAATAATTATTTATTTTCAGAGGTAACAGGGTGCCTTTGGCTATTTAGCCACTGATTTCCAGGCAGTACACTGTGGTCCAGATTTCAGGTAATTCAGTTCATTTCACTTTTATTTATGTAGAGCTTCAGACTATAGATATAGTAACAAAATAGCTTCATAAAAATCCTGGTATAGATTTTGATCTTGGCAATGATCAAGGCAAATGTGAGACTGGTGAGGAGAAACTCCCTGAGATGTTATGAGGAAGAAACCTTGAAAGGAACCAGATATAAAAGAGAAGGTATCCTCTTTTGGTTGTCACTAAATAGTGGGAATATAAATCATTACTCTTCTAGAACTGTGCTGTACTAGAACCATACCATACTATACTGTATTATTCTATACTGTGCTATTCTATACTATACTGTATTATATTATACTCTATTGTGCTATACTATAATGTACTATACTGTATTATACTATACTACAGTCATGGTCAAAAGTTTTGAGACTGTCACAAATTTTGGTTTTCACAAAGTTTGCTGCTTCAGTTTTTATGGTGGAAATTTGCATTAACTCCAGATCGTTATGAAGCGTGATCACATGAGTTGCAATTAATTGCAAAGTCATTCCTTGCCATGAAAATGAACTTAATCACAAAACACCCATTTCCACTGCATTTCAGTCCTGCCACAAAATGACCTGCTAACATCATTTCAATGATCTTCTCCTTAGCTCAGGAAAAGTGATAAGGAGAACAAGGCAGCTGATATCACTCTGTCATGCAGACTGGTTGCTTTAAAAGGGGGTGGTGCTTAAAATCATTGTCCTCTTCTGTTAACCATGATTACCCCCAATGAAACACGTGTAGTCATCATTTCTTTGCATCAAAAGGGCTTCACAAGCAAGGACACTGGTGCTAGTAAGACTGCATCTAAATCATCCATTTATCAGATCAAGAACTTTAAGGAGAGAGTTTCAAATGCTGTGAAGAAGGCTACAGGGTGCCCAAGAAAATCCAGCAAATGCCAGGACTGTCTCCTAAAGAGGATTCAGCTATGGGATTGGATCACACCAGTGCAGAGCTTGCTCAGGAATGGCAGCAGGAAGATGTGGGTGCATCTGCACGCACAGTAAGGCAAAGGCTTTTGGAGTATGGCCTGGTGTTAAGAAGGCCAACAAAGAAGCCACTTCTCTTTCACAAGGATTGTCCAGAGAAAGCATCCTGAGACCATTCATGTGTCGTGTTGCTTCTCATCCAAGGGAGTGGGCTCACTGACAATTTTGTTTAAGTACACTGTCATGAATAAAGAATGGTATCAAAACAACCTCCAAGATCAACTTCTCCAAATGATCCAAGATCAATTTTGTGATGAACAATGCTTTTTCCATCATGATGGAGAACCATGTCACAAGGCAAAAGTGATAGCAAAGTGGCTCTGTGAACAAAGCATTGACATTTAGAGTCCATGGCCAGGAAACTCCCCAGATCTCAATCCCCTTGAGAACCTGTGGTCAAACCTCAAAAAGTGGGTGGACAAACAAAAACACAAAACTTGTGATAAACTCCAAGCAGTGATTAGTCAAGAATGGGTTGCCATCAGTCAGAATTTGGCCCAGAATCTGATAGCCAGCATGTGAGGGTGAATTGCAGAAGTGTTGAAAAAGAAGGTTCAGCACTGTAAATATTGAGTCTTTGCATAAATGTGATGTATTTGTCAATAAAAGTTAAACAACTTATGAAATGCTTATAACTGTATTTCAGAATACCATAAAAACATCTGACAGAAAGATCTAAAAACACTGCAGCAACAAACTTCTTTAAAAAAAAAAAATGTGTCGGTCTCAAAACCTTTCATGGCTACTATATACTATACAATACTATACTATACTATACCCAGAGATGCAGGCTCAAGTTTGCAATTGGGACTTTTAAATCTCACACTTTTAAGTCACGTTTATATCCCACACACAGTGACTTGACTCATCCTCAAAAGACTTGAGACTCTACTCAGACTTTGGAGTCTCAGAATCTTTATTTTATTTTTTGGCAAAGTAGCATTAACGAAATGTCTGACGAACTGAATGTCATTCCCTCCCAAAACTAGAAATTTGTACTTGACTTGGTCTTGTGACCAAAGACTTGAGTCTTGACAGGGACGCTAGCTCAAAGACTTGACACTTGACTTGCAAAAAAATGACTTGTGAGCATCTCTGACTATACCATATCATATTATAAAGACAAATATTACTAAGTATCTTGAATCATATTATTAATAAGAATCTTAAAAGTCTTCATCACAGGACAGTATTTTTAGTGGTAGGATGAGTCTTGGGCCTAAACAGTTTTTTGAGATGAGCACATTTTTAGGGTATCCATTTGGGACCATCCACAGCAGGAACAAATAGAACTCAGTCCCAGTGACATGGAAAGGAATGCCTGTGTTGCTGAGTCTTGTCCTTATTAATTTGCATGTCTCAAATAATCTTTAAGCGTAATTCAAACAAGGAAAGCTGTTGAAGAAAAATTATTTCAGACATTTGACCTTTCTGTGACCTATTCATCTATTTGATTAATAGAAATCCTACCTACAACCAACCACTTATTCTTGAGATATTCTACAAAAATCTCAGTTGGATGCACAGATGGATGGACAGACACACCAACCATTCAAAAAACATAATGCCAATGCCATTCAGTGGAGAAGTCATAAAAAGTTAGAGTATCAGCATAACAGCATCAGGATGAATCCTGCCCATCCAGAGGGCAGGAAGAGCAACGGAAGTTAAAGTGTGTGAGGATCAGTCTTTGGCTTTGCAATTTTCAGCATAAGTGCACATACAGCTCAACAGACAGAAAGAGAACATATGATTAAGTTTGCTCTTATCCTGTAGTGGTTTGAAAGGGTGTACCTTGTGATTACACAAAAATACACTTACACATTGTACATACTCTTTAATAGTAGTGCCTGTTATCTATCACAGCTGGAAACATT
>JAOVVH010000043.1:9200235-9211376 GCA_028566435.1 Scorpiodoras heckelii
TTGCAATGCACACATTATGGGTGACATACCAGAGTTCAAAAGAGGACAAATTGTTGGTGCACGTCTTGCTGGCGCATATGTGACCAAGACAGCAAGTATTGTGGTCTAAAACCAGGTGTTTCAGTTTCATTGTCTAACCCCTGTATATCCACAGCAACATTGGGTGGTGCCAGGTCCCACAGGCCCCTAATGTAAAGATGCCCCTCCAACATTATATCAAACTACAAATTATATAGTGTTACAGCTTGTAAAAGATGAACTTGTACTTAATATGAATACACAATGGTGTTCTAAATAGATACAAATACAGATCATTTTTACAGAGTTTGTCAGAAAGGTTTCACAAGGCAGCTGGTTGAGACCAGAGGGGAGCATCAGAAGTTGAAAAAAAAAAAAAAAGTAATGCCACCAGGCATCAAAGGGTCAGATATGAAGTTGGCAGGCCGAATAAAGGTCATGTTCATGTGCATTTATGTCATTCATTCCTTCATCTTTGTGAACTGCTTTGTCAGAGTTATAGTGGTTTAAATTAGACTACTACTTTTTCATATTCTGGGAAACAGAGCCAACTAAATTTGTTAGAGAATATCAGAGACAGCTACAAACAAAAATGATAATTGAGCAAGGAGGGGTGAAAAAGAAACAAATAAAAAACAAATAAATAAACAAAAACAGTTCTGCACATATTATTGTGAACTTTAGTAATGTATAAGAGGTTGGGGAAGTATTACTATTCAGAGACTGGTTTAAATCTGAATACAGATACTGACCGATGTTTGGAGCAATAACCATATACGTTTACAGATAACAGCATCGTGGTACACCTATATAATATCTAACCATGAATAATAACAACAATAGGAAAAGAGAACATGTAGATAGAACGAGAAAGTGCATCAATGTACAACAAAAGGAGTCTTTAACAATGTAGGTCTATGACTCTTTTTCAATAAAGATATCAGTGATGGATTTGAAAAACCTTCAGAGAAAACACATCTGCTTTTTAGTGCATAATATACACATGAATAATCAGCATCTATTATTTGGTCATTCTCATAATCACTGGCTATGTTATGTCTGTTTATCACAGCCACATTTACATACGCAACCTTACACAAGGGAAACTACAAAAAATCTGGCATGAAACCTTTGCACCAGATTGTAACTCTGCAGCTGTTAATGCGTTGTTATATCCATGCGACTTGATGGAAGCAGTGTCTCAACCCTCTATAGAGTGTCCAGGGAATTATGGTTCAGGGCTCCTGACAAAAGCTTTATTTATTTATTTATTTTGCAGCTTATCAATGCTGGGAGTCTTTTGTGCAAAACACGACACTGATTTCCATTGTTGATTCCAAGCTCAGGAGTAAAATATAGACAATAAATATTTGCAACAATGCACACTTCCCTCTCCCATAAGGTATTGTTACAGATGTTTGGCCGAGCCAGATTTCCTGAAACACTGTATACGCAATTGGTGAAGGTAAGATGGGTGCATTCTCAAATATACATTGGCTAGAGTTTAATAAAATATTAAAAGCTATGACTGTGGATGGGTCCTGAAGCAGCTTGAACTTGAATTTGAATAAGGAGAAAATCATGAAATATTGACAGAATTTTGGTTACAACTTTTTTTTTGGTTCTCTTGAGTTCTGAAAAGCGTACTAAAAAAATAGAGCCCTGAAGCTCCGTCAAAATTCTGCCTGTCCACAAAGACTTTCTACATTATCGCCATGCTGCCATATACCTCAGGCCACTATCACATATCACAGTCAGCTGACAGCTGTAGAAGACATATGCACACTGTGTGTAACCCATCACATTATGCAAAAGACAGTAAAAGCAATACCGCAATTCAGTCAGAGCAACAGTGGCTTGCAAAAGTATTCAACCCGTCCTGAAAGTCATCACCATTTTCACAATTACAGTTGAGATTATTTACACATATGTTTCCAATCAGAATTTTTATTATGAACATTTACACTGTAGTGTATTTCCAATAGAATTAAAGGGTAGCACAGTGATGCAGTGGGTAGCACGGACATCTTAAAGCAGGTAGTACCCATTTTTGATTCTGTTTGGAGTTTGTATGTCCTCCCTGTGTCTGTGTGGATTATCTCTGGGAGCTCCGGGTTTCCTTCTGCAGTCCAAATACACGCAGTCAGGTGAATTGGAGATTCTAAAATACCCCTAGGTGTGAGTATGTGTGTGTGAATGTGACTGCCTGTGTGTCGGCCCTATGATGGAATGGCAACCTGTCCAATAGAGCTCACTTAAGATGTGAAAAGCATGAAAGGTTTTTTTTTGGTCATATGCCAATGCCTGAAGAAACACCATCATCCCAGTAGCAGTGGTAACATCATGATATGGGGATATTTCTCATATGAAGGAACTGAGAAACTTTTTGAATTGAAGTGCGAATTTCACAATCACACAATATCATGAGAAAACCTGCTGCAGTCTGGTATCAAACTAAGGCTTGGGAGAGGGAATAATTCCCAGCAGGACAATTACCCAAGGCAGAAGGATAAAGCAACACTGGAGTGGCTCAAAAATAGTAAAGTGAATATTCTAGCATGGTTCAGGCAAAACCCTGATCACAATCCTACACAGTATAATTTACTCAAATTAATTTTTTTTTTTACTCTAGGCTGGATAACATTTGGTCTCTCAGGTGCCTAATTTCTTTAATTTGCATAAATTGTTGCAAAACAATGTGGAAAGCTGGTACTGTTTCACTGCAAAAGACATGGATGTTGTTGCAGCAAAAGGACTCTCTAACATGTATTAATGTACTGTATAGGGGTTGAATACTTGTACAAGCAGAATAGCTGGTGATGACTTTCATGGGATCGAATACTTTTGCAAGCTACAGTATAAGATCTTCAACATAATCTCATATTTCTGAACACTCATGCATGTAAGCACACAAATAGGCTTATGATACTCACGTTACATACATGCATCCTACACAGAACATCAACAGATCTTTCCTATATGTATTACAATTCGATAATGTTTCAAAGCTGTACTAACCTACCTTACAATTAAGATCACAGGGGCCTAGGTTTGGCCTCTTTACTGTATATTGCCTTCCAGATAAAATTACAGGAGACAATGAACTGCTTTAATTTTGGACTAAAAGAGGGTTCCAGATGGAAATGTTCCAACAGGGACATGTTTAAATTTACAACAATAAACTCAGTTGCTCACCTGGTCAAAACTGCTTATGAAGGAGCTTGAGCCGAAAACCTGATATGTCTTTGGAAAGAGCGCACCGAGATCAAGTTATACAATTACTGAGAGCTTGTCATGGATTCACATAATTGATGACTTTCATACGTATTTAGCCATCACTTTCGTTAAATAAACAATTAAATATTCTGAAGTACACCTCTTGTGAGCCTTCGTAGTCATTCGCTGGGGGGGGGGCACGGCTGGGTGTTATGCTGTGTTAGGGTCCTATACTACAAACTACAGAAGCTTATCCATTTCACATGAAATAGCATCATATCCATCCCTATATAGCCTCAAGTGTTATGTCCTCTAAAGTATCCCCTACTGCCTGCAGAATAATTTCCTACCATGTAGAGGAAAAACTCTAAAGAGTCGAGGAATGGAAAAAGAAACTGCTCCTAGAAAGATACTGGTCAGTCCTGGATTGTAAGAGAACTCATTGCATACCTGAGCAGCACTGTGGAAACTGACATTATCCCAAATAACAACATACTGTGACTACTTCGCCTGCCCTGGACGAACATTATGCTTCCTGAAGAACAATATTCTGGAAAAACCCGGCAGATGTTCTGTTTCGTAAAAGCCAGTCGATTATGAAATCAGATCTGATCATCAAACGAGCATACACAAATTCCAACAATTTCCCTTTTCCATCTTTCATCTTTGGCTGATCTGTCCAGTCATCCTCATGCCTAGTTGGAATCCATGCAAGCTGGATACCAAAAAGAGAATCTTTATTGTCAGCAACCTTTGATGTAACCCCTAGTCTGCAAAACAATTTCTTTTTTTACTGGCTCACAATCACAACCCCTGTATAAATTAGATCATATTTCATGTAAATTAGATGGATATGAGGGTAAATTGTGGTGTGTTGTATGCATATAACATGTAAATAAGGGGTTAGCTGGGCTTAAATCTCAATTGTGCTCAAATCACCAATTGTATTGATGTCATAGAACTGACACAGATTCATTTGTGCACTTAAATGTGTGATCGTTTCCTTGCAAATTTGATGAATAAGAGTCATTGTGCGAGATTTCCTGATAGTGGGCCTTCTACAATTGCCTAGTCGCTAACAATGTTGTATTCTCTTTACCTCCGTCTCTGGATGTTAAACCCATGAATGGTGCACACATCAAGCTCAAAAGCTACCTAACATAAAAGATACAATTGCATACACAGTACTACAATACTGTAGGACTTTAAAAATTATATCAATATACACAATTTCAGTAGCATACCACACTGTAAAGCATATAATATTTGAATGGTTTTAAGGCAAGATACTACATGTAGAAAAAACATTTTCAGTCTTTTGGTAAATTGCATCTAAAACAATTTTTCAAAATGCAACAAAAAATTTAGCTCTGCCTACAGTTAATATATAGCACTCTATGCAGTATATGTTGATTTATGTCTGTGTATGATATACTTTCCTTCATAGACCTCATACATTACACTCACTCGAGTGAATGTTTTACGGTTTTAACATCACAAAGACCTATAACAAGAATCAATATATTTCTATTCAGAACCAAAAATCTTGAGTTTGCATCAGTTTCAGGTTTTACAGGTTATTGTCTAGCCCTGTTACAGAGGAATTTGCCAAAATGTTGATTATTGTTGTGCGGCAGTAGCACACAACGGCCTCTCCGGATCCAAAATGGTGCTTTGTTTGCTAAAGCAGTTGCTAAAGCAGCTCTTAAGTTACATGCTTACAGCACACAGACAGCAGCACATCTGTTCTCCATGTATACCATAAACAGACACTTTTTCGCATCAAAAAACAAGCAACAACCCACCTGGAAGATGATCTGCTGGGCAAGCTACGTCAGCTCGGCCTGCTGCAAACACCAGGCCTACAGCCCTTGGCATTGCCATGAACCATGATCTATCCTTGCTTGCAAAGACTAAGCCATTGGTTGATGCTTCTTTTATACTCAATCTTAATGACCTCACCTGTTCCCTATTAAGTGCTAATTGTGGAACCTTCCAGAATAGTGTTACTTGTATAACCTTTTCAGTCTTATTTTGTCTGTCACAACATTTTTATGAGTGTTACAGCCATGAAATGTTAAATTTGTTTATATTAACAAATAGAATTAAGTTCAACATTGAAAACACTGAAAATCTTTTCTTTGTCCCAGTGTCTGTGAAATATAAGTTCAAGTGAAAGTGAATCACAGATGTCAGTTTTATTGCATTTCTAGAAAATGCCTTAACTTTTCTGGAAATGGGGTTTGTATACACTCACTGAGCACTTTATTAGCAACACTATAATAATACTGTGTAAGGCCTACCTTTGGGTTCAAAACTGCCTTTTCTTCATTTTCATTTTCTTCATGGCATGGATTCCACAAGATGTTGGAAACATTCCTTCGAGATTCTGGCCCATGTTGTCATGATTGCATCACGCAATTCCTGCAGATCTTTTAGGTGCCCTTGCATGCAGTGAATCTCTCATTCTCCTACATCCCAAAGGTTTCTGCTGGATTCAGATGCGGTGGCATGGACTGCCACTGAAGGATACTGAACTTGCTGTCATGTTCATGACACCAGTTTAAGATGATTTTTGCTCTCTGGCAAGGTACATTATCATGCTGTAATTATACATTAGAAGATGACAAACTGTGGCCATGAACGGATGCACACGATCAGCAACAATACTTAAATATGCTGTGGCTTTCAAGCAATGATTGATTGTTATTAACAAGCCAAAGGTGTGCCAAGATTACATTCCCCACATCATTGCACCACCTCCACCAGCCTGGGCTGGTGACACAAGACAGTTTGGGTCCATGGAGTCATGCTGTTGGTGCCAAATTCTGACCCTACAACCTATGTGTCTCAGAAGATAACATGATTAATCAGTTTTTTCCAGACTTCAGCTGTACAGCTTTCTGTTCTTGCCTGAGAGAAGTGAAACCTCACATTCCTCACAAACTTCTGCTGTTGTAGCCCTACCACCTCAAAGTTTGACATGTTCTGCATTCTGACCACAATTGTACAGAGTAGTTATATGTGAGGTATATATCTGTATATATCTTAAAAAGTATACTGAGAATTTCAAAAACTAGTAAATAAAACTTGGGTATGTTTTTTTACTTTTCTTTCTGTATATATATAAAAACCAAAAGTCTTCGCTCATCTGCATTCACATGCATGTGAACGTGAATGACATCCCATTCCCATTCATTATTCCACCTTCACCAAACTTTACAGTTGGCACAATGCAGTCAGGAAGGCAATGTTCTCCTGGCATTCGCCAAACCAGACTCATCCATGAGACTGCCAGACAGAGTAGCATGATTCATTATGCCACAGAATATGTTTCCAGTGCTCCAGAGTCCAGTGGCTACGTGCTTTATACCACTCCATCTAGTGCTTGGCATTGTGCTTGCTGATGTAAGGTTTGTATGTAGCTGCTTGTTCATGAAAATTCATGCCATGAAGTCTTCAGTGCACAGCTTTTGTGCTGATGTTAATGCCAGGGGAGATTTGGAACTCTACAGTTATCGAGACAGCAGAGCGTTGGTGACTATTATGCACTATGAACCTCGGCACTCGCTAACCCTGCTGTGTAACTTTATGTGGTCTGCCACTTCATGGCTGAGTTGATGTGACTCCTAAACGCCTCCACATTTTAATAATACCATTCACAGTTGATTGTGTAGGAGTATCTAGGAGTTAAGAAATTTCATGAACTGACTTGGTGCAACGGTGAGCTCTTTAGAATGACTCATCCTTTCCCAAATGTTTGTAAAGGTAGACTGCATGGCTAGGTGCTTGATTTTATACACGCATGGCAATGTGAATCCATGAAACACCTGAATTCATTGATTAAGAAGTGTGTCTGAATACTTTTGTCTATATTGTGCATACTAAGTGTATATATAAAGTCACTTTCTCTTAAAATTCATATTTAAGCACTTTGCTCACATTTTAAGTTCAAGTTGTGTCAATCGTTCATTGTTCTTTTCTCTCTAGCTTCCCCTCATCATTAAAAATACCAATAATGTTACTGAAACTACCAAGCTGATTTGCCTAACTATGTTATGAGCAGTTTTGCATGAGAAGTAATTGTCCTCATAATCATTTGCATCATAAACTCAGCCATCACCAGCAACTGATCGTGATCTACTTGTATAATTATTGCCACCCTTCAAAATGTGCCCAAAAATAACTGCTTTCTCAGAGCTCAGAATTCACTGCACATGAACAAGGCCTCCAAACTGGATGTAATGACAGTCCATCAGAGGGCATCGTGCACACACACACCTTCACACTCATTCACACCTGGGGCAATTTAGAGTAGTCAAGCCACCCATGGCATGATTTTTAGGTGGTGAAAGAAAACAGAAGAACTCAGGGGAAATCCACAGTGTGAGCGTGTGAAATTCCACACTTAGGATCAAACTAGGGACCCTGGAGCTGTGTGGCAGCAATGTTTCCTGCTGTGCCATCGTTCCACTGTTGGCGAACAACGATTATCTGAAATGAACACTACTGATTGTCAGGGTGCCAATAATTTGAAACCAGTGTTTTCAGAACAAAAATGGTGCTACCTGAGTTGTTACCTTTTTTAAAAATATTCTTCAACCATAACACGTTGAGACTAAAAATATCACCCTTTCTATGTGCTATACATTTTACACAGTCCCCTCTGAATGTATAGAAAATGGCAAGGTCAAATCTTTTGTTATAACTATACACTGAATACATTTGCATTTAAGATGATAGCTTTTCTTTTCTTTACATCAAACTGTGTTAAAGAACTTACAAAACCTTTGATGGTAGACAACACATTTTTGTGAGTAAAAGTATGGATAAAGATAGTCTTAGAGTAAATTAAAATAAATAACACCTACTTTAACACATATCCCTTGCTTGCCCTGTCGTTCCAACGTTTTCCAAGGAGACCGTCTATTTGCTTTTGCTCATTTTCATGAAGAATGCCAATAATTCTGGAGTTGACTACACAAGCCATATGACAGAGACTGGGAAACTCTGTTTGCCTCTAAGCTGCCTGAGTGTTGTAAGCAGACTAGTGATAATGTATATGTATTTTGTATTTATTTCAGATCAGAAAGACACAGTGAGTAGTGGAAACAAAGTGGATGAGAGAAAGTGAGAATGTTGTCACTGAGCTACAAGACAGAGACTGAAGTGTAGATAATCCCAAACAGCAGACAAGTACCTGAATCCTAAGGGTGTCTTTACCATTTGGCTGAACTTGAGTGCACTCTTTCTCTGTCTTGCCTTGAATCTCTCTCTTTCCATAAGAATATATTCCCATTCCTCTCATTCCTTCTACCTCAGTCTTTTTTCTTCTTTTTTGATCCAACCCTACATTTTAATTTTAATCTCTTCTTCTTTTGCCCATGTTCATCCAAGCCCTTTTATTCCTCTGTGCATTTTCCCCATTGCCATAGACACAAAAGGCTGATAAGCTCTTAGCATTTTCCTCTCATCTTTTTTGTATAAACACAAAATATCCTTTAATCTTCTTCCTTCCTTTACTACTCTGCAGATGTATTTTTTAAACATTGTTTGTATATGTCAAGTTTGGCCTTTATCAGATTGACAATCTTGCCCTGTCACTCAGCATCCTGACAGGGTAATTGGAATTCTGTTCAGTCAGATATGTATGTATGCATGTGTGTGTGTGTGTGTGTGTGTGTGTGTGTGTGTGTGTTTGTGTTTGTGTGTGTTTCCTCATGTTCTTTTGCATACTACATATTTCATAGCAATACAAAAGTATATTCACAATCTTGTCACTTCATGAAGAACAAAATTTGTTATCATTATTCATATGCATGAAGTGAGAGAATCATCACAAATCGGGCAGCTACAAATAAATACAGCACAAGCGGCAGTTTGTAGCATTTTCATTTTCCTGTAAGCATGTTTTTGTAGGTTCTTGCAATACACATGGTAAAGACACACATTACAGGAATGCTACCATGAGATATGTGTATATAAATTGAGGTTGTCTTTGCAGTAGCCAATTCAACTGCTGGGTTTTTTTCCCCTTCCAGCGGCCAGAGACCTTTTCAGTGTTTAAATAACTTGTATAATTTTTGAAGCAGCTGTCTATGCCTGTCTGGTGATGTCTTTTATCAATGTTGAATGTTAAAAGTTTGTTTTTTAAAAATGTTTTTTGATGTGCAAATAAAATGCATTTATTAAGAATTTATGTTTGCTATGCAGTGTTCACTTGTTCAATATATTTTGCAGTTACTTGATGCAGTGTAAAAGTCATAGCTTGTTCAACCTTGATGGCAATTAATAATTAACTGAACGAAACAAATATAGTTGGCACAACACAAAATACATTGTTGGACCAATACCGATGCATCTGATGAATATAAAACATTTCATTGTCAGAACTCTTTTTTTGTAGTTGGTCCTAAATTCTAGGGTTGTCAGCAAAACTCAGCAGGTTGCATTTCACAGAACTTAAATAAGGCCAACAAAAATATGAATTAAGAATTAATAAGTTGTTTAATTTTAAAGTTGAATTTTTAATTGAACGCTAAGAAATTTTAAGTTGTTGAGACATAATTTTTTTTTTACAGTGCAAGGACAATATATAAGACAATAAATGTGTTAGCAGTAAAGGAGTGCAAGGCATCCTATTCAATTCAATCAAATTTTATTTCTAAAGCACTTTTAACAATGGATATTTTCCCAAAGCAGCTTTACAGACATAAGATCCAGACATAACTTATAGGTTTTATCACTAAGTGTTATCCCTAATGAGCAAGCTGGGGATGATGGTGGAAAGAAAAATCTCCCTCAGATGTTAAGTGGAAGAAATCCTGAGAGCAACCAGACTCAAAAGGGAACCCATCCTCATTTCGGTGACACGGCATAGTGCAATAATAAATAATCCTTTCTTTAATTGAGTGCTATATTTATAAAAAGAAAAAAATAAAAGGAAATAAATAAAAATTGCAACCATTAAACTGATTAAAGTTTTAACATGAAGTTTACACTTTTGAAGTTATAAACTGTTCACTGATGTAGATTTGACGGATAAAGTGCAAAACTGTTAATGCAGTTAGTCTTAGACTTCATAGGCTGCTATGATGTTGGCCAACAAATTTTAACCATTTTACTGTATGTTGTGGAACGTCTGTGAGACAAGTTATACACAGCTATGCACTCACCAGCCTCTCTTTATTTTCTATCTCTTAATGTTAATAAGACAAGAAATCAGCTTGTCATCTTACATAGAAACCAGAAACCGCAAAGTCCTCTGTCCTGAAGACTTTTCTGTGGTGGAAATTGTATTAGCTGTTCCAAGGCATTGACACTGAAGACTCCTTTCATAAATTTTGCATTAACATGTCCTTACAGCAAGCAAACTTTTTTAAACAGCACTTTTTTTTCAGCCTTTTGTAAAACGTGTATTATTAATGTTTTTACACCGATCAGGCATAACATTATGACCACCTTCTTTTCTCTACACTCCATATCCATATTGTCCACTTTCTCAGTTTCATTTACCAAAAAGATGCACTTTGTAGTTCTACAATTACAGACTGTAGTCCATCTGTTTCTCTCCATACTTTGTTATTCTGTTCTCTAATGGTCAGGACCCCCACAGGACCAGCACAGATCACGTAATATTTGGGTGGTGGATCATTCTCAGCACTGCAGTTACACTGATGTGGTGATGGTGTGTTAGTGTGTGTTGTACTGGTATGAGTGGATCAGACACAGCAGCGCTGCTGGAGTTCTTAAACACCTCAGTGTCACTGCTGGACTGAAATTAGTCCACCAACCAAAAATGTCCAATCACCAGCATCCTTTAGGCAGCAGCCTGTGAGCACTGATGAAGGATTAGAGGATGACTAACACAAACTGTGCAACAACAGATGAACTACTGTCTCTGACTT
>JAOVVH010000043.1:9248686-9261159 GCA_028566435.1 Scorpiodoras heckelii
GTTCATTCATCATCATCATCATCACACACACACACACACACAGACAGACACACAGTTGATTTAGAGAGGGCTCCTGCACCAATCAGCGCTGTGTGTGTTCAAACAGAGCAGTCAAGACTGCCATGGTGGAAACTGAAGTGTGGGTATTATAAAGGTGTTGCCCATGTCAACTTTTCTAATGTCTACATCTTAAGTAGTTTAATATTTGCTTATTTATTTCATCATAGGTTTCCATTGGTTTCTATTTTGGTCAGGGGAAATTAGTGAACAGCTCCTACACTAGCAGTTCAACCTGGTCAGGTATAGCTGACATAAAAGCATTTGCCTTCCTTGCATTTCTTTGAAGACTGAAGATGAATGAATAACTCTAGCACAAGCAAGATTGGATAAAGAGTCAGTGTTATTGGGATCAGGAATGCCATTGAGTGGAATTTACTTGTGACATAGAGATTTCCACGGTCTGTTTAATAAAGATATTCCAATCACAGCAAGAGAGGAGCAGGAAATGAAGCTGTGGGCAGTCATGAAATATGAGAAATACATTGATCCAATGATGTGAAATGCTTAAAGATGGGTAAAACAAGGATATCCAATTGACTACCCACTGTAGACCTTTGTGTCATGAAAATTCCCAGAGCTTCTGAAGATTTTATTGAGATCGAAGGGAATACAAATAGGGCCGAGGTCTGAGCCAGCACACTGCATGCATGTAGGAGTTAAACTACATTGTTCTTCTCAACAAACACAGAATTTTTTTTTACGTTACTGAAAGCTATGAGCAGGACCTATCCTCAAAGACACACTCATGCTTTATTCATTATGCCCTTATTTTCTCTCGTCTCCCCCTCACCCTGTCTGCTGTATCGCAATCACACCAGAAGAATTATTCCTCCTATTTAAGTCAGTCTTTCACCTCGTGAACACGTGCAATTACAATGCAGCACTTAACATGCTTACTTACACCCTAGGTGCATGTATTTGTGCCTGAATGTTTGATTAACTGTGATCTGAACACATTGCCCATGTGAATAATTGTTACAAGCCACTGATATTTTCTCATCACCCTAGTTAATCCTGGTAACTTAATTCTGGTCTTTTCTCACAAGTACAAAACCCAATTCACTGCATATAGACAATGCTTGTTCTCATTTCTGAAAGTGTTTTTTAAAATATATTTTATGAAACAAAACACTATTGTGAACAGGCTGGACACAGTGGTTATTCTATCTACTTTCTAGTGGTTTTGTGCCAAAACAAGGCAGTATACAATACAAAATGTGAGGAGGATGTTGAAGCAAGATTTCAGAAAACACAATGCCAGAATGCTTGATGCTTTGGGTCTGGTGGTTCAGGGGTTTTTATGAAGATTGATGCCATTGTGAATTGTATACTAGGATATTTCAGCCCTAAACCTGATTGCCTTTGCCAGGAGATTCAGACTTGGCCATAGACATAGCTAACAATATGATGAGCCAAACATCCTTCCAACTCATTGCAGGAACACAAACTCAATATTTCACAATGACCATTTTGATCTCTCTTTATTTGAACACTTGATTTGGTGTTCTGCAATTAGCAGTGGATCAGCAAAACTGTACATGTGTCTCTAACCTTGTCTGACATTACAGGAAGAGACTTGGGGGTGTCAATAAATTTGAAACCAATTTTTGAGAATTGTACAATGTCCCTTTTAAGTTAAACTAAAATGATCACATCCCTAAGTGTAATTCTTTTTTTATATTAATTTGTGCTTATTTTCATGAAGGGCACCAATACTGTTATGTTATATTAAAAATCTTCAACAATTACTTTTAACCTTTCTATTCCCATGTAATTTGAGCCTAGAGAGAAATAAATGATGAGAAATTTAACTATAAATCTTATAATTCTACAAATGCCATTACCAAAAAAACTGGAACACTTGCAATGCAATAAAAACTGAAGCTTTTAATTAGTTAATTCACCTTCAACCTTTATTTAACAGACAAATGGACTGACCATCGAGCCCTCAGGCAGTATTGTTTTGAGAAATAATCATGCTACTGTGATGGACACAGCCACATGGGCTCTGGAGTATCACTGTCATCATTGTCACTTAACACAGTCGGCCACTGCATCAAGAAATGCAAAATGAAACTGTTTCATGCAAAGCGGAAGCCATATATTAATTTTGTACAGAAACCGACAAGTTCTCTGGGCCTGAAGTCATCTGAGATGGACCGAAAGAGAGTGTAATGTGTTCTGTGGTCAGACGTGCCCAATTTTCAGCTTGTTTTGGGGAAAAACAGATGTCAGATTTTATGAGCCAACGTTGAAAATGATCATCCAGACTGATACCAATGAAAAGTGCAAAAACAAGCATCTGTGATGGCATGGGGGTGCATCAGTGCCTATGGCATGGGTGATCTGCAAATAGTATATGTGAAGTTCCCATTGATGTAGAGGTTTATATTGGTATTTTGGAGAAACATATGCTGCCATCAAGACAACATCTTATCCAAGGAACTCCATGTCTATTTCAGCAGGACATTGCCAGGCCTCCTTCTGCATGAGCTACAACAGTGTGGCTTGACTTTCCTGCCTGGAGTCCAGATCTGTCTCCTATTGAAAATACATGGAGCACCATAAAGAGGAGAATCAGACAACAGTGACCATGGACTGTTGAGCAGCTCAAGACTTGTATACTGCAAGAATGGGCGAAACTGCAACAATCAGTACCTTCAATTCCAAAATGATTAAAAAGCATAATTAATAGAAAAGGTGGTGTGACCCAGTGGTAAACATGCCTCTGTCCCAACTGTTTTTTAAGTTTTGCAGGCATCAGTTTCTGAATTTGTTTATATTTAACTAATATAATTAAGTTCATCATTGAAAGCACAGAAAAGCTTTTCTTTGTCCTTTTGTCTGTTAAAAAAAAAGCTTCAAGTGAATTAACAAATTACAGATTTTAGTTTTTATTTTATTTTCAGAAAGTGTCCCAACTTTTCTGGAAACAGGGTTTATATAAATCTGGCATAACTGCCTAAAATGTGAGCTCTACATGCCATATCCAGACAAGTGGCACATTCTGATGCTTGCTGGTACAGCTGGCATTAAAACATGCACAGCTGTTTAGTTATTAGAGCTCACATTTCTGTCCCCATTATGAGAATAAACTCATCTAGAACCAGATCAAGTCATTGTCAAGTTCCCAAAAGAGGAATGCTCATTGGCAACGTGCTGCAAATCACTGCATCTGCTGCATTTGGCTTAGCTATACATACAACACTGGAACATTGAAAACCAATGACCCTGTCCAGATTGTTGAAAGAACAAATGGCACATTGATGATACCTATGCACATGGTGACAGCTTATCTCCAATTATCTCCAGATTTTCTGTATTATTCCCGAGCATGCAAAGCTGTATCCATCTTCTATGCCTATTTGTCTTTCATTCAGAGGTCATTTCTGTCCACATGGCTATATCTGTTTTATGTCACACCAGCTCTTTCCTTGATTCCTGTGCATGCATTATTTGATTGGTGTATTTGTAAAATGACCTTGTGGTTTTGTGAAAGGTGCTATTATAAGTCTCACTTCTGCTTCCTCTTCTTCTTCTTCTTCCTCTTCTTCTTCTTCTTCTTCCTCTTATTATTATTATTATTATTTAATGCAAGGATTTACTTCATACCCATAGTTTATTTAATTATAGTATATCTATTTTATAGTATGCACTACACCTTCTACCTTTTTGATTACTGTTACAGTCCCTCTATCTTGGTCTCCAAGTCCCTTGCCTGATTACTGGATACCAACTGGATAACATTTATGAATTTGCCATCCTGGACATTATAATTACATCTCCTGACTTGGATCCACTCTTTGCACCTGAGTGTGAACCAATATTACATAAGACTATATTTGTGATGTATAGTTTATGCACATTATCAAGCAGCTGCTAAATAAAACACGCAGTTCTCTCAGAATGTATGGGAATTGCCATCCTCAGACAAGACCAGTAGATAATGCAACTTGCTGTTCAATCAAACCAGAACTTGTGTGTGTCTGGGGACACAGATGCTAGTTGCCATGGTATGTGATGACAGACCAATAACACAGTATCATCCCAGTGGAGTAATTTAAACTTGAGATTGAAGTAAAGTATTATTGGAAATATTTGTTGATTCCAGCAGGCATCAGTGGTTCATAATGTAAGCCTCAAATATGAGGTGTCACTGCCATGGTTAGCAACTCCTGCTGGGCAGCTCACTGACATAAACAAAGCCACTTGCACTCAAGGCTCAGTGAAGCACAAGCATCCACAGTTGGAGAGCAATTATCACTCCCACTCATCCTAGCTGGCAGCTCATTTGGGGGGAATAAAAAGGCAGCACACCTTTTTAAGAGGAGTGAACTGCAGCAACCAACATATTAAATTAGCAAGTGCTAACATCATCTTTCCATCTCCTTTACAGCATAGCCAGACATTTCTTGCCCTGAAACGTCACACAAGAACATTTTGAGAGTCAAATAATTTCCTAAAACACTTTATTAAATGTTATACCTAATATAATGTACAAAATATAATTTTAAACTTAAATTTTACACATTAAAAAAGGACAAAGATTAAATGCAACACAGCAAATATTGTTTTATTTCTTTATCTGTTTTTTCTGTGCATGTTGCTGCTCAAAATATATTTTAATTGCACTAGCACTGTAGTCTCTATTTATTTTTTTTAAGATCTCATCACTTTCTGAAATGATTTCACTTGGAACACTTTCTGATGAGGAAACAAATAAAACCATTAATGGTCCCTTTTGATTGGAGGTTGTCAACTATTGCATTGTGGTTCAGCAAAGTAAAAGTTGAGTACACTCAACATTTCGTATATTTAACAAAAACAATAAAGTTTGTCATTGAAAACACTGATAATCTCAAGGTTCAAGTGAATTAACAAATTACAGATTTCTCATCTATTCATATTTTGTGGAACATTTTGGTTTACGCTGCTCCGTATGGAACTGGATTTTAATTGTGGTTGAATGCCCCTGCTCTGAAGGGACTAATGTAGGACCACTGGGTCACAGTTATAAAACATGGTCATAATACACTTAATAAGACTGTCGCCTTATTAATAATTTGACTTTCTCTTAGAACCATGGGAGCTTGCTAGGGCATGAAATAGAATGGAAAAGTGCAGAACAGTTTATTAGACGCCAGAGACCTATACTTCGAACCAAGCATTACATACCCAGGATACTTTTTTCTTTAGCTGTTTGCACAAGCCCTAACAACTGCTTAGGATGTCACTACTGTGGTTATGAAGTCAGTAAGTCAACCCAAGTTTTCCCAATCTAGCTATGGGCACGTTCAGATAAAAGAAGCAGTGATGGCATGAGATAACCAATTGCAAACAGGAAGAGGTCTAGAGTGGCATATTTCACTCAAGAAGTGCAAGCAATAATCTTGGCAAAAAATGCCAACTGTCTGAATGCAAGTTAATAAGCTTATCATTATAATTGCCCCATCATTATGCCAGGAGTAGATCTGACTATAATCACAACTTTGTATTCCCTAAAATGCTTTAAATGTTGTTTAAATGTTTTCTTATGCAATATTAGCATCTTCATTTTAGTTGAAAGCCTGCTGGGTTTAAATGACCTTGGGAGCAAGTGAGGAATAAATATAAAAACAAAATTCAAACTGGTAAGTACACTTACTTGCAAATACCGTATAATACAGTCAACAAGTACAAGGCTTTAGTGCTTTCGTCAGTTTCTGGGGTAGGCTTACAGTATATTGCTATAAAATAGGGAAATGGCTTTTAAATTGATTGCAACCAACAGGAAAAAAATTCAAGGAAGACAGGAATGAAGGCAGCACTACTCTACAGGACTACACTGCTAATAAGGAGCTGGCCCTCTCCAATAATCAGAGTTGCATCAGACCCTGGTGGATCTGGCAGCTCCCAACAAGAAAAGAATTGCACAGAGTATGTTGTATGTTAAAATACTGAGTTGTAATTAAAACATAATAATAGAATAGCATGAATATTGTGGGAGTAATTACTAAATAATACTTGCTACCACCACCCAACGGCACAGCTGTGTAGAGGTAAAGGCTGATTTATACTTCTGCATATGTTCTACGCAGAGCCTAGGCCGTAACCTACACAGCTATGACACTGCATTGAGTTTCTACATCTACTTCAAACAATGGTGACTGAAACAGAGAGGATCGTGTTGGATTTGGAGCTAATTAATGCTGAACAACAGAACAGTTAATACAATTTAATAATAAATGTTTGAAGATAAGTGTTTTTTAATTATTATTTTCAAATAGACATTGATACTAAAACTGATATTAGTATCAAAGACAGCTTCATCAAAGAAGCCCACTGAGGTAAATGTTTTCTGGCGCATATCTGGAAAAACTCTGACAAAAAAATAAAAACAAGTACCGGTAACAAATTTTAACCTCAAACATAAACATGACTAACCATTTTAATGTAGTTTTCAAATGCCTGATAAAGTCTGTAGCTTTCAAAACATTTCACATGGAAAGCTGAATGACTCCAGTTATCAACTCATCCTCATGAACATGACAAATTCACAGCAAAACTTTAAGTATAAGTATGTGGCTGTTGTATGAAGCTGAAAACTCCAGCAGCGGTTTTCCGTTTGGGGTTAAAATGCTCAGAAGTTTCCCTGGCTACAAGCTTGTTCACCTGTTTTTTCCTTGTGGAAGCACTAATGTCTGACTGATAATTATCCACAACCTACAGAGGCTGTATCTGCCACAGTTGTTTTTCCCCCCTCTTCTCAACAAGCCACAGCTCAACTGGCTGTGAGGAAATGCGATTCTACCAAGCGGACCAGTCACAGTCGTTGTGGTCTCTATCAATGCGACAAGTACTTGCATTTCTGGAAAAGTGCATATCAGAACTGTTGATCTGTTATCTCGAACATAACCTACTCTGGAGGAGACTGGGTGTGCAGCATAAGTTACCACGATGATTTACACTAAAATCTAAACCTAACATCCTGCTAACTAATCACACAGTCACTTTCAGTAAAATCCTTCACACTCAGAGCTCAGGACAGAGCCAGCTGCCATGCTCCCTGGCTTTGAGTATTTTCAGCCTTTCCTGTTCTGTATCCACCAGGGACAGAGGTGAAGCCACGCAACAGGAGCTCAATCAGTGCAACACAGCTCTGATTTACTTATGCAGTCTAGTTTAATTTATAGCTCTAAAATCTGGTTTATTGTAAATATCACTTGGAGAAATGTACGTATATAAATATGTGTAGATGGTTGTAGAAGAGAAATATTTTCCTAATCACACTGTCACCCATAGAAGGATTTTTCCCTTTAGGGTCTGATTCTTTTAAAGGGTGGTTCTTATATTGTCTCAGGGATTTTTTTCCTTTCAGCCATCGCCTCCATAGGGGTAAATAAATATTTTTAATTCAAATTTTATATCTGGATATTTCTGTAATCCTGCTTTGTGGCAAGCTCCATTGTTAAACTCACTACATAAATAAAATTGTATTGAAATGAATAAATCTGAAGCAGGACAGCAGGAACAGTTCAATATGAAAACCATGAATATAAACAGAATATAATTGACTCAGAATTTTCCATCCCTCTTGCCTGGTAGTATACAGTACATCCCTGTTTACAGGTCTAACTTACACCTTGTGGACACATGGACACGCACACACACACACACACACACACACACACACACACACACACACACACACACACACACACACACACACACACACTAAAACACTAAAATGTACAAGAGAGTGATCCTCCAGAACCAGGATTAAAAAACACTGATCTGCAATATTAATCTCTTCATAATTCAAGGACCATAAAAAGAACTGCAGATTTGCTTGCACAATAAGCACCATTTCATAAAATATATATTTTTTTATTATATTGTAATTTATTACTGTTATTATTGGGGGGGGGCATTAGGTATATCAGAGGACAGAACTAATGTGACTAACTTTGTATGTACTGTAGTGAGTATGTATTCAAGTTCTACTTTTGTACTGTGTTAATCTCTGTATGATTTAATTCGTGTTTAAACAGTAAGCATATCATTTCACAGGCTGTTTGAGAGAGACATGGATGTCCACAGAGGCACATGTAATCAGTTAAATGTGATTTCTGCCCTTACCCAACAAACCAGAACTGCAGCCTTTTACTGAATGCAACTGAATTGGTAAAAATCCAGAGAAAGAGCTATATAGAAGTGTGAGGAATGGAGGAAGGAACAGACAAACCTCATAGAATAACACCTTTATAGTTTTATTTGGAAATATATCATTTGCATAGTTAAAAATGGATTAATGTGGCAGAAAATAAAAAAAGGTGAGATAAAACAAGCTGTGTGAGAAAGGCCTGCACTCCACAGATGAGTTCCTGAAAGTGACAATATACATGAATAATGTGCAATTTTGAGTTTAATCATTTGGCAACATTTTGATACTTTTGCCCTTTTCCCCCCACAAACAAAATGGTTGTTCAAAGAACTGCAAATCTTTCAGCCAAGCACTGGTTTGTAAAAGCATTGTCTCCTCTAAAATTGATATATTTATTTGAATGCAATGAATGAAAAGTTGAAGATTGGAAAAAGGTGAAATAGGAGTCTGATGCGGATTGAACCATACTGCTGTTGCAGCCCAACCTCCTCAAGGTTCAGCTTGTTGTACATCCTGATATGCTTTTCTGATCACCATGTTTGTATAGAGTGTTTAAATGACGATACTGTAGACTTCCTGACAAATCAAACCACTCTGCCCATTCTCAGCTGACCTCTCTCATCGAGGCATTTCCACCCACAGAACTGCCATTAACTCAATGTTAATTTATAACTCTTAGTTTATTTTTTCCCACCATTCTGTGAAAACTTTACAGACTGTTTTGCATTAAAATCCCAGCAGTTTCAGAAACACTCAGAACCAGCCCGTGTTGGACCAACAACCATGCAACAGTCAAAGAAAAATTGACAATTATCCTCATGCTGATGTTTGAGATGACCATTAACTGAAGCCATTGGCCTGAATTTTTCTGAAATTTCTCCTGCCACATTATTGGCAGACTGCATAATTGCCTAAATTAGCAGGTGTACAGTTGTTCCTGTTAAAGTGATAAGCAGCATTGAGACACTTCCTGTAATGTTTAACAAGGTTGGACCATGCACTTGTAGAAGCCATTAGACAGTCCTCCATGCACAATATTTCAAAGTCCTTTATTTATGTTTAAGGTCATCATCTTGTTGAAACATCAATCTATTGCCAAGTATTAACCTCATGGCAGAGGCAACACCTAGGGAAGCTCAGGTGATGCATGTTGTGCATTGCTCTCAGGAAGCATGTTTTTTTTTTTCTTGAAACTTTTCCAAACCATTTGTTCTTATGGACGTGGCATCTAATGCTGGATTCTGAAACTCAATAACTCACCAGTTCAGAAACCAAATCTTTTGTTTCTTTCCTGCCTTCATAACCAGCTGCCTCACCGTTCCAATTACTGAAACTACTATGCAATAATTTGGCTCATTCTATTGAAAGGTGCATCTAAGGAGGTGCTATCTTTCTGTTCCTCTTCCACATTTAATGTAAACATTTCCATGCTTCAAGGCTTTTGTTTTGCCTACACCTGGTCATCTTGTGATGTTTTTCATCAAGGTCAAGAAAAAGTGGTTAGGAAAGTATGAAGAAAAATTCATAAGGACTTAGGAAAAGACAACTGCGGTGCAATGCAACTTATACACTAGGGTATGTAATTATTTGACAGAGGATGTTATTGACATGGCCAAATGGTGCACCGCTTTAAAGGCTTTTGCCGCAAGGAATTGTGGGGCTGCATTATCTCCTTTTCTTTTGTAAAGGATGGTCCAGTGTATTGATAATTGAAAAAATAAAGGAAACAATGAAGCACATTTCTTTAGCATTTAGAGAATTCAACCAGCTCTTATCATGGCTGCCACTTAAATACTTCCGGGTCATTTGACACAGTTAGGAACCTTCTTAAGCAAAAAAGACACAGACCGCAGCCCATACCCGTCTCCTATGAAACTACAAAGTAGGTTTCCCATGATCTCCAGCTATCCAGAGAACTACGACTGATCACAAGCGGCCTTTCTCACCCTTTTAATCAAGCGTACCTGTTCTTAATCACACTCATCTTTATCGTCTTTGCAGTCTTGCACCTGTATATGACAGTGATCTTGACTTCCTTTATCATTTGTTTCAACTTTGATTTTTGCCTAATTCAGCCTTGTTTAATCGCAAAAATGCAATTATTTACATGACTCAATTTGTATAAAAGTTACACAGCTTAGGGTTTCAGTCAAATTTCAATCACACAACTTGGTTGATGGATGCAAATTTCTCATATCTGTATCTCCAAAGCATTATCATCTCCTGTGTGAAACATATTGACATGTTGATTGGAATGCATGGCTATCAATGGAACTGGCTAATTTCTCAGCATCAAGATGATTTCTGAAGTGAACAGAAGTAACAACATATTTCGAAACACTGGAAGATATGTCCAACAGAATGATCCAGTATACAGTGCCTTGCATAAGTATTCACCCACTTGAACCATATCTTGTTACAACCTGGAACAGAAATGAACTTAATGTGTTATATTTGTAGGTACAAATCTAACTGGTCCATATTATAAAGTATAAACTCAGTATAAACTGCAGTCTCAGTCTATTTATGGGTGTCACACTGTAATTGATTCAGCACCTAGCAGCTGGTTATGAGAATGTCCTTGCTAGACATCGTTTCAAAAGTTCATGCACTTCACTCAGGAAAAAAAAAATATCAGATTAAATATGAGACTGAACAGAGATAGAAAGCCCTCAGCTGAAACACCCGCTAATGTGAATGTCTATTTTAGCAAACCTTGTATAACATTCTTCTCTTCTGTGCCCATGTGTCCATATGTACTCATGGGTCCTATTCTTGAAAGCGTGATCAGTGCCTAGTGGGAAATTCATCCAATTATGCCCTTGTGTCTGACGAGCCTGTACAATGTAGCCTCCCTGCCCCTGCAGTTTGCCTTTCCCTCAGCAGAAATGGCCATTAATAATGCAGCTCCTCAGTTTGATTAGGACAAGCTCTCTGCCTCTCGCTGTCGTTCCTCTAGCTGTTGTTTTGTGGTCTGTGTTTTCTGTCTCCTATTATTTCTTTGTCATACTTTGACTCAATACATATCTGATGCCATGCTCTTTGTTTCTTACTGTAATTGTTACAGTTACTGTAAGTATGCAGGCAGCAGCAGGACAGACCATGGTTTTGTAGTTAGGCCTTCAATAACAATTTGGTTAGTGAGAGAAAAAAACAAGTGGAGGATTTTTTTTATTACCATTATAGCATTTAAACGTTCATCTTTTGAAAATTTTCAAGAACCTGGCCTACAACCGACCAACTAACAAGATTGACAAGAAATGTTATTATTTACCTGGTTTTCAGGTTATGTGTTTACCCAATTTTCCGGTTGCTGGTAACAGCAAAACTTTTGAAATGGTCTTCCTATGTGTTCAGCTAAGCTCATATTAAAGTACCAAGTGCAATCAACAAACACTTCTCAACCGAAAGTGACACATTTTTGTCACTGTGCTTGCACACAGGGAAATTGAACCTCCCGTATAACCCATCCGTGCAGTGAGATACACTAGTGAAGACACACTAGGGGGCAGTGAACACACATGCCCGGAACGGTGGGCAGCCCTAGCCAGCACCCGGGGTTAGGTGCCTTGCTCAAGGACACTTCAGCCGAGTCCTGTCAGCCACGGGAATCGAACCCGGGACCTTCCGATCACGGGGCAGACACCCTAACCACAAGACCACAACTGGCACATCACATCAAACAAACATAGCAGAGCAAATGCATGATGACATACTCAAGCCTGCAATGTGAGTAGAAAAGTCCTTGGTAGATGTGTCCAATAGATTCCACCCACCTCAGCCACCTGATTGGCTGATCAAATGGATGTGACTGTCAATCAAAAGTATAATTTTTCTAGTACTGAAGATAATGAAAAGTGATTGGATAAAAAATATTTTCTCCACCTCATTATCTGTTCCCATATTATCAAACTGCATAGTAGTACATAATGGGAGTAGGAATTGATCAGGAAAAACAGAGGTGCATGCAAAGAATAAACAGTGAACTAAAATGTTATTTATGAATGCATTATTATTTCTTGAGTTTGAAGCCTTTAGAGAAGGCTTAGCAGGCCCTGACAGTCTGCAGCTGGCAAGCAGTCATCAGTTATTTTCAAAGCTGTCACAGTTAGCTAGAAAGGGAACAGTCTTTCCTTCTTGATTCAGAACCATAAGTAGAATCTCTGACACTGCAGCTCATTACCGAGTTTCCTTTGTCGCACACACACACACACACACACACACACACACACACACACACACACACACACACACACACACACACACACAC
>JAOVVH010000043.1:9331932-9357151 GCA_028566435.1 Scorpiodoras heckelii
TCTCAAGTGGGATCCGTTACAACAGTATGGTAACTTTCCAGTTATTATTGGGTCACAAGGAGAGAACATACATAAAAACACACAATGTGACTCCTATAAACAAAAGAAATTGTTTGGGATGTTTACACTTACCACTGGGAATTCAAGATACTAAGTGTTGTAGTTTTGCAAGTGGAATTTTTGCCCATTGTTGCTGTGTACAAGACTTGAGCTGCTCAACAGTACGTGCTCACTGTTGTCTGATTCTCATCTTCATGATGCTCCATACATTTTCAAACAATCTGGATTGCATGCAGACGTGTCAAGCCACACTGTTGTAACTCGTGCAGAATGAGGCCTGTCAATGTTCTGTTGAAGTAGACAGGGTTCCTTGGAAAAGATGTTGTCTTGATGGCAGCGTATGTCTCTCCAAAATACCAATATAAGCCTCTTCATGGCACCTTCACACATATGCAGATCACTCCTGCCGTGGGCACTGATGCTCCCTCATGCCATCACAGTTGCTGTTTTTTGCACTTTTCCTTGGTAACATTCTGGATGGCTCCAAACTACTCCCAAGCCCATGTGTCTATGTCCATCACATTACCATGATGGTTTCTCAAACAATACCGCCTGAGGGCTCGATGGTTACACACATTCAGCAGCGGTTCCCACGCTTGGCCTTTACACACAGAGTTTTCCCCTGACTCTTGGAACCTTTGATCTAAATTCTTTTCAATGTTGTGCTGAGAAACATTGTATTTGAACTGACTGACAATTCTCTCCTGATGTATGGCACAAAGTGAACCATGACCCATCCTTGCAAAGACTAAGCCTTTGTTGGATGCTCCATTTATACTCAATCTTGATGATCTCACCTGTTACCAGTTAAACTGCTAATTGTGGAACCTTCCAGAACAGTGTTACTTATATAAACTTTTCAGCCTTTTTTATTTTTCCTTTGTCCCAACATTTTTTTGAGTGTGTTGCAGGCATCATATTCTATTGTTGTTTATGTTTACAAAATACAATTAGGTTTGTCAGTGAAAACACTGAAAATGTCTTTGTAATAATCACAAACAAAAAAAGGGTCAGGAGACGGCTAGAGAATGTAAAGACACTGATTTATTTAACTCAAAATCTGGCTTTTTAGCTCTTACAAAACTTCCTGATGTTCAGTCTCAGCTCTCTCTTCTGACATCTCTCTCCCACTGTCTACCTTTAAGCCCTCAGCTCACTGCACACAGACACACAAAAAGGGAGAAAATAGGGTAAAGTGACAATGAGGTGTGAGCGCTTAGACCTTCTGCTGCTCCAGATCAGCACCTGATCATTCACCTGCTGCCAGAGTACTTTTATCAGGTTTTAGTTTTTATTGGATTTTTAGAAAGTGTTCGAACTTATCTGGAAAAGGGGTTTGTACATTGTTTTTAAAAAATCATTGTAACTCAAGTGGATGGCAGAGTCCACACCACAACTATAATGATAACGATATCACCCTTTCAGGGTGATTTGATGAAAGATAGAAACACAGACAGCCAAATAAAACCCATTTAAATTTTCTGGGCCTCATGATCAATATGGCAGATGCAGAGAGACTCATCATTGAGGTTAAAAAAAAAAACCCACATCTCTGTTTGATAAAACAAACAAAGCTTATAAAGAGACTATCAAGAACAAGGACATCAGGGATGCATTTGGGCTCACCCTTGTAATCAGTGGTGGAGACGATTATAATTATGCCCAATTGGATTTAACTACCCTTCTGGATTTTTTTTGTTTCTCTGATTAAAATACAGGAGTAAGAGATAATCAATATCTAATTTTCTAAGCTGCCAACACAGCAGTGTTTACAGAACATCAGTGTGGATGCTCACGTCATTTTCATTATAGTTGTCATCACAGTTATCTTTCTTGGATAAAGTTAGACAACCTTTTCCCCCATCAAGTGATGCACAGCCTACTTTTACCTGTTGCAGCCAGCAACCAAAGAAACACATTTTCAAACTGTGAAATAACTTTTTTTTGTACTTTTTTTCTCTATAATATCATTATAATAAATCACCTTCTATTTAAGTTTTATTATTAGGTGTTAGTCTGAGAGTTTTTCAGTGAGCCTTATGGCTTTGCTGGAAAATAGTATATTATAGATTTTCTGAATCACTGAACTGCTGCCGCATTATTTAATGATTGGATAACTGCAGTAATGTGCTCCTAATAAATTGGGTACTGATTGTTGTGGACAGGTTCCACTCCTGTCAGCCAAGAACAACAATCTGAGGCTATCAAGGGCACAGAGTCACTGAAACTGGACTGTAACAGAGCAGTCCAGGTGTTATGTTCCCTCTCTCTCTCTCTCTCTTCACGGATCCAGCACTGCTCTGCCCCTTATCACCTGACTCCTTCATCGCCGTCACCTGTTCCTTGTTCACCAGTATTTACACCAGCCATCAATCATTACTCATTTTAGTGTCTCTGCCTTAACTCTTCTGCCTGTACCTTCATTTGCCTGCCTGTGTCTGACCTGTTTTTGCTTCGTTGATTTTTTTCTCTGCTCTCTGCTTCCCTGCTCTCTGATATTCTGTTTGCCTGATCGACCGACTTGTGTGTGTCCTTAGATTTGCCTCTACCTGACCCTGTGGATTTGTCTGCCTTTGTGAAGTTTGTTTTTATTAAAGACTCTTGTTTTACATCTGTCTCTGGAGTCATGCTTTTGGGTCAAACCCTGACACTGGACAGTTGAAGACTGGAAAAAGTCCAGGTGATTTTTTTCCCAGTAATCTTTTTTAATCTTCACCTGAATCCTTTTTTTTTTGCACCATTATGCATAAATTCTAGAGTAGTGATACTCAATAGGCACGAATCTGATGTGATTCAGGTGTAATGAAGCCATGACCACAGTGAAGAGTGGTAACGTCAAGTGCCACTATAAAGCCAAGCATGCACATTTCAAACCAAACTAGCCAGAAAATATGGAGGTAAGTACCACAAAAATAAACCAGGTCAAAAAATCAAATCGAGATGCAAACAATAATGATTAAAACAATGACAAAGCCAGAGCAAGCAGCAGAGGCTGCACCAAGAATCGTGGGTCTTTGGCAAACACAAAAAACGCCTTTGTTGCTGAAATAAGGTGCATGAGTGCAGTGTTACTTGATGTAAAACAAAAAAAATGAAATGGCTGAAAAGTTAAGTACATAAGCCTTGTCTTTTATTTTGCTGGATACATGGAATTTACTTTGCTTATTTGTTCTCTATGGAACTTATATAAGAATTGGGTAAGTGGATGTCAATCATTTATTTTTGAGCATCCCTGATCTAGACACAGTTGTCTATGAAAAATCCCAGGAGATCAGAAATTTCTGAAATACTTAAACCTGCCCACCTATTACTAACCATGCCACAATCAGTCACACAGTTTTTCTTCACTCTAATATTTAATATGAACGTTACCTAAAGCTCTTGACCTGTGTCTGCATGATTTTATGAGTTGTATACAGGTGTTCCTAATAAAGTGAACAGTGAGTGTCCCTGTAGAAGAATTGCTGAACTGATGCTGAGTGACTGTATCAGGATGGTTATGTAGTGATAACAACTGAGATGTCTCTATTCATCCATACATGTGTGTTCTTTTCTAGTATGTTTAACATAATCATCTCGCAATTGCCTGTGCACTGCTTTAATTCCCATGCTGATCTGTTCAATTAAAGTTAGTGGACTTTCTTGTGCAAATGCATCTCTGGCTATGCTCCTACTATATTTCCTTAACCTATTCATGAATAATCTTACCTATAGTCCAAGGCTCCAAGTGAAAGGGGCCCCCGAATTAACAAAAATGTATTTAAAATACTGGTTACACTTGATTTTCATAGTCAACCTATAGAGAGTCTACAGGGTGTTTATAACATTTCAGCACCTTTTTAATTGAGATTCAACTATTGAAATGTTTCGCTTTGTCTTTCGATTGTTTAACAGTTTCAAGAAAATATGTGACAGTTCATGAACATACCTACAGAGTATCTGTAACCTTTCAACAGCTTATTAGGTTTAGGTCTATGGTAAAGTTTAGAAAAGTTAAGTTTAGTAAATAGTAAATTTTTTTGTTAAATGTTTATATAAACAGTATATTGTTGAATATTTATGTAACATAGACGGGTGAGCAGTTTGAGTTTAAATAAATTATTCTGAGAATTTGTATGTTCATGAATTGTCACACATAATCTGTTAAACATCTACAAAGCAAAATAGTTTCATTGTTGAATCGCAACAGATAAGATGATGATATGTTACAAATACCAGAAATATATCAAACCCTCACCCCCACACCCCAAAAAAGGTCAAGATTTGACCATTTGAGACTAACAGGAGAACCATAAAAAAGCAGGCGCTGTTCTGACGTTCTCATAGGCTTCTCAAAGATACAATACACAGCGCCGAGACGTGAATTTGATCACTGAGACAAATTTCTGATATTGTGCGGGTTCATTTATAAGCCAATCAAGTTTTCTTCTGGATCTTACTGTTATCTCAGGATCTGATTATTTCAGACCAATAAAGACCAGTGCAGTGAGAGAAAAACCGAGAGCTTTTTAAGACCTTAAATTGGTACTGGACTGAGATGAGAGGAAGGCTGTTTCTCAGTAGTTGAATTTCAGAAGTATGAGAAAATGACCATGAGCTCAGTTATGTCTAGGAAAGATATGCTGGACATAGAAGAGATCTTATTTTGAATTTTCCTTTCCTGAGGTGGTTTATGTTTTGACAGTTAGAGGGAAATCGGATATCTCAGTTGGGTATCTTTGGACAGTGAACTTTACTAATCTGCATGTTACGTAGATGGATTTTTTTGCAAAGAAAAAAATATATTTCAAAAAGTTAAAGACCTCTCTTAGCTCAGCATTTGGGCTAGTTTCTCATATATTTTGTTAAATAGGCTAAATTTCTGTGTGTTAATGGTACATAATCATTGAAATGTTAGTGAAGGCGATGGCATAGTGTTCTTTTATAGCATATATTCATACGTCCACAGAACACTGATTCATTCTTCTTCATGAAATTGGTGTGCAGTTCTAGATGTTAGGAGTCTAAGTTTCACTCATTTCAGTTGTTCATTCCACAGTAAGACTAGAAAGTGCAAATGTGCACATTCTTCCTAACCAAGTTGGGGGAAATGAATGGAGGACAAGATAAGAGCAGGCACAGCAGAAACAAAAGATAAGCAGAAACTTTGAGGGGAAATTATGATGACTAGGACGAATATGGTAGTGTTTCATGTGAACAGTGAGTCTTCAATGTAAAATAGCTTGAGGATGAAGTAATAAGTGCCAGGCCTTCCTTTCTTGGAAAAATGAGCCAGGACATGAGCATTGATAAGCTAATGCTGCTCCTCATTAGCTGCAATTAATTCAAATCTGGTGATTAGGCGCTGGCTAGCCAATGGTTTGATGGGAAATGTGCAAGTTTGAAATGAAGGCATTCTGTAGGATGACTGAATCGACAGAGGAGACCAAGATACATGGACCACTACTGAAGAGCTTTCAGCCATTCATTCAACTTTTCTGGTGAATCTGCAGCCTATACCAAGAACATTGTGTATGAGACGGGAATACACTCTGGATGGGATGCTGGGCGATTACAAGGCACCATGCACACAGAAACATATTCACATATAGTGAAAGTTTACAGGAGAAAATCGACCTACTATGAATATGATGTTGGGAGGTGGGAACCTAGGGCATCCTACAACAGGGAGGCCACAGGGAGAACATGCAAAACTTCATAATAAATAAAATAACCTGAACTCAAGATCATATCATGGACCCTGAAGCTATGATGCAGCACAGATGTGAGGCAATTTTCTCTAGGGATGCACTGATACTAAAACAATCAACAGTAAACAGTCAACACAAAATAACCATAACCTGTGTGTATTTCGTGATTAATGGTCAAAGCAAAGTAGACTGCGAACTCCATACTGTGAAAATATCAAGAGGTGATACTACAGAATCTTACTACAATACCAGTAACCTGGTTAAACCTTATACTTTAGAGTATCTATAATAGAAACATGAGGATGGCTAAATTGAGCAGGCAGAACAGTATTAGCAAGCATGGTCATTAAAAATGAGTGCAAGGTGCCGTGTACACACCCATGAGGTATATGAGGCAGTGAAGCATGCATACAGAAAAACAAGCATGTGGCACACACACACTTAATTTCATCTTAGCCAGATGACTAACTCAGTTTTATGTTTTAAGAAAATGTTCGCTGACACCCTTGATTGGTTAATAGTAAGTAGATTCATCATTTTAAATCAATGAGTACCAAAAAACATTTACTCATAGTCATAGTCAGTCTGAAAAATGGTACTGATGCAGTCTTGGTTTTATTCATTTTCTTTTCACCTTGTACAAATGTATATGCTTTTGTCAATTTATGTTCACCAAACACCATTACATATGTCCTAATAATTTCCTAAACAAGTGTGTGCACATACTGACTGAAGGCAGTAGCAGAAACAACACGTAACACATTGGAAACCAGTGAGTCAATAGTACATTCACAATTATATTACATTCTCAGAAAAAAAGATACTGAGATGTACCTTTGCTTGTTGCCAGGGTGAAACCCTCAAGGTTTGATCCATTTTAGCAGTCAGAAGGGCTATTCTCACTTTCCCTTGAAAGGCTCTCCTGCCTACAACATGATGCAGCATGTGAAGGATGCTCTCCAGAAGGAGGAGCAGATTGCTGCACTCCCAGCTTTCTTCAGCCTCCTTAGGAAATACATGGAGGTATTGGTGGGTCTTTTTAGTTCTGAAGGACTGCTGTGCCACTGACACTGAGCGATGAATATGTGGTGTCTGTTTTCTTGAAGCCAACAACAATCTCCTTCATCTTGTCAGAACTGAGGAAGAGGCCATCTCTACATCAAGCCACTAGCTGTCTCCTCCTCCACCTCCTCTATGTGGGACATCTCACTGCTTTTGGTGATGAAGCCCACCACTTTGGTATTACTAGCAAACATGATTATACAATTGTTTGAGGAAGTCAGTAAGGCCAAATTATGTACCTTAAATAAGTTTTAAAAGGCTAGAAAAGACCCGTTTAACCCCTTGATGATTTCTCAAGGGTGACGACACATGCTGCAATTTAATTTAATTTTTCTGTGTAGGTTTTTATCTTAATGATGAACCCACATGCAGTTGTCTTTAATAACCAATTTACTTGGGACACACATTTTTAACCAACACATTTTCATCAATACTTCACATTCCAATGGATCTCCTGGGCCTCCACCCAAACCTAGATCAACTTCCCCATGACAGCATTACCTGTTCCAATCTAAAGGAAGGATACCTGTTGTTTCTGGCATGCCTTTTTGGGTAGAATGAAAGCAGCTTCCAGCATGGATTAAGACTTATTTTGTGTCACCTACTTTCCTTTGAAAGCTGCATGCAAACAGAACTTCAATACATTACTGTTGGGATGGTACGATTCACCGATCCATATAAGTGCACCAGCATCAAAGTTCAAAATGTAATTGCCCTGATTAAAATTGTGTCAACCAGATCAAATTTTGGATCAACTTGCAATGAATCATTTCTAACATCTCTGCATTGTTAAAATCCAATTTATTTGTATATACTACCTAAACATACCACCCACATAGCATTAGGGTTATTTTGCTTTGAACATTTTCAACTAGGTAGTGCTACACCACAAATAAATTGTAAGTAACTAGAGTAATGTGCCTCCTAGAGGTCAATTTGTTATAAAAATAAAATAATTTTTGGCAAAATGATTTTTGCCCTATTGCCCAAAAAGAGATTTAACCCTACCCCAATTCAGGGGGTGCTAGCACAAAGGGCAACTAACAGCTATAGACACAAACCTTATATTCCGTATCAGTCAGCACGGTGGCATCACAGCAAGAAAGTCCCTGGTTCAATTCCTGGGCAGGGCGGCCTAGGACCTTTCTTTGTGGGGTTTGCTCGTGTCTGCATGGGGTTCCTCCGGGGGCCAAAAACATCTATGTCAGGAGAATTGGAGATAATAAAATGATGACTAAGATTGTGAAAAATATTCTGTTAAACTCTTAAATAAATAAATATACTCCATATCAGACTTGTGGGACTACAACCATACCAAGTTTCAGGTGAATTGGTGATAAAGTATATGATATCGTATATGACCACCAGCATTAATTATTAGAAGACACCCTATACCTTTATTATTTAGAAATGTAACAATGATAATCTTATATTTAGATTGATGTCTCTTCTCTCAAGCATGCTCCCTCATCTCCACTGCTGTCAGAAACCAATTCACATTAAGTCTTTCTGGCCAAGTCTCATGCAATTTTGAGGCATGTCCAGGAGAGTCACAGATTATGATGGAGGATGGACATCCTGTACCATACTGATTTGCATAGCATCATATTTTTTTGCATCACATCATATCGTGTTGTATCATATTGTGTCAAATCACACTGTATCACAATAAAGGTGAATTATATTGTATCACATTAGTAGTTGCTTCATATGTATCTTTAATGTATCAGACTGTTGGCAATGCGTTGAGATCTGTATTGCATCAGCCTTGCTACAATCCCTACATGACAGTTAGAGAACTGGCAGACTAAACTGCACATGTAACATTCATTCATTCATTCATTCATTCATTGTCTTAACCCCTTATTCCTGTAATCAGGGTCACAGGAGAGCCGGTGCCTAGCCGGCAGCATAGGGTGCAAGGCAGGACACCAATCCATAATAGGGCGGGCACGGGCGCGCACACACACACACACACACACACACACAAGGGGCATTTTAGAGATGCATGTAACATTGGAAAACAAAGTTTTGTTGTGTGTTTAGGTGGCTGTCTAATTTATTTATCTTCATGGTTTTGAACAGATCCTCTGAAACTCAATCAGACTGAATCAGAGGTGTCTGTGAACTGTCATCTTCACACCTCTGAACAGATGTTCTATAGGGTTCAAGTTTAGGTATTTGCTGTTAAGTTAATAAGCAGTACCTGATTTTCGCCAGACGTTGTGTTTGGAGTTTCATTTTTATCTTGTCGTTTTCCTCATGATTTATAAGTACTATAAGTGCCTGCCATATGTCTTTTAGTCAGACATGACTTCAGTCTTCCTGTTCTGGCATAAAGTCCTAAATAATGGAGATGGTTATCCTTCCAGAAGGTTCTCCCATCTCTGCTTAGAATGGAGCTCTGAAGCCCTGTTAGAGAGGCAATTTGGTTCTCATTCACCTCCCTAACTAAGGTCCTTCTAGCCCAGTTACTCAGTTTGACTGGACGGACAGCCCTAGGAAGAGTCCCACTGGTTCCCCAGCTTCTTCCATTCCACAGTGATGGAGGCTACCTTGATCCTGTTTTAGAAAGCTTTAGAAATGGATTTATACCCATTCCCAGATCTATGTTTTCATATACATATACTTACCTTACAGAGTTTTTTGGTCTGTGAATTGTGGAAATGTACTGTGGGAACTTATTATGGGACATTACACTGTACATTATTACTATACACCTTTAAAATCAAGTCCAGTTAATTGAATCTTTTACAGATGCACCCCAGACAAGTTCTAGAGAATTCTCAACCTGATTTCTATCTGGAGCGCCTAGAGTCTAGGACCTGAACACTTAGCTAAAGAAGATATTTCAGTTTTGTTTTTTTAACCCTTGTGTTGTCTTAAGGGTCAAAAATGATCTACAACTATGTTTGGCAGTAGATAAAACCCCTTAAATGATCTTTTTTCCACTTGAATCTTGATGACTTTTCCTAAAGTGACCCCAACATTAGAAAAAGTGAAACATTTCCTTTTTGAATATTTACATAAAAGCTGTGCACCACCAGGGTACAAAGATTGTATTAGGGTCATTTTTGACCTGGCAGTTATAAAATCACTTAGTCACCACTTTATGTGCTACTGACTGATCTTTCTTGTGCATGTGTATCATACACCTGAAATTCACAGATAAAATAAAAACAATTTCATACAAAAGAAACAAAATTTCAGACAAAATCAACATTTCCTGAAAGCATTGTTTACTAAAGGGGAATGCAGTCAGAGGCTATAAAGGTGCTGCTGTGTGTCCAATGAATCTTTCTGTATGGTTACAAAGGAAAAACCCAGATATTCACAAAGTGTGTAGTGAGTAACAAATTGTTTCTTCATGCAAAATAGATTTGGGGTTTAAAATTCAATTAAGCTGCTTTTAGGGGTTTAATGTAGGTGGGTCATTTTTGACCCTTAGGACAACTGGAGTGTACAAAATGTTAAGACTACACAAGGGATAAATAAATTTGAAAACATTTTCACTTTGTCATGGTTAGTATGTGTAGATTCATGACCAAAAGAGTCAATTTGTTTAATTTTAAAAGAAATCTACAACAGAACTAGAAGTACTCTCAGAGAGCGCAAACATCCTCCACAGCACATCTTTTTATGACAAGTTCACACATGGGCAACAAACTCAGTTCATACAAACAAACAAACAAACTGCACTGAAAACATAACCTGCTTGGCAGAAGTAAAAAAAAAAAAGAGTCTGATGCCAAGGAGTCTAAGATCTATAGCCTTGTGAAAAAATGTCCTCTCCCAATTCATTCTATTTTTGCATATTTGTCACACTTAAATGTTTCAGATCATGAAACTACTTTTAATATTACACAAAGATATCCCAAGTAAACACAAAATGCTGTTTTTAATTGATGATTTCATTTATTCAAGGAAAAATGATGCTTAGCCCTACCTGGCCCTATGAAAAAAAGTAGCTGCTAAAATAACCAGTTAATCAAATTCAGTTGACTTTTGGGTTCAGTTTCTCTAGCCATTTCCAGACATGATTAATGCCAGACCTGTTGAATGTAAACATCTCTTAAACAGAACTTGTCTGTCAATGTGAAGCAGGCTAGAAGGTCTCAAAAAACAGCACATGAAGTCATGATCTAAAGAGATTCAAATACAGTTGCAAAACAAAGTCATTGAAATCTACCAGTCTGGAAAGGGTTACGTCATTGCTAAGGCTCTGGGACTCCAGTGAACCATAGTGAGAGCCATTATCCAAAAATGGAGAAAACTTCCCCACCAAAATTTCACCAAGAGCACATCAACAACTCCTGATGGAGGTCACAAAAGAATAAGATAAACATTTAAGAACATCTAAAGACCTGCAGGCCTCACTTGCCTCAGTTAAATTCAGTGTATATGATTCCACAATAAAAAAAGACACTTGGCCAAAAATGACATCCATGGGAGAGTTGCAAAGCACAAACCACTGCTGACCAAAAAAACCCACAAAGGCCATTTTGCCAAAGAAAAATCTAGATAAGCCACAAGACTTTTGGGAAAATATTCTGTGCTCTGATGAGTCAAAGGTGGAACGTTTTGGAAGACATGGGTCTCGTTAACATCTGGCATAAAATAAACACCACATTCCACAATAAGAACACCATATCTAAAGTCAAACATGGTGGTAGTGTGATGGATTGTTGCTGCTTTGTTTCCACAGGACCTGGACGACTCCTCATAACTGATGGAACCATGAATCCTGCTCTCTATCTAAAAATCCTGAAGGAGAATGTCCACCTGTCAGTTTGTGACCTAAAGCTCAAGTGCAGTTGAGTTATACAGCAGGACAATGATTCAACGCACACAAGCAAGTCCACCTCTGAATGGCTCAAAAGAAACAAAATTTGGTTTCTGAATGGCTGAGTCAAAGTCCTGACTTGAATCCCATTGAAATGTTGTGGCAAGACCTTAAATGGGCAGTTCAAGCTTGAAAACCCTCCAGTGTAGCCAAATTAAAACAATTCGGCAGAGAAGAGTGGAACAACATTCCTCCAGAGTGATGGAAAAGACTCATCGCAAGTTATCTCAAACGTTTGATTGCAGTTGTTACCGACAAGGGTATAACAACCAGTTATGAGGTTGAGGGGCAATTACTTTTTCACACTGGTGTCACAGGTTTTGAATAAATCTTTATCTTCAGTAAATGGAATGATCATTTAAAAGCTGCATTTTGTGTTTACACGTGTTGTCTTAATGTTATATTAAAATCAGTTGATCTGATCTGAAACATGTATAAGTAACAAATTAGCAAAAATAGAAGAAATTGGGAAGGGGCAATTCACATTTCACAGCACTGTATATGCCACAATCATGTGATTGCTAAAAATGAATATTAGCAAGCTAGACCAGATAGCAATGCAGTAGTTATATAATTTCCTCCAGGGCCAACTTCTGAACTTTTTACTGAACACTTACAGTTTAAGGCCAGACAAATATAAATGGCTGAAAGACAGAACAATATTTCTATCTCTGGCTATTTAAGGAACCACATTCGTGAATAAACATTAAGAACAATGATCTCTGCTCCAAACCAAAGCATACTAACAAGGTGTGTGTTTTTATGACAGATACTAATCATGTCCTTGCAAAACCAGCCTGAGGACAAGTGAAACACAGACATGAAAAACCTGACCCGAAACACTTTAGCTGGATGAACCATGGGTCTCTACATCTCCCACTATTTGCCACTGGCCTGGGAAAGGTCTATTATCCAGAAAAATAACATTCACTTATAGGTTGGCATTGATTGCTGTGAAGCCTTAAGCATAAATACTGTAGACTTTAACTAAGCTACTAGTTCTCCTGTATTCTTTTTTCTTTTTTCTGTAAGCTAGACTTACAATAAAAATCTAGTGCTCATGCTGTAAACTGAGCTATTTTAAATTGGAAGTATGAAGAATGGTTGTGTTAATAACAGACCACCATCGTGCCAAGCAGATAAGAAGCTTAAGAAAGATGATGCTTAGCTAATTTTACTTTTTGCTATTTTGGAAGACCCGAGTTGTCATGTAATACTGAAGCCTTTAATGCTACATAAAGAGACACTATTTCCTATTATATACTACTATTTACAACTAAAAATAAACCACCACTAGGGAACATTTACAGTGTACACATACATGTACATGTCAAGTTATTATCGAATTCCAGCTGCTGGATTCAGTTTCAATGCTCTAACATAGCTAAATTAATCAGAGCTAAGATGATTTAATGAACATCCAAGACTTCATTTTTATACCAATACAAATTGATTCCAGTTGCTGCTTGGACATAATGGTCTCGGACAGAGTCAGAAATAAAATGGGAGTTCACTGTAGTGTTGCAGTTGCACAGCTGGACAACTTCTTTGACACATTTAATTAATTGAACAGAACAGAATGATAAACTGATATGCAGTATCCCTGTTTCCTTCAGTGTGGTTTCTGAATGAATTTCTTTTGCAAATTATCTGTGGCTTATTTCATTTTAATTAAACTTGCCTCGGCGTGGTTTATGAAGTTATTGGAGAGCCGATATGCTATGAGGATCCGTCCTCATTAAAGTCTATTATATGAAGAAAGTCATTATTGATATAGAAGGATATTTGAGCTGTTAGAAATCCACTGCACTGATATGGGAGTGGAGTATACTATAAAAAGAAAAAGAAAAAAGAACCCAGCCAAATAAATTATTTGCATCACTTACTTTAACGGTATAATGTATGTGTATGGGTAATAGTATACTGATGTGTAAGACTCTCGTTCAACTCCGTTTAGAGCCTAAACATACTGTAAGACCCTAAACATAAATGGAACTGAATAATATCCAGCTGCAAATATCTGGAGTTCACAGGAAGGACTCTGGTGCCCCCTGCCTTCTAAGAAAAAAAAAAATACAACCTATTTTCAATGTTTTTCTTGGCTCATCACTGTCAGTACTTTCAAAGCCATTATGTTAGCCATTGTATTTTAACAGAGATTGATAGTCGTAAGTCAGTCATTTCCTTTTTTAAAAAAAAAAAAAATGCTTATACAACATATGCTTATGACACTTTAAAATAGATATTTCAAGCCGGCAAATTGTGCAAGTCCAATATTCGGAGTGAGTTATTTAATATCACATCATTCTTTCCCTCAGAAGACAGAGCACTCAATCAATTTCTGTCATAAATATGATTGATCTTAGCAGTGTGCTTCGCTTGTTTAGTGCATCAGTAATTACATAATTGACTGATGCGGCTTTGTGGTGTTTCTGATTGCCACGTTGCTTTGTGACATCTGTGCTCTGACTTCCCATGCAAACGTTAAATGGAGCAAAAGAAAATTACATCGACGTACACAAACAGGCCCACAGTTTAAGTACAACTTTTATTAATACTGGGATCATCACAGTGCGTTTTGTTACAATAGCAGTGACTAAAGTTAACAAAATGAAGAATAAATCTTACAAAAAAGGAATATTTGTCATCAGCAATAGAGGCAGATTAGCTTCAGAAAAGAAAAAAAAAACACAATAAATTAAAGTGAAAAAGGACAGAGATATAGAAGCAGAACAGAGACAAGAGCACCTGTAGTCTTACTTGACTCCATTGGAGGAACTGTGGTGGTTTCGTACAACAAAAAAAAACAAACAAAAAAGCATACTTTATACTCTTCACAAGTATGAGAACTAGGAAAGTGTTTTAAGGACAGGTTTAAGGTCAGGTCACATCGATGCAGAATTCTAGTGTCTAAGTGAATGTGTTTCTGTGAGAGAAAACCAAGGAAATTATGTTCTTTTGTTCAGAAGACAGAAAGGCGCTGTTTAGAGATTGGGCCAGGTTGCCATGGTACCTGCTTGCATCCTGCTGTCTGTTTGGCAGCGCTAATGACAAGAGGAATCATAGGTTCCACTGATGGCTGATATTTCTGAGCTTGCGTATGAGTGGGTGAGAACGAGGGAGCATTATATACGTAAATCAGGCCCTCAGCAGAAATATGATGAGCAATGCCAGGCCAAGAGAATGAAAGGCATGCTGAAATTTTAAGTTTGGGCACAGCTGGGTGATTCTTAGATTTCCAAAGCACATTTAACACAGGATATTTACCTCTTTTTTTTTTTCAGAACAGCAGCTACTCTTTTCCCACCACTGGGTGAAATTACATCACAAGCATTAATGGCCACAACTGTACTATCACTGTTAATCAATTTTGGTAAGTAAACAAATGGAAAACTGCAATGTGTACAAGGATAATTTCTTAAAAAGGGATTTTTAAAGTAGTAATGAATAACCTTCTATTTAATTCAGTTTAACTGAAATCAAGGAAATGTGTGGAGGTAAGTTAGTCCTAATCAACAGGAAAGATCAAGCCAAAAAAGGAAGCACAATTATTAAGAAATGTGTAAGTATGTACAGATGCATGACAGCAGACTATCATATAAGATGAGTTTTGTTATACAGATTGTAGTCTAGTTCATATACAGTAGAACAGATTGCTAAAGTTCATATCCCAAGCCACTGATGGTTTTAGCAAAGAAATAGCAACGAGAGAGAACAGAGCCTCACTCAGTCGCCTGTGCTAATGCAAGATATCAATTTTCATCAGAAGGATTTCATTAGCTTCGCATGCTGAAACAGTGTGTAGCTCAGTCACACCAGCCACAATCAGTGTGCTGTTTAAAATGTCCTAGCATAAAAAATACGAAATAATAGCATAAAACGATGGATGTTTGAATATTGGCTGCGTATGAATAATGCATAAAGGAAGGAATTTTAACAAGCATGGCCTGCATGTTGGAAAAGCCTGAATTGTTGAATGATGCCAGGAGATCTGTTAGAGAAGAGGAAAAGATAGACAAGTGAGTCAGCTGAGTACTGAGACAGGTGATACAGCAGGGGTGTGTTTTGCACCTGTGTGTGCTGAGTGACACTATAGTTCAGTGGTGCCAATAGCCAGGATTGCATTCCATTTACCTGAATTAGTTGCACACAGACCCTTATTGTTTACTGCCTCTAGCAGTTCTGGTTCACATTTTCGTTGCACAATGTTAATACTGCATTACTTTCTGTTGGAATGGAGTTTGTTACTGTGACGCACTGGTGCATGTAAGCAAATCAAATTAGAAATGTGTGACTTCACGCAATATGCTGAAGAGAGCTAAAGAAAGCTGGTTTTGTGGACAGACTGGATAAACAAAGTGAAAAAAATAGCATAAGGTTTAAAAATGATTTGGTGAAATGCCTGACCAAATCATTTACGATCACTGAAAAATACAATGAACATGAATGATTTGGCTATCCAGCTATGCTGAGCACAGTATTGTAAATATTACACACTGCTCTTCTGTGCTTGTCTTTCATTTGTGCGCTTATAGCTGACAAATTGGGGCTGCTTTGAACAACTCACACACTGGACTCATTTCAACTGGGTTCTTTAGGCTAATCACTAGGTGCTGTATAGTTCTATATGCATATGTACTGCTTGTCGTCTATCAGTCACTGAGGAAGACACTTTCACTTCAGGGTGATGGAAACACTTTCACTGGAAAAATTGTAAATTCTCAGGGTTTTTATTTGATTTTCAAGCAGGGGACTGAAGAAGAAGAAGAAGAAGAAGATGCTGATGAAGAAGCATATTATAGTAGATTGCTCTGAGGGAGATCAAATCTTCGTTCTTCAAGGAATGTTTAGGAAAACTAAACAGTTTGAGATTTTCTGCTTTAACACACCTGATTCAACAACAGTTACGGATATTAGAAACCTATGTAGCCAATATAGTGCGCGACACTAGCTCATGTGGTGCATACTCCCCTTAAGATTGTCACCTAATTTTATAAGGTATTTTGTTTTTCTGAAGAATCTGAGGTCATAAACTAGTGTCACCACATGAAGTACACACATTGACATGCTAAGTGACTATTTGTTCCAGTATGTCGCAGTATTTGCTTATCTATACTTCACCAACCCGGAAGGTCCTGGGTTCGATTCCCGTGGCTGACGGGACTCGGCTGAAGTGTCCTTGAGCAAGACACCTAACCCCCAATGGCTCCCCGGGTGCTGGCTAGGGCTGCCCACTGCTCCGGGTATGTGTGTTCACTGCCCCCTAGTGTGTCTCACTGCACGGATTGGTTAGATGCGGAGGTTCAATTTCGCTGTGTGCAAGCACAGTGACAAAAATGTGTCACTTTCACTTTCAAATAGTCTAAACCTAGCAAGCTAACACAGCTGGACATAATTTAGAAAAAGATCTCTAAATAATTTCTAGAACTGCTAGACAGTATGTTCCCAAGAATAAGGCAGTTACGCCTGAGGCTAAATAGTCTAAACTAGCAAGCGAACACAGCTAGCTTGCTTAGCATAGACGGTTTTCCTTGATAACTTCTAGAAATACTATTTGTTCAGAGTGGGAGCTGTTATAGTGTCAGTTCACTGAATGATTCCATTAGCTATCTAGGGCTCTAATATGTATATTTATTGATTTAACTTATCAGATAATTGAGATCTTGTTAAGCCTTGCAGGGAAAAACAGTTCAAATTTAGCTCTAAGCTCATGGAATGGAATTTGACACCCTTGATAGAGAGAAGCAGTGAGGATAATAATTCTTTAATTGTTTTGTTCTCCTCCTTATGTCTCCGTCTCCCAGCACAATTTAATCATTCCTTCTTAATGGTTTCAGGTCTGCTATATTTTGCTGTTTTGCATCCTCACTGATTGTATCTTTCTTCTTCACTCTGATCTTTTTCTGTCCTCTTTCTTTCTCACTCTCACTGCATGGGTTCGTATCAGGGTCAGTATGAAATATCAGAGCAGTGGAAGCTTAACAAGAAATTAGCATGTTACACATTTCAAACAATATATAAATAGTGACTTGATCATTTTTTTCCTCCTTAAATTTGACTAGAAACTCTGCTATATTGCTGTCATAAACTTTCTTCAGTTCGCCCAAACTTCTGGACAATGTATCAGGGTTTATTTTAACCAGTGAGAGTAGTACAGTTATCATTCATCTCCTTTTATAATATATGCATCTACTGTATATATATATGTGATTATATATACAGAGCTGTACTGAACATCCTGAAAGAGTGATCATCATTGCACCTGGCATATAATACCAGTCTTGTGCCCCTCTCACACCATTCCTTCTGGTACAGTCTTAAACACTCTTGCAAAGCAACACTTTTTTTTTAAGATACACTTTTTTTTTAATTCCTAAAAGACAGGCATTCCTAAAACAGAGTGCTCTATTTATGCAAAATAAATAATCCCAAAACAAATATTAATAAGTATTACGTGTCCATTTAGTCGCACATGTAGTGGTCATTTCGAGCGACAGAACTATGCGAGACGGCAGGAGTTATAGTGAACCATGGGAGCACAGAAGGTCACTCACAGACAGATACTACAGGACTAAAACAGTGTGTTGGCCACCTATTACCCACTCCAAATCCAACAGGCATTCCTTGCCGTCACAGTCTGAAATGGGTACTCACAGGAAACCGCTGTATCCATGCGATATTTTATAAAATGCCACATTGTTTAATTTCATAATATGTCCTATTTTCTAGATCAGGCAGTGGAATGCTCACGTTATAAAGCACTGGATGTCTAGCCTTGGCCTGCTGTCTTTCTGAACCTCATTTCTCTCTGTGGTTCCACACCAGACTCTACACAATCTCTTTCCTTTTGTTTTCAAACGACTACCAGGTTTGTGCCTTCATCTCAGCTCATTTACCAACCTCCAGTGTTTCTAGCCGAGTCAGAGCGGTGTGGTCGGAGACTCAGCGTGTAAAGGTGAGTCCGACTCACCTCAATTCATATAATAACTCAAGTTATATCCATAATTTGGAAGAGTTTACAAAAAAGAATCACCACCAAAACTCACTCTTTCATTTGCACATCAGATTCACTTTCTTTTTCACTCTTTTCACTATCACAGCATTTAAACTTTTTTTTTCTCTGCATCCGTTAGGGCAGGGGTGCTCAGCTATAGCTGTGTATGGCCAGAGGTCAGTCCAGTTTGGTGATTTTTCTGTTCTAACACACCTGACACATGTGGTAGATTGTTTATATCCTGTTGTTTTTCACTTGGTAATGGCTGATGCACTAAATCAGCATTTGAGCAGTCGTGTCTTAAGACATGCCCTTCACACAATGCTGAGTGGGATATAGTACATTCAAAGAAGAACTCGGATATCTTGTCAGGTTATATGTTAGCTAGCTAGCCACTGCTATCCTTGAAATGACTTGATTTGTTGATATTAGCCTTAATTATTATTAAAATTTATAAAAATTACTTTAAAAATCCACTCGTAAATTCTGTAACCAATGCTAAACTGCATTGTGGATTATGAAAATCTTTTGAGAAATCTTGTTGAGGTTTGCTCAGGGTACGCAGCAATGAACATTATGAACCTTTATGAATGACATTCTGCAAGAAAGCCTGTTATGGTTGCTCTTGATAGCTAGCTGGCTAACAAAAATTTCTAAGAATTTGGACAATGCTTTTGAAAACGATTAAACGTTTCTTCATCAGCCTTTGGGTATATCACTTGCTTCTCTCTGCAGATCCTAGGCAGCTGTGTAAATAGGTGACATTTTTAAACTAAAAATGGTCTACGGTTATTATGGTATTATGTTATTTTCTTTAACAGCATGCACAGATCACCAAACTGTACTGGACTTTAGCCCTACATGCCCTGAGTTTGTCCCACTGCTTTAGGGTAAGCAGCTTTTCTCCTCTCATCATTTACTGTACACAGTGCACCTACACTGACTCCTAAGGGCCAATACTATGTTTTCAAAGTGCTTGGCTTCCTCTTTGCCTTTCACGGCCTCCAGTTCCTTCTCCTAATATCACAAATAGAACCAAATTACCCAAGGCTTTGCCCTGTCTACAACCTCTGCACCTACATATCATTAAAAACTATTCTTGTATTTCCGTCTTCCTTCAACTGTTGAACAGAAAGATTATTGCTCCACATTATATTGGCTTTTTTTTTTTTAGGTCAGTTCTAAAAAATACATATACCTGAAATACACACCTTCAAATTCAGGGTCTGCAATCAAGGTTATTTGCTTAGAAATAAACAAACAAGCTAACAGAGGTTTGCTAAAAGAAGATCATTTCCAAAACCACAAGCTGACCTGCAGCAGAGCACCGCTCATCTTCAGCCTGAGTGACAGTCACACTGACAAATCACAGACAGCTCTGTTGCCATTGATTCAGGGTGGCAGTGTGATGTCACCGAGCTGGAGGCGGCAGTGGGGTAAAATACTGGGAGTCTCTTTACGAGACTGTGCGCCCCGACCATCCTCCATTCATTAGATGAGCTTTTCCAGCACTAAATCCTGGAGTCCAGAATTAGGGGATGTTTTGTTTTTTCAAAGATCCTTGTCCCCTAATGTGCCGATTCCTTGTTCTTGCATCTGCCCAGTGTCTTGCTAGAGCCTGCCTATCCTGCCATGATGGGTAGTGTTAATAAGACAAACATGCGTCCAGACACGCTACAAGTTACAGTGGCCTGAGCCTGTTGTTATTTAGAATTTTACTTCTATTTTTTCTCATGATCGTTACTTACTATAACGACTTCTTTTAAACATTGAATTGATTTTTTTAATCCTCTTCTTTTCATAGCTGGTTCTCTTCAGAGTCCATGCCGAGTGCTTTTTTAAACTGCACTTTCATTTATCTTTCTTATAGCTGTCACAATATGCGTGGTGCTGAACGGTCATTGGAGACAGTCTTGCGCAGCCGGACGCCTCGACGGATTGATACCAGCATGTCCTCTCCTTCCTGCGGGGGACATTTACTCTGTGGATCGGTCTGGCCCTCTGGTGCCAATGAGGGGAAAGGGTACTGACCATCTCCCAGGGCTTGGGCACTGGCCACCAGCTCACCAATCTTTTCCACTAGACTGTGACGGTTAGCGGCTAGCAGCTGGTCTTCCTCCCCCGGCTGCCCATACACACTCATCTCGGCACCCGCTGTGCCCCATGCTGCATTGGGCAGGCTCAGGCGCTTCGGTGAAGCCTTTACATACTCCAGAGCAGCAGGAGAGGCATCATCTGCTGCGTAGAACACACACTCCTCACTGCCCACACGTGCTGGAGGCCCTGGGTAACCACCGGGCGAGTCAGGCACGGTGGGTGTCTTAACTGGCACTATGGGTGGCCTAATAGGGATAGGGCCTGCATTGGAGAGGGTGCGCCTCACACCAGGCTTTGTGGAGGGTGTACGGCGGATGGTGGCAGTGCCAGGAGTGCCTGATCCTCCACCCTGACCACCAGAGCCTCCCTGGGCACCCATGGCACTGGGCAAGCCAGCTGTGCTGGCTGGCCGTTTGGTCTGAATCATGCGGCGGTAGTTCTGAGCAATATTGCTGTGGCGTGGGATTGTGGACGATTTATCAAATTCAGACTGCCCATCAGCTTCAGTGTCACCATTTACAGAGTAGCAATCATAATCAGAGCCTGAAGGGACATAAGAAAATCAGAGGAATTCATCAATGAAACAATAAGCACACTAATATTAAAAATCTAACATTATAAATACTAATACTAATACTAATATAGCGTTTCCCTGGATCAGATGGTTGTCAGTGGACTTCCTTACCAATGTTTTATTTGCCAGTTTGATTAATTACTGAATATTTATGTTTCCTGGACGTACTATTACTAGACTTCCCGCCATCCTTCTGTAAAAGGTGTGTGTATGTGATAAACATGTGTTTACCCTGGGAGGGAATAGTATCCTCAGAACATGATGGTGTGGTCGTTTGAGTGCTGTATCCACTAGAGTATTGAAGTGAATCTCTGCTGCTCTTCTGCTGCTCCATACTGAGGCCACGAGTAAGCACCATGGCCAGGTCACTGGCTGCAGGGGACACCTCCTCACCATGCTGGAATATTGATTAAATATATAGAACAAAACTATTATCTCCATTAATCTGACACATCACACACTATGTAGACAAATGTGTGTGGACATTATGGCCCATATATGATTTTTGAACATCCCATTCCAGATTTCGTCCCTGATTTGCTGTTATAATAACCTCCATTTTTTTCTGATAAGGCTTTCCACTCGATTTTAGTGTGTGTATAATTTCAGGGAGTGCAGAGAGTCTTTAATGGTCAAAGAACTATCAAACAAACAAAGACAGGAAAAGAATTTTAAAAAAACTAGAACAACTAAAACCAAAGGACTAGACTAAGGCAAGACAAGGCAAGGCAAGGCAAGGGAAACTCAACAGGAACATATAAGCTACTCACAGTGCAACCACAAAAAAGCAGTAACAATATAATCGAATGCCCTCTGGTGGTCTTAAGGGGAATGGTCTACAGTGCATGTGACAGCATGGCTGTGGGGATTTGCCCATTCAGGCACAAGAGTATTAGTAAGGCTGGGCACTGATATCGGGTAAGGAGGCCTGGGGGAGAAGTGGCATTCCAGTTCATCCCAAAGGTCTTCAGTGGGGTTCAGACTTTGTACAGCCTGCTCAAGTTATTCCACTCCAACCTTGGCAAACCATGTCTGGAACATGATTGTGCCCCTTAGTTGAAAGGAAGAGAAATCTTATTGCTAGAACATACAAAGACAATTGTGTGCTGTAAACATTGTGGCAACAGTTTGGGAAAGACCAACATATGAGTGTGATGTTGAGGTGTCCACAATGTATTGGTCAGATAGTGTACTATGTCATAATTCATTTAACTTCAATAACTGCTTTATCCTTTGTCAGTATTCTGGAGGCTATCCAGTGTATGAGGTGGGAAATACATGGACAGGACACCAGTCTAACACTGGGCACACATTTACACACTCATTCACACCTATTAACAATTTTGAGCCAACAATTCTCCAATTAGCATGTTTTGGGAGCTGGGATCTAGCCAGAGAACCTGGAGGAAATCCACGAGTACACGGGAGAGATCAGGAATGAACAGAGGACCCTGGAGCCAGGGCCGGCACCAGGGCAAATACAGCGGGGGGCGTCAAATATTTTAAAGGGGGCGGTGATTCGAGTAAAAATTTCCTACACGGAAAAAAAGCTGCATCTTCCTTTTGTGCATATTCGAGCCGGTCTCTGTCCTTATACCACCCGACTGAAAATGAACGATAACAGTCATTTTTGAATGGTTGTTTGGGAAAATGTTTAAGACACACCTGGTGTGGCTCTTCATTGCCAAGGTCATCAGGCAGAGTAGAGGGAATTTCAGGAGCGCTAACACTGTTTACTGGCCTGCATCACTAACCGTGAATTTGAACACACTCAAAGAAACGTGAGAAGAGGAATCTGATGTTTCTTCGTTCTTTGTGTTGCTGTGCGGTCTTTTGTCTTTAAGCAGCCATTTTCGGATGTCCATGGTTTAAAGCGTTCAGGCAGCGACACCATTCACACGTTTCTCTCTGTTCCTGAGGTCTAATCAAGAGGCCCCGCCCTCTATCATAGCGTCTTTCAGGTTTCATTTGCTAAGTGTGACCAATAACCGCCAACTTCAGCACTTATTAATTTGACTGACATAAAAAAATTACCTCATTGTTATGGTCAAACAAAGCTACGCGATGGTCAGACATGAAAAAAAAAGATAATAATAATCACACAATATTAAGGGGGTGGAACGTTACTCTTGAGGGGGCGACGCCCCCGTCTGCCCCCCCTTGGCACCGGGCCTGCCTGGAACAGTGAGGCAGCTGCACCACCAGGACACCCATCTCACAGATTTAAGTTGCATCTCGTAGACATAAGCAATGTATATAGTTTATCACTCTGGATCTGAAGGGAACATGACCACGTCTTCTACAAAGACATCTTTGAAGGGTTCCTCTCCATATGAATCAAAAGTAATGGTCAAATGTAGTGCACCTGTATGTCACTATGATCTTTCTAATTCGAAGGGCCTTGTGTTGTTGTTTTCTTCACTGTGGAATCAAGGTACCTGCACAGATTAGGACATGAGTATCAGAGTTCTTTAGCTTCATACTTCTGTGCAGCACCTTCATTGGACAGGGAAGAATATTATTGTAATCACAATTATATTTTGTTAGTCTTTATGAACTTTACCTTAGCTGCAATGGTAGCAGGTGTCATCCTGGGCCTCTGGGAATCGTCAGGATGCACCCCAGCATAGCCTTGAGACTGGGGCGATGATTCCAGTTCTCTTGTCTCCTTCTTCCTCTGGAGCGTGTTGGCTGCTGGCTGCTCGAGCAAGCCTGCCTTTGACCAATCCTGAAGGAGTAAGCATGGTTATTTCATTGTAACAATCAGTCAATCCATTTTTTTCTTGGATAAGAAAAAAAAACGCCCACAATCCAGCAGTTTGAGTGTCCTCTTGATGTGTGTGTTTAGCACTGGCCTGTACAATTTGTATTAGTGTCAAGTGAACTCAAAATGGACAGGAACAGATGTACCATCCTTGGCCTGCTCGATTTATCAAATCTCTAAGCACAGAGATTTAAAATCAGGATAGAGGGAAAACCAAAGGCTTATGTTAAGGAGCAAAATGAAGTAATGGATGAAGTTAAGCAGGAAATGAATTTAAAGCAATTGAAAATAAGCATTATTCAAGACAAAGGTAGAAGCAAAAGAAAAAAATATCTGCAAAGAAATTATGCCCATGGGAACAAACCTTCCAGCAAGGAACCTTTGATGTGGGAGAGGAAGTGTTGGATCCAGGGGAGCGACTATAGGGTGGGGACGCAGGAAGTATGACAGAGAAAGGCCTGATGGAGCCAGTGTGAGAGAGAGCAGGGCGGAAGGTAGCGAAGGACGAGCCAAACTGTGGAATGGAGAGACAAGGTTCAGATAGTGAGAGTAGGTAGCAATCCCATCACTTTGTGACCCGGAAGCAGAGGCTGAGTGAGGGGCCAAAATATTTCAGTGGAAAAGACAAAAAAGTTCAGAGGGCACAGAACAGATGAGTTGAAATGAAAGTATTCACTAATGCCTTACATTGCCATTTTCACTGCACCATACTTACAAAGCAGTAATGTGTTAAAAGCACAAGTGAATGAATATATAAGGTTTTATAAATAAATACCTATACTTACTCAACTTATACTAGGGTCCAAAAGTCTGTTTCCACTGTAAAGAACTATTTATTTTGCAATTTTGTCTATTAATACTTCAGTCAATATTCAATATGAGATGTTAGGATTGAGACAAATTGTGATAATTAAAAGGACTGTATTGGGATGTGCTACCATTCAGAAAGTGGGTGAATAGAATATATAAATAAAGTGTATATTATACAACAATCACACGACATTATAACTAGGGCTGCAACTATCGAATATTTTTGTAACCGAGTATTCTGTCAATTGTTTCATCGATTAATCGAGTAATCGGATAAATCATACTTTTGTGTTTTTAAACAACTATATCAATAGTGTGCTATGCA
>JAOVVH010000043.1:9388718-9398853 GCA_028566435.1 Scorpiodoras heckelii
TATGAGACACATCCACCATATTGCTCCACCCTGTAGATGTAAAGTCAGAGACAGTAGCTCATCTGTTGCTGCACAGTCTAATCCTTCATCAGTGCTCACTGATGACACTGAGGTGTTTAAAAACTCCAGCAGCACTGCTGTGTGTCAGAGTCTGTAATTGCATCTGTATAAGTGGAAAGTAGTAAGTGGAACTGAAAAAATGGACAATGCATGTAGAGAAAAGGAGGTGGTCATAAGGTTATAACTGATCGGTGTATATTTTATATATTCATGTTATTATTTGTGACAAGTTTTATTTTTACATTTTTACATTTTAACCCAATTTGAATTTACATTCATGGCCAGTTCTGAGAAATGACTCTGTATGGCTCTACAAGTCACATTACATGTATTCATTACACTAGTGTATGACTGATTTAATGAGACAAAAATAAGACAGCACTTCTAATAAACAGTATATTACTATACATGTCCTACAGACCTACTGGACTTTAAAGAAATAATTCAAGAAACATTATTGATGTTGCTGATGTTGCTGATGTTATTCTTCCAAATAATTCGCTTGACAAAAATTTCATTCCTAGAGCATTGCAACATCTTGTTGGCCACATTTATAGTAAGATCAGATGTGATTCTGGGCAGACATGCACACTAAGCGCTGACATTTTTCCTGCAGTGACCTAAACTTTGGATGAGGAGCTTTTTAAAGATGACCTAATTAGGTATTGTTGTAGCTCATTATGTAAAAGTACACCCAATGACCTTTAGCAGGACTGTTCATTTGTACTGATTCACTGCTCAACTGTGTTTCTCCCAACAGAAAAAAAAATTACACCAGTTTTAATGACCTAGTTTTCTTTTAAGCCTCGAAAGTCTTTAATCCCAGTTTGTTTTAACAGAAGCAATGCATGGGTTTAGTTAGGCTTCTTTGCTGTCAAAATGCATATAACTCCTCATTTTGCCTCACATGACAGCCTGTAGTTCAGTTTATAAAGCTGAATACTTTGAGATACAGCGCTACAAAATGTACACACCTCAGAAACAGATATTCTTTTTCTAGTTTTGTGTTAAATATTTAGGTAATACACATTTTAATACACCATCAAGCTTTGTGTAAATTGGATCAGTTTTTTTCTTCTAATTCAAATACTGATCTACTTAAGATACTGAGACAGAACAGGTCATAAACATTTTTACTTTTTTCTCCTAATTCACTTAAAGAAACATATAGTGCATCAATGTAACCTTGTGCTTGTCGTGTATAGCCACTGATGCTGAAATGATGCTAAAAATCAATAAACAAACAAACAAACAATATCTATCTATATCTAAATATATGCAAATGATATAGTTGTGCCAATAATGTACCAATATTACTAATAGTTTAGGGTCAATAGTTTAAAGTCAACTGGTTGTTTTGGTGCAAATTGTGTTCTCACCTAGGGGTAAAAATGTACCAGGATTCAGTGAACAATTTTTAGTATAAGTCCCAGTCTCACTTCCGCCACAGACTTGATCTCTACTTGCTCTTGACCGCCCAAAACCCAAAAGTCTCCCAAATTCAGACTCAATCCTTTAAGGTCTAGGTCTTGACTCTAGATATAGATGGTCTCATCCCCATTACTAGTTAAAGTGTCAAAACAAACCAAGCTAAACAAAGTTTAAAGGAGGTTTGGTCTGCATGATGATGCAGAAGTCCCAGTACTGAACCTCACACAGTCACTGCTGAATGAGATTATATATTGAGAGATCAACAGCCAGTGACTGACACTGACGCTATTCATCAGCTTGTTTTTTTCCCCTCACATGCCGCCTCCTAATTAAACCAAGCTCTTTTTCTTCTTTACATACACCATACACACATAAACAGGTCTGCCTTCAGAATCTGAATTCAAAATGCCTTGAGAAAAGTGCAAAGTGTAAAGTGGGGATACAATGTCAGAGAAACAGAGAAACCAGAAGCCCTCCATCAAGGAAGTGCAGAGTAGGCTTACAAACAGAGTAATAAACAAGACACAAAAAGACTGCACCAGCACATTAAGCAGAATAATTCATGCAATGTGTCCAAGTTCGTGCATCAAAAACACAGCAGCTGTGTGAAGAATCATACAGACACAATGACGCCTCAGAGAACAAGCAAATAACACTGACATTTATGAGGAAAGGGAGAATCTTTGAGAATAACTGATGATTCCCAAAGAGGAAGAGACATAAAGTAAGAAAATATTTCATCTACCAAATACTAGAAAAGACCTACAGAGGCAGAACTTTGATCCAATCAGAGAGACAGAGCACACACAAATTGTCACACAGTAAGTTTCCAGTGCACTCCAATAAGTGACTTGTGTATGTGTATGCTTAGTCTGAAGAGGTCCAGGATTCTTCACTCATTTATCTTCATTAACTCCTAAATACACACACACACACACACACACACACACACACACACACACACACACACACACACACACACACACACAAATTTGTCCTGCTATACTTGTGAGGACTTTACAGTGGCATAATTATTACTGCAGCTAATTAATGCTAACCGTAACCCTAACCTTAAACTCAATAATGAAAAAACAACTTTTTGGCTCTTTTATTTAATTACTAATTGTAAAAAAAAAACACTTTCTTATGAGGACCAGGAAAATGTCCCCACAAGATCAAAAATATCAGATTTTCCTATCCATCTGGGGATATTTGGTCCCCACAAAGACATGGTCCACACACACACACACATACACACACACACACACACACACACACACATATATTTACAAGGGCAATTTATCATAGTCAGTCCACCTACATGCTTGTTTTTGGAAGTGTGGAAAAAACCAGAGAACCTGACTGAAATCCATGTGGACAACATGTGAAACTCCGGACAGTCAGTAACCCGAACTCAGAATCAAACCAGTGACCATGGAGATGTGAGGCAGCATCATCTGATTTTGAACATAGGAAACAGGATCAGTGCATTCCTAAGTGCTAATATTCAGTAGAGCAACAACCTTGTCATGAAGCAAGAGCAAATTAACTTATAAATCATGAATTCTTAGGAATCAAAGTGCTTGCAATCAAGTATTAAACATCATCAGCAGCTCCATAACCTACACTGAAGTACCAGAAAAGCTGGTATACCAGTTAATACGTGGTAGGTCACCCACAGGATCTTGGAGGGAACGATGCACAATCCTCACATTGATGTTTGTTGAGGCCACAGCATTGAATTCTGTTGTTACTTGAGGCAGTGTTGTACGCCTGTCACGTGAAACGATTCTTGCCAGCCGACGCTCGTCACGTTCACCCAGAGTCTTTTTACGGTCACACTGCTGTCGTAAGTTCGAGGATTTGCCAGAATTCTTGCAGTCACGGTACACTTTTGAAACGCTCATACGTGAAAATCCAACCTTTGCTTCTACCTCTGAAATGCTATGACCCATCTCACAAGCTCCAGCTATTAAACCGTGTTGAAAATCACAAAAAATCGTGATAACTTGCCATTCTCATGGTGGAAACAGCTCTAGAAGCGTCCCTAGATGTCAATCGCTTTATATATGCACTGGCGGACGCAACCAATGACGTGCATTGGTAGCGCTGCTATGTTTTTCGCATAGGCTCCTGGTTTTCTGGTACTTCAGCGTACAGCGGCTCTAAACTCTTATTAAGAAAGAGAAAGTGAAATGAGTGAGTCAGAGAGCAAGAGACTAAGACCAAGAGAGAGAAAATATGTCTGGAGTCTACAGTGTCACTCTGATTGAGGACACTGATCTCCAGAGGGTCTCTCTTATTCATCTTATTCTCCTCATCACCAATTCACACATGGGTAAATCACGCATGCCAGTGGACCGCTGTCCTTTTCCCAGCACGTTCTCTGATAATTTAGAAAACACACAAACACAGACTTGTGACGAATAAAACGTCTCACGACATCCCTTTTTTATCACAGCTGAAAATCAGCCACTTTCCACGGCCTCAGTGTGACCAAATGTGCTTTAATCCATTGCACTGGGACGGTTTATTTGCAGAATAATAAACTCGCAAGAAAGAAACAGGCATAAGCAAATTTATTAGTCCTTTAACCTTTTATTGCATCCCAACTCACTTCTGCATGACCTGTAGAGTCAGAAGGGTCAGAGACTATGCCATAACTCAAAGACTCAAAGCTTTGGGGTGAACACTACAAAGCCTTAACTTTCTTATGTTAACGTGAGTCTGAACAGATGACTGCTTCTCAGGTGCACGAAGAAAGACAGGCGGCCAACAGGAACAGCTGTCACTCACTATAGTGGAGTGAGCGAAGAAGATTGGAATCAGCTGGGCACTGGGCCATGATAGGGAATGGGTTTGATTAGGTAGCAGTTACAACGCTCACTTGGGGCTGGTGGGGGTAGTGAAATAGTCAACGGGAAAAATATATTTTTTCCCCAAAGAAGGTTCCTGGCAAAGGATAGCGATGTGGCTAAAAATACCCGAAAATGCAACAGCTGAGGCCAGATGTGGCTTATTACCAAAAAAATGAATAAAGAAAAACAAGGAAAAAGACAGCAATGAGAAAATGTACCCCTAGACAGGCCCCCCTCTCTCTCCCTATCTCTCTCGCTCTCTCTCTCTCTCTCTCTTCCTGGAGTATTTCTGGAAATATGCTGACTTCATGGCTGTATACAGTAGAACCAAATCTCCCAGGACATGAGCTCACCAAGAAACAAAATAGCAGCACTGATCTGAAACACTGCCACAGATAAAGAGAAATAACATGGCCAAATATCAGCTTTACATAATTTTCCACTTACGCCATTTTAATCATTCAGCCTAGACATGTTAATTGTCTGACATCCATTTCTTTAGTGTTATACTGGAGCTTCGAGACTAATATAGCTAACAAATAATGGAAGTCCTTTTATACAGGATCATATTTTCACTACTTCCAAATCCGTGGCATCCCATCCCTTATAATTTCTCCAAAGGGTCTGGATCCACCTCAGGATAAAGAGGTTACTGAAAATGAACGAATGAAAAATGTTTTCACAGTCACTCTATGCCAATATCAACTACATAACTTTCCCCTTTCCCTAAATCATGTGCTAAAGTAAAAAATGGTGCAGGTTGTACAAGATGGCTGCCTTCATAATGTTACAGCATTCAGCTACATAAACAAAAGTTTTTTTGGAGACAGGTTACCACACCAAACAGTTCCTATAGATGTTCCTTTTATAGTAATAACAATCGCATATTCAGTCATGTATTCAGTTTGCAGACAGTTTCAGCCAATGTGACAGTTCAGACTGAATCAAATCCACAGTCATGGGATTTGAGTTCCCAGTATTCTGGTTGCTAGTACAGAACATTAACTGCTGAAGTACCAGCCATGTGAGCAATGGATTAATCCCATCAAAAGTTCCTTTCCTACCACGATCTTTCACATGCATGAGCTATATAAAATATAAAATATCTTTTGATTTACAGTTCCAGTTCATTCCATTCCAGACAAAGCAGGAGCTGTTTGTAATTATGTCCTCCACACACACACTTTTTCCAAATTTAAGAAAAGAGAAGGTCAAAGTTTTCATCTTTGGGCCACATGTGGAGTGTGATATAGCACCGGTTCAGCAGAGATCTCAGTCACTATCTATAGAGAAATTAAAACAATAGCCTCATATCAAAGTTAAAATGTCTTGCTGTAATGTCAATATGAATTGACACTGATGCAAAATACATAGCAACGCCACCTATGCACATGATTGGTTACATCTGCCATTGCATATGTAAAGTGATAGACATCTATGGAAGCTTCTAGGGCTGTTTTCGCTGTAAGAATGGCAAGTTATCACAATTTTTACCAATTTTTAGCAATTTTCAATGCAGTTTAAAAGTTGGAGCTCATGAGATCAGTCATAGCATTACGGATGTAGATACAAAGTTTGAATATTCATGTATGTTCAGTTCAAGGGTGAACCATGACTACAAGAATTCTGGCAAAACCTCAAACTTATGACAGCAGTGAGGCCATAAAAAGACTTTGCGTGAACGTGACCGGCGTCGGCTGGCAAGAATCGTTTCACGCGATAGGCAACACTACCTGAGGTAACATCAGAATAGCAACAAACATCAGCATGAGGACTATGCCTACCAAGTATTAACCAGTTTTTCTGGTACATCAGTATATTTAATGCTACAGATCACCACGTCCTTCTGTGTCAAGCTCACCCATTATGCTACAGATATCTCAGTGACAGGAGTTACACAATATGCACAATACTTTGAGCTTCCCACTGTAAAAGAAATCTTGATAAACCACCTGATGAATGACCCCTGCAGTAAATCCTCCTGCTTGGTCTTACAGCCATATACAACTCTTCTCCCTATAGCAAAGATCAATCTCACCTGCATGCACCAGAACAACTATTAGCCACTCTTAATTGCCTCTGGATTGTTCATTAAAGAACAAAATCCACCCAGGATGACTTAATGCAAATGAATCTTTATAATTGACACGTGATTTGTTTTGTTGTAAAAATTCCAAGTTGACTTCTCATTGATGTGCTGGCATATTTTCAATTTGATTAATGGCTTGTAATGTGTCTATCTAAAAAGAATGATGCTGCAGTGCATTGATCCTTTAGTCTGACAAGCATGCTCATCTCCTCATTAGTGCAGTTGGCTCAAACAGATCAGCCTCCAACCTTTATGTTAATACCATGGTCAAGGCCATCATGCGTACCGCATTGAAACCTGTGGACTGCACCAACGGAGGTAACTGGAGTCTTTTAACAGTCACGTGAGAATTTTTTTTATACAATAAAGAAATTCCGTACTACAATCTGACAACAGTGCAATAATATCTCTAAGTATCCTATTAAAAGTTTCATTATTTATTTAACTGCCAGTTAGTAGGATACACTGTGTGCATAAAGTATTTGAAACTACCTGTAAATCACAGGGACTTCACATATTTCACCCAGTGCTGTAAGCAGAAACCAGCCACCACTGGAAATCAGCAGCCATAGCAATCACTGTATCTTTACATCAGCCGCAGTTATGAAGTGGTTCATCCATGGTGTAGTAAACGTAAAGCCAAAAAGTGGAAGCAGCACTTTCCAAGACAAGGGGCTCTGGGCATCTTTAAAGGTGGATGTGTGACAGCTTTGCAACAAGTATGACTCAAATAGAGTCAAATTTCTACTAGTGTCACATTTACACTGAAGTACCAGAAAAAATGGCACTATATAAATACATAGCAAGACACATATGCACATCATTGGTTGACAGTGTGTATATAAAGCAATAGACATCTATGGAAGCTTTCAGAGAGATGAGAATGGCAAGTTATCACGATTCTGCTATTTTCAACGCGGTGAAATGGCTCATAGCATTTCAGAGGTAGAAGCAAAGTTTGGATTTTCATGTATCCGCTTTTCAAGGGTGTACTGTGACTAGAAGAATTCTGGCAAAACCTGACAGCAGCGTGGCCATAAAAAGACTCTGGGTGAATGTGACCAGCGTTGGCTGGCACGAATTGTTTCATGCGATAGACATGCAACACTGCCTCAAGCAACGTCGGAATTCAATGCTGGGACCTCAACAAACATCAGTGTGAGTTCTGTGCAACGTTCCCTCCAAGATCTGGTGGGGGACCTACCAAGTATTAACTGGTATACCAGTTTGTCTAGTACTTCAATGTATACCAGTACACAGTATACTTGAAACTAACCTGCCAGGCATTAGCACACTGTAACCACATTTATTTAGGCTGCTTTAGCAACAAACTGAATTCAGACATACAAAAGGCTTTTCAAGTTTTCCAAAACATGCTTTCAAAGATCCTCAGTAGCAGATCATCTGCTGCAGCCAATCAGATAAATTTTGAGAAATGTAGCATTTAGCTTAAGGCAGCTCATAAAGACGGAAGAGAAGGGATGAGTTTTCTCAGGCTTTCATATGTTTAACCTCACTTGAACCTCTCTTGACTAATCAGTGAGGTGGAAAAAGCCGGCAATACAAACTAAATGTTAAAAGCTGATTGCACAGATATGTAAATGTGTGTTTATTCTCCATTACAAGGTCTCAAAACTGAGAAGTGGCAACACTATTTACTTCAAATTAACGGGTCTTACTTACAGCCATTAACTCATCATGAATGTTTAAGCATTAAAAAAGTAACTATTATCACTATTTTATTGCTATTTAACCATGTAAGTTTAAGACCATGAGGTATATTATTGCAACTCAACCTTCACAAATTCTACTTAGTTAACTCTGCTTTATATTATAAACCTTTAAGATAAACAGTCAATGGTTTCAGCTTCTCCAAATCTCATTGTGAAGATAAAAAGAGACCTATTAAACAGTTTCCGGGCCGGCTGACACAAATATGTGTTTGCTATTGATACTGTTACCAGAGTCTTAACATGTCTCTGAACTCTAAAGATGATTTCCAGCCATCTTTATCAAGCTGTGAGAAGAAATAGGCATAGCCAATATTCTGCCCTTCACTCCTGTCTGTTATTTCAGATATAGATTATGTACACTGTTACAACACCAACTTACCAAAGACGAACAGCCCCTATTGAGTTTCTCGTTTCAAGGAATCTCAATTTTAGGTACTTTAGTTATTTTAGGAAGTTAGTTGTACCATAAATAATAGCACCTGTAGCTCCCAATGCTTGTTGTAGTAATCTTGTCCTTTAGGTAAAGGATTTCAATGGGATTCAAAGGCGTAGTTGTTCTAGATTCTCCCCGTGTCTCTGTTACGTTACGTGCTTGCGTGCTGCTCTATGCTGATACTGCAGTGGTTTCCTGTGCTGCATGCATAATGTTTTGCAGCTATGTGGCATCTGTGTTGCATGTAAACATGCAGCTGCATGCCTGCATGTTCTTCACTTGACACACACATGAAGCCTCCAGATAGTTGCCATAGTTACGCGCCATCTGCAGCAGGCTGGCAGTGGCTTATGGCAACACGGATCTGCCCAGGACACTCACACAGAAACACACACACGTCCTTTAAGTCATCTGTGAAGGCAAATCAGGTCACAAAACCCAGTCTGTGTGTCACGGCATACAGTAAAAATGAATACCCTCAAACTGGGGAGAGTGATCTTACTAATGGCACCTAATACTCAATTGCATGGTGTTGCTTCAGGGTAACATACCACTTCTCCCTTATTATCACATACACACACAAAAAACACTGATAAAATTGGTATGCTTCAAAGCAACAACTTGGAACAAAGTTTCTCTATCGTAATGCGTTTTCAGTAATCTGCCACTGAAACATAAGTAAGTCATCAATAATGCATATAACCACAGACTTTGTTGTTGATATTAAAATGATTACACTCTTTTATAATATATTTACTCGATTTAGATATTGAGTATCACTCCATCACGGTATAGATAAATCTTGCTGGGTTTGGGCTGTTGCTGAGTTGTGTGTGTGTGTGTGTGTGCTTGTTTGTATTTTGCATTAATAGTCCAATTATATTTTTCCTTTTCTGTATTTAGACAAAACCACTTCAGTGTATTATGGCAAGAGGAAAGAGAGAATTGAGAGAGGGACAGTGTTGACATTAATGATATGATGTCAGCGAGAGTGAGATATACAGTAGTGATAAGGAAAGGAAGATGGAAAGGACTGTCAATGAGGCAGACAGTGAGGATGAATCAAGATGATCCAATGTCACTGAAGTACCAGAAAAACTGGTACTGGAGCCTATGCAAAATACATAGCAACGGCACATATGCACGTCATTGGTCGTGTCCGCTAATGCATATATAAAGCGATAGACATCTGTTGAAGCTTCTAGAGCTGTTTCTGCTGTGTGAGATTGATCATTAATAATGATAGTTTTTATGTCATGTAAATTAAAAATAAATAAATAAGATGATTTTTCATTAAAAAAAACAAAAAAACAACAACAAAAAAAAAAATATATATATATACACACACTGTATATACACACACATTATTACTATTGCTGCATATTGTTGCCTCAAAGCAATGTTTTTCTAAAAATAATTTTCATCATAGGGACTAGCCAATTATACCAACGAGGTATATACTGTATATACAGGGGTTAGACAATGAAACTGAAACACCTGGTTTTAGACCACAATAATTTATTAGTATGGT
>JAOVVH010000043.1:9454452-9465239 GCA_028566435.1 Scorpiodoras heckelii
ATAAGGGTGTAGGTTGGTTTTTGCCAGAATGAGGCATCACTGCTAACTTTAGCGAAAGAGAATGGAGCTCATTCAAGTCCGATTGAGCTTATCAAACCACTCTTACTTGTAAATCCATCAAATGGTGAAATCTAGTCATTTTTGACTATATATACAATACATTGTTAAACTGAATTATTATAGCATTTGGTTACACCCTGAAATGAAAAGAGTAGAAGAAAAAGCCAGTTTTCACTGTTTGTGTGGGGGGGGAAAGCATGTTTCTGATAACACTGACATTACAGTGTCAGGACCTCAGTGTAAATCTGTGGACACCAACTGCGCTTTTTTGGATGTTATGAAAATGGACTCCATTTCTCATGGCTGCTGGACAGTACTTTCACATTTTGTAACACATTTGCTGTTTTAATACGACACCCTAATATGGGGACAGCAGACTTGGGTGAACTATCATCTGGTGTCATATCTGTTTTTTATTTATCTCTATCGCTCAACATGCATGTTCTTAATATTATTCTGGAGGCATTTGACTTAACATTTGACAAACTATCACCACTTATTTGCCTGGCATATTGGTATGTTTTTGTATGGCTGAAGATATTAAAAAAATAACTTAAATATATCCCTCTATGTGTAGACCTAGGAAGAGGTCCTAGGAGAAGAAAGCAGATACACTCTTGAGAAAGGATAACAAGAGTATTGGAGACACACCACTGCAAGGAAATGCTAATAAATCACTGGAAATACTGGAGGGAGATAGAAACAAGACATTCTGACTAAAAAGAACCAAGAAGCTCTACTCATCTTGAAGTAATCTTAGCATTAGTAAGCAATGAGTAACCATTAAGGCACGTTTCTAAACTTAGTCATTGCTTAGTCAAGCTTCTAATGTCTAGCACAACACTGTGTCATAGCTCCTTAACTCCTTCCAACTTTGAAAGGGGTTTTATCTTTGTTGATGTCACTGTTTTTGTTGGACAGAGGACTGGCTATTCAGTTAAGTTGAGTGTTAACCATATGTCAGGACTGTTTTATAATGTTGAAATGCAATCAAACTAAAATGCTCAGGTTTCAGACCCGCCCAACACTTCTATAGAAGTTTTATACATATTCATTTTCAAAAGGCAACTAAAGAGTCAACTGAATATTTGTTTTGACTGTGACTCTTGTGTTTTGGTACTGTAGAGTTGTTTTGGCTGTACTATGCTTGGTCTGTTCATATATCAGTTTCTCTGCTACACTCAATGGGTTTCCATTGCTCTTAATGTGATCTTGGCATGGTGATTCAGTGAGCATTGAGGCTTTCATAGCTATTTCTGGTGATTGTAATCACATTACACTGGACTCGCTGCTCTTTATCAGACTGCCCCACAATTGATCTCCTTTACTCCAATGTGAAGGATGCATGCACTGCCACACCCCTGCCCCCTCTGGGAAAATCTGACCACAACCTGGTTTACCTGCAGCCACAGTACAAGCCCCAGGTTCGAAGAAAACCTGTAACTACACGCTCCTTCAGGAAATGGTCTCCTGATGCCGAAGCAGCTCTCAGGGATTGTTTTGAGTCTACTGAATGGAGTGTATTGCAGGAGCCATATGAGGAGGACATTGAGGGGATTACACACTGCACGACGGGCTACATTAACTTTTGCATGGACATTGTTGTTCCTGTGAAAACCGTGCACTGCTTTGGTAATAACAAACCCTAGATAACCAACAATGTTACGGCCTTCTGAACAAGAAGAAGAGGGCGTTTAAAAACAACAACCAGGAGGAGCTTAGTGGCATACAGAGGAAGCTCAAAGTCCACTTGTGAGAGGCCAAGAAGTCCTACAGGAAGAAGGAAGACAGAGTAAAAGTTAAGGGAGAATCACATGAGGGAGGTATGGAATGGTATGAAGACCATAACCGGCTGTAAACAGAGGATGGACAGTGCCTCAGACGGTGATGCAAAGAGAGCCAATGAGTTCAACACCTTCTATAACCAGTTTGCTGCCCTGTTCAAGTCCCCACAGCTCCTGTATGTCCAGTGGACACTGCCATACCCTTCCTCTTCTCAGCTTCTGACACTTCAGTCTCTGCATGCCTGGATATCAACACCTTACCTTCTTCTATTGATATTCATGCAACCCTCCCACAGGCTGACAACACAGACAACACAGCCCCCTCTCCCTCTTCACACATTAACTCATCAGATCTGACCTTTCTCACCCTCTGCACATCTTCACTGCAGACCAGTTTAGGGGTGAACTGACCAGACTCCACACAAGCAAGGCAGCTGGACTGGACAGTGTGTCATGGTGCCATAGAAACAACCTGCTACTGAACACTTCTAAGACAGAGATGGTGGTGGATTTTCGCAGGGATAGGCTGATCACACTGCCTATCTCTATTGAGGGGGTTGAAGTAGAGATTGTTAAGACCTACAGGTATCTCAGACTGCACCCGGATGATAGATTGGACTGGCCAGCCAACACAGACATCCTGTACAGGAAGAGACAAATGTGGCTCTATTTTCTGAGGAGGTTGGGGTCCTTTAACATCTGTAGGAAGCTCCTGCAGATGTTCCATCAGACCATCATTGCCAGCTGTCTTTTTTATGCTGTTGTGTGTTGAAGAGGAAGCATGAAAAAGAGAGACGAGATGAGACTGGACAAACTGGTCAGGCGAGTGGTGTCAGTGGTTGGTGTGGAACTGGACTCTTGTTAAGGTGGCTGAGAGAAGGACACTGCACAATCTGTTCTCTTTTATGGATGATGATGGGCACCCACTGCACACCACCATCATGGACCAGAGCAGCAAGTTCAGTGGCAGGTTGCTGTTACATAGCTGCTCAATAGATAGACTCAGAAGATCCTTTGTCCCAAGAGCCATTATTCTCTTCAACTCTGCCCAGTGGGACTGAAAGAGGGAAGAGGACAGATGAGGACTAAATCCCTATTAGTCTAAATCATAGATTTATTTAATTAATTTGCACATATGGACACCTTACTGTACATCTTGTACATCTGCACATCTGGACACTCTACTAAGACACTTGATTCCATTACCAATATATTTATTCTTGCATATATTTATACTTGCATATATTTATTCAGTATTATCATTATCTGCTGTTACCTCCATCTCCTTGCACATTTATTATTATTGCACTGCCTTTCGATCTCAGGTTGGATCTTAATACACATTTTTGTATATATCCCTTGTATATATACTCCTGTCTCTTTTGTAATCAGCGAGATAGATTATTCATAGTCAACAGTATATTTATAGATAAGTTCTGCTAAGCCTGTTCTTTTTCATATTGTATCAACTTTAAATTGTAACTGAACTGTATTGTGTGACTGCTACTGGCCGCTAAATTTCCTTCGGGATCAATAAAGTATCTATCTATCTTGTGACTGCAGTGTTACTGCATTTGGTTGGGATCTTCAGTAGTGGTTTCTGCAAGCTTCTGCATTCTCTGTGGTCATATTTCCTCACAGTGGGGGTTGCATCCAGCTGGCGCGAGCGTCTCTCATACAAAATCTCATACAAACCGCAGAAGGCCCCAGACGATAAAGCAACTGCTAAGGCAAGGACTGTCAAGGCCAAGCTGCTCTGAGCTGAATCTATGGTTTCTTCTAAACATTATTCCAGCCTCTTCTACTCACTTATGCATCACCATTTGTTGATTTTTCCCCCATTTCCAGTCAATCTGCAGTATATAGATTAAAGCAAAGGCTACAGCCACAAGCAACCTTAACATACAAGAGTATACAGCAAAGAACTGGACTGAAAGCCCGACAAAAACGCCTCCTATGCACATAAACTCCAAAGACCAACCAGGCCAAGGAGGCTGTGCAGTCTCCATGACAACTTGCTGGAATGTTGGGGCAATCATCAGCATGCTTGACTACATCTCTCTCTCCTTCGCTCATGTTTCTCTCCTTTCACTTAATCCCTCCATCAAGTCGTTCAAGAGTCGTCATTTAAAAATGATTACACGTTGCATTTTAGGCACAGGTGTGTTTTTCATCATGTACAATGACACCAATTCGGCAAGCTATTTTAGCCATTTATGTGGTGCACCAAGTCCTGGAAAAGTAGCAAGGAACAAAATGAGTGTGAAGCATCAGTGGAGATAGGTGGTGCATTTTTGCATAATGCAGCTCAAAGGCAAGAAATCTCTCCTCACATTTTACAATTCTTTGCATCCAGATGAAAAGCCATGTACCTTCTAGACCAAAACTTACAGCTGTATGATGAAGCAACAGGGTTTTATCACCATTTTCCATATGCGCTCTCAGGAAACATGCCTGGTATACTTGTCTTTCTGAATGACCTTTGAGGATACAGGGGTCATGGCTATACCGGATGGGACCTTGGATGATTTGAGGATTGGGTAAACTGGTCTTTCTGGCTCTTAAATTAGAGCTCATCAGTTCTACAGTAGGAGCTGTGAACATTAACTAGGACTATATAACAATCCTGAGAAATGCTTATAAATCTAAATTTTGAGTAAAAGACATTGGGAGAAAGCATAAGTATTGCCATCCTTTCTCACTATTGCATTATCCTGATAGCCCGAACAAGTTCATCAGGCCTTTTTACATCTTTCTTTCGTGGGGTGGCACATCCTGGCCGAGCCCTCTCCCGTTCCCACGCTCATTTAGCTGGCCTCTATTCTAATCAGAGATCCATGGTTAAAGAAATAGAGTTGAACTTTAACCCCATAGCTTCTTAGAAGTGTTAAAGTTTACAAATACAAGAGGAAGGCGTTGAAAAGAGGCACATCCACAGTTGAGCTTTGCTTCTGTTGTAGTTACACTCACACCCCTAACTTAACAGCGTGGAGGTTTTGGTCTTGAGGCACAGTGAAAGAACGTGGACTAAATCCAGCTATAGAAAGTAGAGCACAATATAACACGAGAACTCTTGCTCTTTAGACACTGCAGCACCGGGTTTCGTAACGGACAGTGAGGGATGACCGAATAAAAGGTGCTCATGTAATAATGGGAAACACTGAACCCTACTGCCAGCTAGTCTTTTTCCTCACTTTTCTAAAAAGGCTCCACTTGACCCCTACGCTGTTTTTCACTGGCCAGAAATAGACCAGCAAGAAACAATTCATGCCCTAGGCTACTCAGATCTCACACACTCCATTCTTCATAAGGCTGCACACAAGCAGGTTTTAGATACGAATCATCTCTGTGGATGCACAAAAAGCAAATAGTTTCCCTTTAAAGACATCCACTGAAGTTTGATCTTGGAGTAGCAAAGACTATAGTCTTGAGTTGAAAAGTGGATTTGGCTCCCTCCAAGCATCCATCTTGTATGACACAGCAGCGTGGGTAGATGTTCACATGATGCGTGGGGATTTATCTATTCCAGATCTAGAGGTGGTAGGCTAGGTAGAGAGAAATGGGGGGGGGAAGCATAGAGAGCTTACATAAACCTTGACACAGCATCCTCCATGCTGATGAATCACACCAATTAAAACTCTACAACATTCAGCCTAATGCACTGGTGACTAGTCATTCTCTACCCATTTTTAAAACAAACAAAAAAAACTCTAATCTAGGGTGCTGGAAGTGACGCATGCTGAGGAGGACAATCCCCCCCCCCCCATGTATGGAAGATTGAAAAGCCAGGTACACACTAACCACTTCCAGGTTTGGCAAAACGTTTTGAAGTAACCAAAATATTCTATGTGGAAGCCCATGCTTTAGTACACCAACCCACTCAGACCATCTGGGTACAGCATTCTGTCTCAATACTACAGCTGATCCTTTAGGGTCTGCACTGTTACTCATGTCTACATGAAACCAAGAGAGATGATGACAAAAGGAACAGTTGTACAGCTCAATAGATATTTCGTTTTCAATGCAATTAGCTTATAAAATTAAAATTCTTGAGCGGATCAGCGTCTAGCATTTTCTTAGTTTCAGCAAAACAAGGTTTTAAGCACAGAGAAAGTTTGGAATATTTTCTTTTATGAACAGCTGCCAAGATGCAACCCAAGAGGTCACGACTCATTTCTTACATTTTACAAAAAAAAAAAAATGGTTCATCAATGGAATTAAACCATTAAATAAAATAACAGTAGTAGAAAATGTTTGAGGGTCTTGCCTGTGAGGGAGATAAATCAGCCCTGTGCTGTAGTTAGCAACCATTTTGGCTTATTCTCTTGCATAATGTAATCCAGATAACTCCAGAGTTCACATACATTCTCTAAACTATAATGACTACATGCTTCATTACTTGCATAAATAAAAGCTCACCAATTCTTGCACTAAAGTTAAATCTGGGCATCTCAAATGTTTGCAAGACAAGAAAATTCTCCTTTCATCACCTACACTGCTCTATATGGTTGCTCTGTAATAAAATTAATAACCACCAGTCTACAACTGAAATTTGTAGAATCCTTTTCTGGCACATCTAGCTACTTGTCCCAAAACAGATGAGTAAGCAGTAGGGCATTATTGTAGGGTGAGAAGGCAGCACCACCTAGTGGACATCAGGAAGAGTTCAACCAAAGGTAAATTTACCTACAAGCCATTTTTAAAATTGGAAAATGTAACTGATTGCAACATTTTTAAAGGCCCTGAGCCAGTATTAGTTTTGCAGTTTTAAGGATCATGGTCATAAAATGCACAGAAACCAAACTACAGCAATATGAATGCTTAAACACCTTTATTGTGCCCAATCAAAAAAACTGAACTTCACAACTGTAAGTACTAAAACTCAGCAGACCACAATGAGGTAGAATAAAAAGACAAAGCAGCTGGGCTCAAGGGGCTCAGTGAGGAATCAATGTGGAGAAATGACAGTCCAAGTTCTGAACTCGATCTTTGATCTTTTGATATTCCAGAGGCTGGAAATAAAGTGACATCTGCATTTGGTCTACTAAGGCTCCAAAGGTACATTCAAGTGAAGTTTAGAGTTTTACATTCAACAAGCAGCTGTTGGTAATCTGAGGTCATGCCCATAGCAATACCTGCTGATGTTTGAAAATAAGTGATTAAAAACCTAACCCGTTCCAAAGTGCAAATTAAAAAGTGCAACAATAAAACTATGTGCAATCTATGGCCATTCACATTTCTGATTGAGTTGATCCAAAAAACTTGATGCAACCCAGTAAAAGCAATGCCTCTTGATGGCATGCACTAAAAATTACCTGGGTTGGTGAAAACACTACACCTAAATCCCTTGTTTCACTGAACATAAAGCTGGACAAGGGAGAAAACTCTCCAGAAAAGTTGTGGAGAAAAGGGGAAAAAAATGAGCAAAATTAAAAAGCCAATAGGTAGATTTCTGTTCAATCTTCTTTGTCCTGACTTAAAACCGTTTTATGTAAAAAATCAGTAAAAATAACTGCGTAAAATGACTGGAAGAGGAAAGTTGGGCTTCATGTATCTGTGTTTCTAAAGTAAAAAACCCCAGCTAACTACAATGGGAAAAGCAGCTAGAAAGGAGAAACCAATTTAAAGGCACTGTATGGCTTTGGTTAGTTAAAGAAACTTGCATGACTGTTCATGAAGTGGAAAAAAAACGAACTTAAATTTCCATGAGAGAAAAACCCTTCTGAACCATGGTCTTATTCTTCTCACCTCAGAAATCCAGAGAGACTTTCAAAATGTGTGGGGCCCCTGCAAACCCATCATATCACAGTGAAAAGTGCCAAAGTGAACAAGCCCCCCCCCAAAAAAAAAAAGTGCCAAAGTGAACTTTCTACAGCGCTTGCGCAAACCCACACTGCTGGGAATGCCTGACGCAGGCCTGGCGCTGGAGCTGGGACCAGAGGCATGGTGGTGGTCCAGGCAGGAGCACGATGTTGCCATGATGAGCAAGGTCTTTAGCTAGACTCCCTATTCTTCTGGTTGCGCATTAGAGGGCGGTGGTTGCTCAGGATATCCATGGAATGCTGCCAGTGCCAACATGAGCGACAGTAGTACTTGAAGCAGGCCTGTGCATGATAAAATGGCAAGTGAGTAAATTTGGTCATTTTCAAGTTTGAACGTCACACTGATTAATAACTTCCAGAATACAAATCCGAGTTTTGGTTCTACAGCAAAAGCAACATTAACAGGCCTGTTTAATTAGGCTAATGTAACAACTCGACATTAAATGTATGGTGTTTAGACATTGTTCTCCCACTCTCAGGTCAGCATTATGTTCATGCTGAGCTGCTCACAGTAAGTGAAAACTCCATTGACCCTGCTAGAAGCGAGCTGGCATAATTGTAGCATGGAAAGTTGGACTAAACATATGTAAAGTAAATAAGTATGGCAGCATTAAAAACCACTGCATAAAGACTTCAGATAATGACTACAGCATGTTCTATTACAGAAAATGATAGATAGCTAAACTATTAATATTAACAGAGCTACACAGTTCTACAGTTTTAGAGGCAGTAGAAAATGGTACAGAACTGCTTATTGTGCTAATGCACAGTAATGCTTATATGTTGAGACTTCATTTACTTAACAGGCTGAATTTTGGAGAGTTTAGCTTGTACTCTAGCACAGCACACCATCGATGATGCATCATGCAGTGGTGGCACAATGGTTAAGGCTCAGAAGGGTTACTGATCAGAAGGTCAGGGGTTCAAGCCCCAGCCCAACCAAGCTCCACTGTTGGGCCTCCCTGCTCCAGGGGCACTTCATCAAGGCTGACCCTACACTTGTGCAGTAATGTATGTGACGAAGGCTTCTTCTCTTCATGGCTTTAGTATAACATTAACACAAGGCTCTATTTGTGTTAAGAATGAAAGGGAGATAAACCATACAATATCAGATTAACAATATGGTAAAGACTTGATCTGGGAATGTATGTTAATGATGGGGCAGGTTAGTATTAGTCATGTTAAAGGTGGAAAAAAGAAATGGGGATCCACCATTTCAACAGGGTTTTTTTTTTTTTTTTTAAATTACTGGTATGTTAGTGATGTAGAAAATTGCCTGCAGTATGAAATTGAACTCATTTAAATTCATCTTGCTTGCCTGGTCCCTTAATACAAGTCTTAAAATCAAGTAAAGAATCATTTGTACCCAATGTGTCTGGAATGTTTAGAATAGGACGCTGTATAGCACTCGCATATGAGCAAGGTACTGTACAAAAAAAAAAATAAAAATAAAAAATCACTAAATGGTCATGAAATAAACATGTACTGAGGGGTTCATGAAGCCATTTAATAGTTTAAATGGTCCCAGATTACAAAGTTTTTTGTCCTAGAATACAAAAAAACATTTCACAGTAGCTTTTAGTTCAGGTACTGGTCTATGCCTCCACAAAAAAAGCCAACATCAAAAGTTTTTATAAATAATGTGCATTGTGTGTTTTAGTGTTTCATTCATTTTAAAAGGTTTTGATTTTACCTGGTCTCTGCAGAAGAAGGGTCCAGGTTGACGGCTGCAGACCTGACACATGGAATCCTCCAGATATGGGTCGATCTGAACCTAAAAACAAAGATCCTGCAGCTACTCAATTTGCACTGGACATTTAATATTTTTTGAAACGCAGACTTCACATAAATTTAACCCGAATTATTTAAAGCCTTGCCGTTAAAGATGTTGCATACTGTACCTTTTTTGTAAATTTGGGGGTCTTGATTTCAACAAATGCAGCACTAACAGCCTTCAGGTAACTGCGCTGGTTGTTAAAGGTTACACGACCAGACCCTGAGAAGGGAAAGAAGCACAAGCCCTTTAAAAACCTGAAATGTACAAGTCACAATCCAGATATTTCAATCCTTTAGCCATTTAGGACCCAGAATATCACAAAGGCAAAACAGCAGGAAGCATTAAGCACCAAAACTAACTGAACACACACTGAAAGTTTGTATTTCACTTGGGTTATTGTTTTTCTATATTAAACAGAATTGCACAGGAAAATGTAATTTGACCATTGTTTTTGATATTCTTTCTCCTGCACTGTGCTCTGCCACAGAATCATCTTTCATACTTTCACACTGAAAAATACACAAATTGACCTTAAATGTTCAAGAACCTCACCAATTGGGTACTTGTGCTTGTCTGTATCAATCCCAGCATACATGACTCCTCCAAACAGGTCATTCATAATGCTGGCCAGGGCCTCAGCATTGAGCATGCCATGCAGAGCACCTACAAACACCGTATTACTGGGGTCTAGCCTCTGAGAAGGGCAGCGAACATAGTTACTGTCCGAGATCACCCATGGGATCACCTGCACCTACAAGACAGAATGAAGTAGTGTTATCCAGTAGAAGATGACTGTCTTAGAAGATACCAACGGACAAAGGTTTGTGGAACCTGACCATCACACCTATATGTAAGCCTTTCCAAAACTGTTGCCACAAAGTTGGAAGCACAATTATATTTGTCTGTATGCTGTAGTATAAATACCCTCCCTACTAGAACTGGGGCCCACACATGCTCCAACATGACAATGCCTTTAAGGACCCACACAAAGCAAGGTCCATAAAGACATGAGTTGTCAAGGCTTGTGAGGAAAAAGAGAAGTAGCCTTCAAAGGCTCCTTGCCTGATGAGTGCTTGACCAACACTTATGTGGGAGAATGAACAAATCCCCAAATATTACTAGCTATTAGGGGTGGGAATCCTACTATCTCACAATTTGATTCAAAATCGATTTTTGATTCAAAACCAATCTGTTTCACTCTATAGGTGTGCAAAGGATCCTCATGACCTACTCCAGTCTGCTTTGCAAGACAGAATGACAAATGGATACAGTCTTTTTCACATTTATTAAGTTTTAAACAATCCATGCTTAGATGGAATTGTTGAAACTGTTACATAAAAGCAA
>JAOVVH010000043.1:9466629-9479818 GCA_028566435.1 Scorpiodoras heckelii
AAAAAGTGCAATTAAACCTGCTGCCTTTTAAATTCTAAGGAAAGTGCCTTTTCCAAAAACAGTGTGTGGACCACAACCACTGCTCGCAGTAGCTCGCTTTAAAATAAGTGATGAAACAGGCGACAGACCTGCTTATATTTTTTGCCCGCTCTGAGTTAGCAGAGAGTTTGGTGAGCCTGCGCATTTGTGGTGTTCCCGAAATGCTTAATTTTCATTTCGCAAACCCTGCACACTGCAAAGCTCATGTCAAGCTCGGTCTTCCCTGGCATTCGGTAAAAACCTAAATACATCCAGATCTTAGCCTTCAACAAAGACTGGGCTGGTTGAATCTTACTTTTGTCTTTGTTTTGGTGCTTTCCGTGCATGCGTATGTTCCAGAACCTTCTGCGTTGTGACGTCAGGACATCCCGCATATTTACAAAGTGGAGGCAGACAGCCAGCGAATTTGTTTTATTTATTTTTTAAAATTGATTTTGGGACATTTTAAATCGATTCTGAATCATAGTAAATGAGAATCGATTTTCTCATGCGAATTGATTTTTTGGCGCACCCCTACTAGCTATACAATCTTATTCGAGTTGTGTGACACTTAAATACATGTACGTCAAATTTCTTCACTTAGTTTAACCATTCTCCTGCTGGTTTATCTTATTCACATGTGACAACAGTTCTACATGGTGCATCTATACTAGGGCCAGTGTGGCAGAATACTGTCTGAAAAGAGCCATACACTAAGTGGAGAGACAGCATGCAAGAGAACACTGCTAAAATAAGTTTAATAAAAATAAAAATAAATAAATAAATAAATAATTAAAAACAGTTATGGAAGTACATTACCATTACAATTTAACGTGACTAAAGAATGTGTACATACAGGCACATCAGGTGAATAAAATACTTAATTTCTGAGAATTATGGATAGACAACACAATAACCATTTACAAAGTCAACAAATTTAGCAATGCTTACATCCTTACAGCGCATCCTCCTGCTGGACATTTTGAAGTAATACTCGCTGTAGCCCTCAGGATGAAGCAGATCCTGAGTGCAGGCCTGCAGCAGAGCACGCACAGACTTCTCCGACTCGAACACCAGGTACACATAACCTGTAACAGATACTGTACATCTCAGTCATTACACAGACATGGAATTCCTTGCAAATTGGAGAAAAAAAAAAAAAGTCACTCATGCAATCACTGCCCAGGAGACTAGTCACTTAACACATCAAGGAAGGGAAATACAACCAAAAAAAAAAAAACCATTCTTAAAGAAGGGGAGCAGGGCAAGGGGGTTACAAACACCACATGCAAGTTTGACAAGTGTAGCTATAACAAGCTGTGTTTGCAAAAGCCCACGGACTTCACATGAATTTCTACCTCTGCTCAGTTACCCAAAACCCAAGTGCCTCTCACCCAAATGTTGGTGCAAACCACCTCCAAAGTGCTGGAATGAACTGAATAACCTACCCATTGCATTACCTTTGGGCATATTACCTTTAGGAGGGCAGCGAGGATGCTTGCCATCCTTACCAGGCCACTCCACACTCAGTGGGCCATAACAGTTGAATGTGTTAATCAAACCAGCTGAAGGCAGAACAAGTGGAAAAAATTAAATATATCAACATGGCAGAAAAAAGCATAATATTTTTCATTTAAATTGGATGCATGCTTTACAGGTTAAAAAAAATCTCACCCTCAGTAATGTCCCAAGGAACTCCCCCGAGGAAGACCTTGCAGGAGTAAACAGGGTTTTTGTAGTTTCTGGATGGAAGCTGGCCACTCCATGTGAATGTGGCTTCATTAATTGCTGGTATACAAAGGCAAGTTCACAAGTCCACTGCGTAAAAAAAAAGGCTAGACCAACCCATCAACAATGTGAAGACCAAAAAAAATCAGGATACAAATCAGACAAATCCAATTTACAACAGGAAATTGAAGTTGAATTACCCTGATTATATCTACAGGGCTCTGCGGCTTGAGCCTAGTCACAGAAATTAGTGTGTCGGCGCAGACCAACATCTCATGATGGAGAGAAATTTCACACTGAGCAGCTTAGAACTTTATGTAACCTGGTAGTGCAAGCTGGTCAACAACTTGTAAGAATGGGCAGCATCAATGGTTAATAAAAACTCAATACATGAATAGATAAGAGACACTGGCTGCAATGGCATGCCACCATGAATGAAAAATGTAGAGAAATATTTCAAAATCTATCACATGGACAAGGGTTTGTAGTTTGTTAGTGGAGATTCATGTTTGCATGTTGGTGGAAAATTTCAGTTCAGTGGGTTCAAGTCAGCTCTCTGTATTTAGTCAGCATAAAAATGACACTAACCAGTCAGAAAGTGCAAGCATTTACAGCATGATTTAAAACCACTTGGCATACCTGCAGCTTGTCTGTGAAGGCGAGCCTCCCTCTCGATGCTAAACGGGCCATCAGGGGTCTCAAGCAGGTCCCAGTTGGGCCAGACTGAGGCTCCAGGCCAGCGGTGGGACACACTGCTGCCTGGGGGAGCGCTGGGTGGAGGGGTCAAGGGAGAACTGTCGTGGTCCATACGGGAGCCAAGACTAAGCTTTAATGGGTCTTTCTGCATGCTAGGCATGAAGGGCACAGAGGGGGAGATCCGCAAAGAGGACTGCACAGAAGAAAAGCAAGGATTTCACAAATGGTAATCAAATTCAAGATTAATCTCCAAAAACACTGTATTCCAAGCACAGAAGCCACACTACTAACTCACCAGCAGTTCAGAAAGATGATCAGAGCCAGAGCTGAAGCCACTGGTCTCAGAGTCCACAGGGCTGCTGGAATGGGAACCCAGCAATGAACGGGAGTTCATGCGCGACAAGGCTGGAAACTTCTCTAGGAATTCTGAAGCCCCTGTATTGGGCTCATTCGTGATTAAGCCCTGAGGTTTGTGTAGGAGTTGGCCCAGAGGGCTTCTCAAAATCCCGAGCACTGCAAAACAGCATGTGTGTTAATGTAAATACTAATTATTAAAGTCACTGGGGTGAATAAGATACCATTCTTTTTGATAAGCAAGTTTCACGAAAAATAAGGACATGCAGAAAATCTGAGAGCTCCTCACTCAAGTGCTTTACCACTACTAGGAATAGGCAGGGCATGAGGCAGGCAGGGAATGTGAGACAGCCTCCACACCAAGTTGGGACTTGCGTTTTAAGTCATTTTGTACCAGTGTTTAAATTCAGCCTTGGTAATCACGACTGTGAAAATAGTCTAATATCTCAAACCTGAACACATCTCAATCCACAGATAAACAAAGTGAAAGGTTTCAAATTAAATAAAAAATTTGCCTGAAAATAATTCATTTTAATAATAAATAAATTAATTTAAAAAATCACAAGCAAACACTGTGTGCAAGCCCTTGTTTACAGGCGTGACACAATCTAGCTGCTATTTTAACAAATGAAACTACAATACAACACCAAAAACAATAGGATAAATGCCATACTGCTGTTGAGTTTTTAATATTTAAGTATAAAAAAAAAAAAAACAAAAAAAAAACTCAAAGACAAGACGAAAATATCCCAGAAATAGATGCACAAATCACATTACTCACTTGAGGGGTTGCTGTTTGCGGCTGATGACTCTGAGTCATGACTGCTCCATGGCCTCTCCCAACCGGATAAGCTGAGGGACTGCAGGCCCAGGCCCAGCTCGGTGACATCAGGCAGAGCACGAGATGACTCCTGCCCATTGCTGGGAAAAAGCATCCTGCTCTGGGCAGCACACAGATCAGAGTCCGAACGCTCTGTTAATATGATCGAGAAAGAAAAAACAAAGTACGTGTACGCTCTGCATCAGCTGTTGGGTATTAAAAAAAGACACGCAGCTCAAAAGCAGCCTCTACACTACTGATAAACACTGATTCCCTCTAAGCTCTGTCACAGAATAAATCTGCAAGCTGGCAAGCCGGAGAGCACGAGGCCGCTGCAGATGCCATGCAGCGACATGTGACCGAGGTGCCGATGCCCTCACACTCTGCTGCTAATGATCAGCCCACGGCTCCCAAGACACCACCATATTCCTCTCAAATTCTCCTGCAGGCTAACAATCTCTAGCGCCTTCCCCAGGGCTGCTGTCCTCAGACTGAGGCAGTGCAAATGAGGCAGGAGCTGCAGACTGGGGAGAAATGCCTGGCGAATCACTGAATGGTGGCAGACAGAGGCTGCATGAGCAGAGGCTGGAGGATGGAAGCACTGCATCGCTCCCTCTGAGCTGGAGCAGCTCCAGGCCTGATTCAGCAGCTTCAGCGCATGTCAGCGGGTACTTGACGTTGCATGACCAATGCAGCACTAGATGAGATTGGCATACTTGAATACTATATGAATGAGGAATAAATATGCAACTAGTCATGCAGAGTGAGCAGGTATTAAGTCAGGGTTCCTACTTTTTTTTTTTTTTTTTTAAAAAGGAAATTTTCCAGGATCTCTATATATAATCTTATAACTAATTTGCCAATCCTAGAAGAAGAGAAGCCTAGAACATGCCTTACTGAAAGAGCCAGAAACAAACTCCAAACCATCTAAAGACAAGATTCATTAAAACAGAAATACACATGCACCAACAAGGCAAACAAGTCAAATTCTCCTTACCTGAAATTATATATGCATATTAATAGCTCAAATTGACTTCTTCAAACTTCAAAGATTAATCTTTCAGAGGTCTTCCATGACCAGAAAAGTGATCCATTACAACCACCAATACATGTTGAAACCCAATGGTCCAGTTATAGGTTTATACACAAGCTTCTGCACCCAATAAAGTACCAGAAGGAGCGTATACACTTTCTGCTGGCGTGGTATAAAGGGTACAGTTTTCTTCCTCTCCCATTAGCATGCATGTTTGACATCAGATAATGCATTTGGTGTGCCTTTAATTAGCTTTTAGAGTAAAGCTATAAAGTGGTCCTTATTTAGGTTAATTTATGCATCTTAATTTTAGACACTGTATTCACATTTCCAGGTACAAGATGCATACTAAAGGTGCAAAATCTGCATCCTTGATGGAGTGACGTCAGCAACATGTAACAGCACAGTTTGGTTCCTTCATTTCTTATAGTTAAAGGAGACATGTGAAAAATTCACTTTTACAGGTTTGATTCACATACAGTTGGGTCTCTGTAGTGCCTCAACCTACAAACTTGTAAACATGAAAACCCAGTTTGTTAATCACTCTGTTCAGAATCCATAGCATGTTGCATCACATGTGAAATCACTGGAATGATACCACACCCCTATCTGAATAGCTCCACCCACAGCTTGGGAATCACTTTTACAAAGGGACACCGTTTTATTTTGATTTGCATATTTCTCAAGTTACGGAAGTACCAGCAATAAGTCAAAGTTAAGGAAAACGAATGGGAAATGCACTGCTGTTGGCTGTACAGACCAATGCACATCGCTACATCGGCTTCCAGCCTCATAGGACAGAGAAACTGAGTGGATAAACTTTATTTTTATGGCAACGTTCCAAAAACCAATCAGCAAAAACCTACTTGCGTCCTAAAAGCTTTGTGCCTAACTACTTTTACAACCTGGGTCAGTACAATGTGGGATGGCATGGGAATACTTCTAAAGTTAATGTCCTTTGAAAGAAAGTAATGCAGTTCATGTAAACCTAATTAAACTCCACATAGATCACAAACCCTTGAACATTAAAACAACTCATTAAAATCTGTTGAGAAACGTAAACGGTCTTTACGCATCCAAAATGGTGGACACGTCAGACTTCACGGCTGATCTCACTCCCATTGGCCACCACGGCATCAGCGTAACATGCTAATAGGTACACGACATGGCAGACGGGATCAAGATGAGAAGCAGATCATCATTTAAAGCAACAGGCACTGAAAGCAAGTGTTTGGAAAGAGCCGGTTTAGACAGGGTAAAGAGAGATGTAGCATTTGATCCATGTGGTATTTTGACCAAAGAACGTCATAGACATCTTCTGAAGATGCCAGGGAACTATATTAACATCCTGAAAACTTGTTTAATAGTTCCACTTTAATGACGGTTCATTGTCAAAACAATTTATCAGTATTAACACAGTACTAAAGGAGTTCTGCTTTACCGCTTGCCAGTCAAGTTTCATTCAAAACTACAGCGAACCCTTTCCACACATTTTTGTGGTGTGCATAAACTCGAGCTCTAACCACGTCAAGAAATTACCCATCAAGGAATCCCTTTTGGTCTTGCCACCGGGAGTGGTGCAAACCCCGGTGAGGTCCAGAGAGTTGCCCAGCATGGTGTTCATCCTGCGAAAGATGTCTGCATTACTGCATGTGGACAGGGCTGGTGTGTCCGAATCCCAACGGTTAAGGGCTCTGGGATTATCTCTCTGGAAGGAGGACAGAAAAAGGGACTTGTTAGACTCACAGAAATAAAAAGGTCGCATCTTTGCCTAGTGCTTTGGAGGTCAGCACCATCTTTTCTGCTTCTTTTATGAAAATGTGACGTGTACCTTTAAAATAAAGATGGGTAAAGATCTGGGAAAGAAATAATAACAGGCAACTAGAGATAAATATCTGGAACAAACACCAGTGGAGTACTTGGGTAAAAGAAATGTTAAGTTAAAGGTCCAAGCCCTGTGATGGAACAACACTAGGACAACAAAAAGAGGAAAAGTAACTACAATTGGATAAAAGTTTTTTTTTCTTTCTTATATTGCACGTTAACTGCTTGGCGCCTGACAAACAAGGCCATGGCGTTTTTATTTCTTATATGCAAGAAAATGAACAGAAAAGACAGCAACGAAACAGCATGGTGGCCTGAGGCTAAGGTTAACGACATGACAGTCATAACATAGGAAGTGTGAGCTAACACTACGCAAAATAAGCGTGGTGTTTTAACGCCCTCTTGGAGTTGGCTTTTACCGAAACCAGACAACTTGGAAAAACAAAAACACCCAAATAAAAAAAAAACTCACCAGAGAAAACGCCATGGTAGAATTATCAAAGAGAATTATCTAAAACACCAACAGACTTCCCGTGTCCCCTTCAGGTCTACTTAAGCCCTCTGAAGCCAAATCAACGCTCATTAGGAACATCTGCGCTCCATCCGCCTGCAAGTTAACTCACCCTGACCTCGCGCTGCGCTCATTGGCCGAGCACATTGACCAATCAGAATCCGATGCGTAATTGGTCGACCACGCAGGATGCACGTGCTCGTCTACCGATAAATCGGAGTTTCCACCGGACAATAATAAATGACGTTGTTATCTGTCCTCGGGGAGGTTTTAATCTTCAGCATAGGCAAACTAATCTGGCAGATCTTTTGATTTGAGAATAGATGATTTGACAATAGCTTCTCCATCATATCTACTGCAATAGGAAGCCATCTGGCTTCCACCAATGTATTTATTTCCACCAGTGATGAAACCAGTGGATGTTTGAAAGGGCGTACTAACATTCATTTTATGCCAGTTAAGTTTACAGAGTGTAGTTCATCTCCTTTTCATTTTGTTTTCTCACTTAATTGTTCCTAAAGCGATAAGATAGATAGATAGATAGATAGATAGATAGATAGATAGATAGATAGATAGATAGATAGATAGATAGATCAATAGATAGATAAATCGATAGATAGATCACTTTATTAATCCCAGAGGGAAATTTGTGACCATGTGAAAGTAAAAATGCAGTGCAAAAGGTGATTTATGTTACGGCCATTCCACTGCTGTTGAAGTGTCTTTCAGAAGCCTTCATTGTAATGGTAGTACGTTGTGTATACGATGAGTACATAAAGTTCCTAGCTTTGTGCACGGGGGCATTGTCATATTTGGACTTCGTTACAAAGAGCAGAAATTGTACTTCTACATCATACAAAGACATTCTATACAACTGTATGCTACTGTAAGTTTGTGGAAAAACCGCATATTGTATGGGTGTGATGGTTAGGCGTCCACAAACCTTTGGTCATATGGTGTTTATATGGGAACATTAGGTACAACAACTCAGATGTGACTTCTTTTCTGGCTTCTGCATGTTTGAGTAGGTGAATTAAGGATTATAACATAAGTGAAGCACAAGAACATTGATTTACTGATATTACACAGTAGCTGAAATTGGCCTCCACTTCCTTTTCAGAGATTTGTCTCACCCCATGGGCCTATAGTCCGTCCTAACTATGAGCTTCTGAGTTTCAGTCCCACAAGTTGGTCAGGGGTTGAGTAAAGTGAGCCTGCAGCCAGAGGAGTATTTATTTTATTATCCTGTCCTTAGTTTTTAGGGATTGGCAATCTGAATTCTTGAGATCTAAGCTTACAACCTCTTGGTAACTGGAAGAGTTTTACTAACTTTTGATATACATTACAGGAAGAGAGTCAGAGACTAGAGTGCTGTTATTCTTTCCAGGGCAGGTCACGTCTAATGTTGTAGGAGAGCCAATAGTTTTGAACCTAGCATTTTATTTAAAAAAGCAATATATTCCATTACAAAAGGAAAAAAACAACATTTAAATAAAACTATCCAGTGCCCCTCTATGCCCAAACACATTGCACAGTACTGTTGCTGGCACCTATATGAAACAGGAATTAGATTTAATTAGGCATTACCTGGAATTGTCAATGTATTTGGAGAGCCAAAAACAGTCTTAGTATTGCTAGTGCATGAGAACCTCTGAAGGTAATGTTTTATACATAAAACCAATACCTTTGATAAACCATGACAATCTTGTTTTTTTGTTTCTGGGGCAGGAGTTCAAACAATTTGGAGCTAGGGACTCTCTAAACTTAGAAATGTCTGTAGACCCCATCAGTAATTTATGAACACTGAATAGGTGTATTGTTTAAAAGTGTAATAATATTTGGATATTTTATTGCAGCAATAAAGCTTTAAATTTTCCACCAAGAACATTTTTTTAATCATTACCTTTAAGGTGATATTTATCAGATTAACTGCTCAAGCTACCGAGGTTAGAGTAGTCACATCACAGAAGCTAATAACTACAAAATAGTTATATACTGTATTCATTTTTTCTGTACTACCTCAAAGTAACCAAGACCATCCTTTCTCTAGTTCACCCCTAGAGGGCAGTTTTGACAACCAAATTCACTACAGCAGTGATCAACCGAACTGAGCTCCAGGAGATTGAGCTTTAGTTGGATTCCCTCCAGAACTGTCTGCTGTATTTGGTTGCCTCTTGGACCCTTCTATTATGTTTCAAGTTTGCCCTACCAAAACACTTCTGACTGCACTCAGGCAAGTGCTTGAGAATTAACTGATGAGGTGATCAGATGGTGTAGAGTGAAATGTTGAAAATGTGCAGGGCAGTTGTTTCTGAGAAACCCTGATCTACAGGGCACCACTTAAACAGCACATAATGGTTGTAGTAACAGTTACAGTATCCCACTCCAGAAATAGCCAAGAACATCAGTGTAATGCATTAACATGTTTTAATACTGTATTATACAACTTTACAGACTTTTTTTACAAATAAATTTCTATTGTCAGTTTTGATCATATGTATTATAATCCATTAAAACCCCTTCATGCATCATTATATCTTCATGCGGCATCATCCAGCACACATCCTTTTACAGCAATTTAATATTAACAGTTAAATCTGCAACCAACAAAGTGTTGGACCTCTGTCAGCATGACAAATCTAACAAAGGAAACACAGTTCTACAACTGTTCTACAGGATATTTAATCAGTAAATAGTAAACAAAAAAAAGAATAACTTAGATTACTTATTTAATTGCACACCTTTATCCCCATATAGACTACTTTATACTTGGATTGATTGTATTTGGCAAGGTCAGACCGTCTTATGGAAATGTTTACAAGCCTAGACAAGATGGCACATTAAAATAATAGTTCTTGCATAATCACAGCTTGCACAAGCTGTCTGGGCAGACACCCAACCCCTCTCAACTGAGCTGGCCACTACTTCATATCCAACACAAAGAACTAAGGTAGCAAACACAAATGATTAGATTACACCAAGACAAGGAAGATTGCATATGACAAAGGGGCACAAAACTTCATCTAGTTCACGACATGGAGATGAGGGGGGGAAAAAAATGTCAGCTGATTGGCTCAGACCCTGAATAGGAGGGGGGAGGGGGGGGCAAGCAGCCTTACAGCTTTGTTGCATATAATAAACTTCTTATTCAAAACATTTCATACTAGAACTAAGGCAAGTGCTAGTATGGTTGTACCATCGGAGCCTCCTGTTCAGCAGCAAGATGGAGAGATGTTTTCAAAACCCACAGAGCCAAGCTGAATCAAGCAGGGGCTGCAGCAGATTCACTCCTTTAGAAGTAAATGCCATCTTTCATATCTGTGTTTTAAAAAAAAAGCTTAAGTTTTCTTTTTTCAAACAACGTCTTCATTTAATTTACAAAGGAAAAAAAATGCATTACTGGATACACACCAACTTTAACAGAACTGCCTTGATTTCCATCCTGGTTGGGAGGACTCGGATGTTGCTGGATACCAACGCATCTACAAGGAGAAAATCAAAAGCAGTCAAGACAGAATAATTAGGCTTTGCCGAAAAAGGAAAAAAAAAAATCAAACTAATAAGCCAAGTACTTATTTCCTAACAAATATAATGAAATTCAATTGTAAAACCAGTGGAAGAAGCAGGAATTTCAATTTATTCATTCTATATCATAGAGCACCATACACACACGTTCAATTCAACCTTCAATTCAATGTTCTTGGGAGTGTGGAGGAAACTCATGACTGAACCAGGGACCCAGAAGCTGAGCTGTGAGGTGGAAACACTATCTGCTACATCATTCAACCAGCAATTCAACTGTTACTTATAACTGATTAATACTTTATTTTCTCAAGTTACGCATTTAACAGCTATATAAACCCTGTGAAATGTAAATATATGGATTAACAGAATGAGAAAGTAAGGAAGACTTATTAGCTTATAACATTTTTTGGAAAAGTAATATTTGGAAACCCAAAATGTTTTTCTACCAGCTCAGTAATGGCTAAACAGTAACTCAAATAACTGTCTGCAAATGTGGTGAGCAGAAACGCAACTCCCAACATACAAATCTTCAATTGATGTTTTGTCGTCCCCCCCACCGGCAGATCACCAGTTATAGAAGTACTCAAACCAGCCCATGCCATGGTCAAAGTCGCCGAGATGACATTTTTTGCCACAATCTGATGGTTGATCTGAACATTACCCAAAGCTGCTGGACTGTATCTGCATGATTTTATGTGATTGGCCGATCAAGTGTACAGGTGTTCATAATAAAGTGCTCAGTGAGTGTACATACACACTTTAGCCAAAGAAAATCTGAACATTAATGTCCAAAAATGTTGCTTCTACTTGTAATGCATTGCCTCAATTCAAACTGAATCAAAATGTGCATACCAGAGCAATGCATTTTTTCCTAGGACTTATTGGACGTTTGAAAGGTCACCTGGGCGTGGAGGGCTGCGGCAGCCGCTGCAGCAGCAGGGTAGGTGAAGGCAGTGTGGGGAAGCCCAGGGCTTAGCTCTGCTGTGTAAAGAGGGTATGGAGACCAAGCCTCTGGAGATGCAGGAATCAGTGCTGCCCCGGTCAGGTCATCTGAGGAAGCACAGCAAACCACACCACACATACACTCACCTCCATATAAAACTTGAATCCATGCCCAATCCAAGCTTGAGTCAAATTAAGCCCACAATCACAATACTGAGTCAATAAGCACACTTTCATCTTTCAAAACTGTCCAACTCGCCAGGATTCATTACTTACACCTTCGGTTTTATTCAGAACATCAGAAAAGTTGAAGTGGAAATTCTGAATGTGTAAAAATCACTGAAGTGACAGTCAGTGCTCTAATGATGCATGCATGTGCTGGTGGCGAATTAGTTTGTTGTTCTGCTGTAGGCGACAGTGTGTCTGCATGTGCTGTGACAAAAGCTACCATGTGGCCGTACACTTACATGGGTCCCGTGCTATGAAGTGTGCCCCTAGAGCTGGGTGGATATTTGTGGGGTTCGGCGTGCCCATCAGCTTACTCTTTGCCATCTTCGTGTTGGCTTTAGCAAACTCTAAACGGAGGGTCTGCGGGTTCTCAGGGTCAAATCGAACACCCTGGAGACACAAGTTGGGGGATACAATAATAGGAGAGGGCTGTGCCTGACAAAGTGACAGAAGTGTGCAGTAGAGTGCACTAAGCCGATGTCCGCATGCAGGTGAAAGTCTTTGACTGGACAGAAAAGCTAGACTGCTGTAATAGATACTGTACACTAGGGCCGGAAAAACAGGTTGTTAATCAAGAGTGAAATAATTAATAGTTTAGATTGGTAAAACATGTCAAATTTGCCAAAAATAGCACAACAAGCAGATTTCAGGCAGAACAGCAAGCAATCAGTGTGGCCCACTTTAAAATCAACACTATGCTCTAATGACTGCCAAGGCAAAGCTCTCCATAGTGTAAACTCAGAAGGGTCGCTCTCTATAAAAGTAGCTAAAGCCAGAGTCCTACGTTGCTTAGACAATTCATGCAAACAAGAGAAAAGAAATACTGGGCAGATGGACCAGAACCACAATTGTGGTTGAACTTAAACTAGACCATTAGAGGGGAAATAAAATCATGTATAATCATAATTATCAGCACTTATTCCTGAAAAAAAAAATAGTTATCAAAGCTAGTTATAAACTCAAAGTTGTCAGTTCTACAGACTGCCTACCAATCACAAATTTATTCTGTATCTGCATACTAAATCTTTGTTCAGCATGTGTGTAAATTTGCAGACTACATTTCTACTGAAAAATGTTCGGTTTGCAGCTGAATCCCCAAAATCTATACCAATAATTAACTCAATATGAAATTGAGTAGCAGCTTTAGGTAATAATAGCAAGCAACACTGCTCAGAATTACACATGCAGAAACATATTTAACAGGGTTCAGGGTCAAAATGCAATTGGCAAATATGAATCAGAGGTGCAGACATGGATTATCAGATCAGTAGTCCTTCAACTGAATATCCAAGCCTCCAAGATGCTGCTCAAAGACTGACATCGCTGCTTATTTTCAGAGGTCATTTATTCATTTGGTTAGTCTGCTTCTGAGTTGTTTAATTTCTTTAGACATTGTGTTTATGAAGCAAGAATTTGATGATTTTGTCAGGAAATATTGTTTTTATTTAAAAGACCTATTTGTAGATAAACAGTTCACACTGGCTGAAACTTTAATAACATTTACATTAAA
>JAOVVH010000043.1:9613853-9625198 GCA_028566435.1 Scorpiodoras heckelii
CACACACACACACACACACACACACACACACACACACACACACACACACACACACACACACACACACACACACCAAAGAAACTGGATTGATGTATGAATTGAACTTGCATGTGACCCGCACCTGCACTATTGATCTGCAGCTAACCCCTCACATCACACAAGCTCCCAACAAAACAAAAATTTATCTCAGACATAATAAAAACAAATCAATATAGAGGACATAACGGGACCCTGAATCAAAGTACCCCTAGTTGGTTCCTTGCTGAAGCCATGAATAGATGTTTCAGTGCCCAATAGGTCCTGGATGAGATATTTTCAGGGGCTCTGGAGGAACAAGAGGATGAAGATGTATCTGAAGAGGAAGATGGCCAGGAACGCAACCCAGAGGATGATGCATCTTCAGATGAAGAAGAAGTGGACATCGTTCAAGCTGACAGAGAGACTTTTTTGTCAAAGAACGGCAAAATTGCATGGGCCTCATCAAATTCAGACAGCAATCAGGGAAGAACAGCAGCATCAAACATCATAAGGATGACTCCAGGGCCAACAAGGTATTCGGCTGCCCATGTCCAGGACATTTCATCCACCTTTCTCTTGTTCATCACACCAGCCATCGAAAAAATCATCCTGGAGAATACAAATTCGGAGGGTTTCCGGAAATATGGAGAAAACTGGAAAAATATGGATGAGATTGACCTGCGTGGCTACATAGGGCTTTTGATATTAGCAGGTGTATATAGGTCCCGTGGCGAGGCTACATATAGTCTCTGGGATGCAGAGAGTGGAAGGGCAATTTTTCGTGCCACAATGCCACTGAAAAAAAGTTCCAGATTGTTGACTCTTTTTTCCTTTTCAATAAAATTAATTCATAAGTAATTACTTCACATTTATATAATAGCAATAATAAACCTCTACTGTGTAAAAGAAAACTGTTATGACAGTGTAATACTAATGTAATAATCACTGGTGATTGTCTTCTTGTATTGTGTAATACGCTTTGTAGGGCGGGTCATTTTTGACAAGGGGAGTAAACAGAATGTTAAGATCGCACAAGGGTTAAAGGAATCATTATAAGGCAAGGTAGTAGGTATTCTGACACTACAAGATGAGAGAGTGATCAGTTCTACAGCAGACAATGACAAAATACAGTGGTTCCAGGCTGAGTTTCATTTATGCAATTGCTTCATACCAGTTTCTAAACACAAAGCAAAGAGTGTGTTCAGGGCGTGAGTATGCAGGAATATCCTGAATGCTTTTTAGACATAGTCCGACGGACCTGTACAGATACCTCACTATAAACACTCAGGGATTCTAGCTAGAAGGGCGATTTCATCAGACTACATACAGCAGACGCTGTTATATATATATAAAAAATAAAAAAAAAGCTCAATCTGCTCGATCTGCCCTAGCGCTAACCTTCTTCATTTATAACCTTTCAAAAATAAATAAATAAATAAATAGATAAAGTTGGCTCATGTGAATTCCTTCTAGGTTGAAGTATGAGAATCTTTTGGCATACATGGCACTGCAGTGGTTCAGTGATGAATCATCCAAAAGGTTAGTGAAAGAGATGGTCAGGCATGATCAGTGTTATAACAGGATCATGCCAGTATGCATGGAGTGCAGCTCTGAGGCAGCATGGGAGGCTACACTTTCCAGATGGCAATGATGAAGTAAAGAGGAGGTGAGGATTTGGCATGTTAAAGGAGCCTATCTGTCGTGACAAGGTTACGCTTCTGGTGTTGGGTGGGAGGTTTTGTGGGTGGTTGAGCCTTTTCATGCAGCAGATATTCTCACCATCTTCAGAGAATCAAAGAGTCACAAAGAAAGGGCCTTTGGTTTCATGAGAAAATAAGCAGATATTGCAAAAATGAGAGAAGATAGATATTACAGAGGAAAAATAGAGTAGGACCATGAATGTAGATGAAAATACTTAAATGATCAATAGTGGATTTACCTCATAGACAATGCAACTACAGAAATGGGAAAAAAAAGAAATCTATTTGTTTATTTTCCTTTTCAAGGTATATTTTAACTTCTAAGAAATTGACAGTAGTGTATTTGCGCTGTATCAGCAAAAACAAGATCTTAATGTAATATAAGTGTCTCAGGCTGAAAGGGAAAAAGGATGCCTTTATATTACTTTATATTACTCAGTGTTCTGTACTGAGTTTTCTGTGGTGGAGAATATCAAGAGACATCTGTGCATCAGTCACAAGCATTGACAGTAAAAACAGCAACAGAATATTGAGCAAATAAGTCAGGCTATTTCCTATTGAGAATTTCACTGGCCGTTTGTCTACTGTGCAGCAATAGGCTCAGTTTTCATGATGTCATGAGAAACCTGGGAAATACTGTATGTGTCTAATGTGACTACTGTATCACAGTGCAGTGGTAGCTCAGTGGTTAAGATGTTGGACTACTGATTGGAAGGTCAGGGGTTCGAATCCTAGCACCACCAATCTGCCACTGTTGGGCCCTTGAGCAAGGCCCTTAGCCTGAAACTGCTCAGCTGTATAAATGAGATAACTGTAAGTCACTCTGGATAAGAGTGTCTGCCAAAATGCCGTAAATGTGTCTGGTAGCTGTGCACATCCAAAATTCTTTTGGCTCACTGACTTATGAATATGACTTTGATGTCTATTTTTCTGAGTGTAGCCTATTTTCACAAGTGTTCTGATTCAGTGAGCTCTTTAGGGTTACAACCTTTGGTACGGTTCATTTAAATAAATAAATATAGCACCAAACATAATCCAACAAAATGTCACTAATAGCTGAATATGTTTTTCAGATTCCCTGAGAGCTTCTTGTTCTTATTCAAACAATACAGTCATTTCTCTCCTGTGCAACTGGATGTCACAGGTTTGCAACATCATTTTATTAAATGGCCATAAAGTGAGTTACAAGGTTATGGGGCCATACATACAGTGTCATGCAGGTCATATTAAGAGACAGAACGTTCAGAAGTAAAGTTATTTGATGTCACAACACAATGAAATAAATGGAAGTCAATGGAAGGCTAATGCTAGCTGGACATCTGACCTCCCCATGACTAATATATCACAGTTTGAACTCTCGATTACCGCCTTGGATACAATTGCTCACTGTGAAATAAACATCTCATGGAATGCTTCACTATATAAATGATTAGACATTGTACATAATACAGATGTTGTTTTCTACTGTAAGTCTATGTGGTGTGTTAGCCATACAAGTCCCTGTGAATTAGATAGTTACTATAGAAACGATAACAGTCATGAATTTCCCCTCGTAGTGTCCACAAGCTTAGTTCTCCATGTACTTTTATTTGTTTCACCATGTGTTTTTGTGTTCTTTTCAGTCCTGTCTCTGCCCCTTTCTTGTCATTGATCCCCGAATGTGTTCACATGTTCTGGGTTTACCAAATAAAGACTCTTGCTATACTTACTATAATTCTCACTGATTATAATAAAGCATTTCTGCACTGTATTTCTCTGTTTGTTATTTCCACTGGTTTTATTATTTAATTATCATTGTTTTGCTTATGAATTGCCCTTTGATCATGTTGTCTACATGTTTATTGAAACCCTGAGGATTTTTATTGTTCATTGCCCTTAATAATGAACAATGAGTTTAAGCGCTTGTTTCCAGCCTCATCAAGCCATATACTGTTAGTCTTTTCTACTTTGGAAACATATACTAGCTCAAAAATCACCCTGTCTTTGTGAGACTGGAAGAAAAGTGCTGCCTCACTCCAAAGGCATGATGTCAGTAGCAAAAGAATGTCTAGCTCAGTGTGAAATGCTTCCATAACTTATACATACTGCATGTCTGGCATAAATAGTTGTTCATATGGATGCTCCATGTGTAACTGAAATAATTGTCGCGTAGACTTTGTAAATCCACTTGCTTCCTGAACCACAAGTAAAACGTAAACACCATGCTTGGGAAAACAGCTGTCTTCACAGATTATGTTTCACCAACCAAAAACCTGGTTTGTCAGGGGTCAGATGGAGGCCACATCCCTCTCTTTTCAAAGTTTAAATCCATGTGCCAAGACATGACAAACATAATTACCACAGCCCCATCTTGAGGGGCCATTGTTTGTGCTTACCATTTTGAAGGCCTTGCCTTGGCTGTCTGGCCTTTCCACTGTTTCCTGGAGCAAAGAAGCTGAGCAGTGCATCACAACTGACATGGCCTCCACTGAGATCCTGGCGTGACAGAGATGAGAAAGATTGTGAGAGGCAGGACAGGGGCTAGCATGGCAGGCAGTGCCGTGAGGCACAGCAGCCTCATGGTGTCAGTAAATGAGAGTTCTCTGACCAAGCAGGGAGCGCTTTCACTTCTGTCTCCACCACAACAGATGCCACCACTGGGTTATTTGAGCCAAGAGGAATGTGAGCCAGCTGTTTTTCCACTGCCATGATATAAATGTTGATCTAAGCAAATTGGTTAACCTTCCTGTCCTGTTAGATTGAAACTTCTTTTTAAATGATAATATTATTGAAGCTTAATATCATTTTAATATAAAATTTAATTAAATTAAATTAAATTTTTGTTGCTGACATATTCCCACTTGCGCACTCACACACACCTGCCATCCCTAATTATGTGACGGGTCATGATGTTCTGCTAACTAGTTCACCTACAGAAAGTTTATATTGCTGAGAACTAAGAGGAAGGGTGACATGGTGGTGCATGGGTAGTGCTGTGTCCTCACAGACCCAGAGTTCCTCGTTTAATCCTGTCCTCAGATATTACTACCTGTGTAGAGTTTCACTCTGGGTTCTCCAGTTTCCTCCATTATCCCAGAAACATCCCAGGCTATGGTAAATTGCACCCAAGACATTGCACCAGGTTCTTTCCAATATTTTAACAACTGCACTGATGTAAAATGAAAGGAGCTGCTCTGGGACATGCATTTCACAGGGATGAACAGAACACGGCGGTTAATAGCAGCATAAATGCGTATTAGTAGTGAAGTGAAAGTTACAGAAAGATGGCTGTCCTGCATCAGGAGAGTCAGACGAGAGAGCATGTTCAGCACTCATGTTGCTCTGTGGGCAGGGATGACAAATGGACATCTGCCTTCAGAGGAATGTCAGTGCAAAGAAAGGTCACAGAGAACTTTTCTTCGTAAAGCATTTCTCCCTTTGATATAGCCATGACACTGAAAAAAGATGCAGAATGCTAATGGGAACGGCTATCTATTTGAAATGCAAAGCCCAATAGTTACATGGTAACCTTGAAAAATCCTCAAATATATTCCTTTCTTTGGCCTGATTAAACCAACTCCACATTTTGACCCTGACCTGCAGCGTTGCACTTTCTTTCAATTTCATGGCTATACAGGTGAAGGCTGTGGGTGCCACTACCTCTAAAAGTAGAATTTAAATTTCAAGCCACATTAAGCCTCCCACATTGCTCTGAGCAAAAAGGATTGTCTTTCACTCGTCTTGCCTCCTCCTGACTGTCTGGCCACATTATTTTAGTTCATGCAGGTGCCTGGCTCCACAAACCTATATCATTTCACGCTACTCGACATGTGGAGCCTATTCAGGAATGATGCAAGGGTGAGTACCAGGAATCTCTCAGGATTTTTTTGCCAGGACATGACAAAGTCAGATCAGCTTTGGCAGCGGTAATTACCCTTCTGGAAATAGGATTCTCTACCTGTCTACTCCCATATCTGTGACCCTGCTTCTGTTTACTTTATGCTGGTGACAAGTTCATCTGCTCCTCTTCCTCCTACATTACAACAGATCATTCCAGAGAGCCAGAACAGATCTGTTATGTGATGATTTTCTAAGCAGTGTGCCCTTTGTTGTCTTTAATCTCAGATGTCCTGCCCCGCATTTTACTCTCTGTAGAAGGTTTTAGTGGAATAAGTGTCATCCACTTTCATAAGTAGTGCAATAACAAAGCCCTGTTCCTTTAATACCACCTGCTCGCCAAGGGGATTTCTTCATGCTGACAGATACATTTTATCAAAGAAATTCAAAGGTGCCAAAGCTCATTCTGCATTCATTCTGCGTTCATGCTGGCTTTCTGGTTTAAAATGTACAAGGGCTGTGCTGAACAAGTGTTTCGACTCATTATCATTAGTCGGCTTCTCTGCTTTTCATCAGGGTTGGTATGTGATTTGAAGCTAATACTGTTGCATTCTATTACAGATGTTCAATAGCACAATTAGTAAATCTTTAACTGAGCAGTGGCTCAGTAGGCTATAGGACCCCAGGTTGCTGATCGTTTGGCCAGGAGCTTGAGCCCTGACATTGGGCTGCCTCTGTTGGACTCTTGAGTAAGGTCCTTAACCCTCTGCTTAAACCCAGCCACAGGAACCCATAGAGTTGGTCCCAGGTGTCATCCCAAAGCATTGCATTAGAAAGGGCTTTCAGTTTAAATCCTGTGCCAGATCAAAGTGTGGACCAAGAACAGGAGCAGCCAAAAGAGTTGAAGTTGAATCATGGCTCTATCATACGAACCTACATTCCTAATAACATTAATTATATTAACATTGTATGGAATAAAATTTAAAAGCAGACAGTATGAAATCAAAGCTTGACATAGATCCCATTCATTGGGTTGCTTCTCTTACATATATCTTTCAAAATGATGTTACATGCTACAAAAGTCTCTCATATTCCACTACGTACTCATGGGAGTATTCGTAATTGACTATGCTTTGATTTAAATGAGCTTACTGATTACAAATTATGTTTGTCGCATTGCAGCTTCATGGCTCTAGGGTCCCTGGTTCAATCCTGAGCTCAGGTTACTGGATGAGTGTGTGAGCGTATGTGGGCCTGGTGTCCCATCCAGAGTGTATACCTGCCTCATAACCAGTGGTCCCCGGGATAGGCTCCGGATCCACCACAATCCTGACCAGGTTAAAGTGGTTACAGCAGACGAATGAATGAGGATCATTAGATCATTGCACGTTTAAAAGGGCAATTTGTTAATATTCACATTAATGCAAATAAAAACTCAGGCTCACATTGATCTTTTATGATAAATGTTTTGAGTTTACTGATGTACTAGATTGAATTTGTCTGATGAATTTGTTAAATGTTTACTATGTTCTAGCTCATCGTACACCTGCATTTATCATTATGATCATACTAGAAATAATTACTCTCTATCAAAGTTACTTGTGCTTGGCATCTTCAGCTGCTTCTTCTCTCCTGCTAATGTAAAGGATAATGAGACCAGTGCTTTATGTGAGGGCAGCCTATCCACACTTTGATCTGTGTGTGACTGGCATATTCACCCGAATCTCTCTGGAGTCTGTGCAGTTCTTCTGCTGATCCCATTTGCTTAGCAGCGTGGAATAAAAGCATCTCAGAAGAGAGAGAGAGAGAGAGAGAGAGAGAGAGAGAGAGAGTGACTAACAAGCCCTTCCATCCCTCACCACAGCATGTGTTGAGTATGTCACAACTCGGTGGAAAACTCAATTTCCATTTCATAGCACTTGGGAGAGAAATTGTGCCAAGTGTGTTCATAGTATTGCCGTATTCCTGTGTATGTTTGTGTGGTGTACAGAATGACAATTTCACACTATGCTAACAAAACTGCAAGTGTCATCATCCCAGATGTACAGTCTAAGATTAGAATCCCACAGAAACCGCTCAGAAATGGTACAGTCCTATTTCTTGATGTTCAGAGTGGGTTTGTACAACGGGACACATTTAAGGTGTTGTCCTTAGCAGCCCGAGAAGTAACGATGTCTTACATCCTAATAACTGGTTGTGAGTTACAATTTCAGGGCTGTAGAGAGGCAGTGTTCACTCTTGAACAAGACCGTTTACCTCAAACTGCTCACAGAGATGTCTGGATTGGGTTTTGATTCACGAATCTGTATGAAAGTTTGGATAAAATATCCTGACAAATGATAGTTGTGCACTTAATGTCAGATATTGCAAGATTAAACCAAAAACCTAGTCTTCTGATCTCATTAGTATTACAACTTGAGTTCACTGTGAAGATGCTCTTAAGAGAAAGAGTTGTGTTTAAAAATCATTTTTATTATTTGATCAATAAAATACCATGGCAATTTTCTGTAAATCTAACAGTAATTAATATTTTGGGACATTCCTCCTTCGAATCAGGGATAAATACCATGGAAAAACAGCATGAGATTTATGGTTCTGAATACAGAAAAAAACTGATTTGGGGAAATGATTTCAAAAATATAATGAGTTTAATGTTAATGTGTTTCCTGTAGTCAGTGTGGTTGAAAAGGTTTATAAATGAAATTCAAAGATACAGTATATTATTATATCATAATGACATAAATAGATGCTTTTTGGTGATATATGACATGATATGGTTGTGCCAACTAGGCAGAGCTTAAGCATTCATCATTCAGTTTTTACATTCAGTTTAAGAGAATGTATTAAACATGAGAAATTGGGCAAAAGAAATCTGAGAAATGACTGACGTGACCTGAGCTTTGTGATTTGAACAATCTTGATTACCTCGAGCACATTATTGCTAGGCTATAATAAACCTAACAAAGAAGTGCTATAAATGGTGCAGTTGGCACCATTACAGGCTAAATATATTACTACTGAAAAATACAGAATTGAGATAAATCGAATTCACACACATTTTATATATTCTGTCTGGGCCATCTTTCCAAGTACTTTTATATAAGACTGTGTCCACATACTGAAACACAATTTATAAGCCATTAGTCTGAATGTATATTGCTTCTACAATCTGAGAGGGGTGAGGAGAGGTGAAACCACTTCTAGTCCATGAGGAGAGAGCAAAGTGGGGGCTCACAGAAGAGCTATTTCTTTCTAATTTATTCCAGGTGTTAAAAATGCATGAAATACATTAGTATTCTTATAGACAGTGCTGAATTTCTCTCCTTTCAGTTGGTACGTGTTCAAGGTTTTATACACATTTATGAACTGCCTTATGGGGAGGAATCTATCCTGCCTTCCATTCACACTTTAGACTTGAAACGTATTGAATATCAATGCTTTCTGGCATCTCAAAGACAGAAAATCTATTGAATTCCCTCAAACATAGACATGGACAAAAAAAAATCTCTTCGAAACCCATGAAGTCGATCAAAGATAATCCAGGGAATGAGTTCTCTTCATTTCAAAAGAAACTGCAGCGCCAGGGTTAAAAATATCCCATACTTTCCTCAGAGGGCACCATTGTAGTTCACATTATGCCAGCTTCACACAGTGAATAATATTCACATATGCGCACACACACACACACACACACACACACACACACACACAAAACACACAGACTCAAATAGAGGAATTAACTCAGGGTTTAACACCTCAGGGTGTCAGAAAAAGCAATGCAACTCAGACTTGGCTACAGTTTTCACCTTTCCTGCCTGTGCAGTTCTGAATCATAGTAAACCGAGAGCTCTCTGAACAGACACTGTCTTTTTAGAAGGCAGAATTAACATCCAGCCAAATGCCAGACGGACAGCCAGACATTTAAACCTTCAGACGTTTATACAGAGACAGCAGCGTAAACATATCATGCAGTATGTAAATAATTGGACGTGGCTGATTTTTGTTGTTGTTGTTGACATGGCTTGTGATCCAGGAAATTGGTTTAAAATGCCAGTTTTAATTTCAGGGTATTTAAAGCTATGTTATAAGGAATCATAGCCATTTTTATACCTAGCTGTCCTTTCCTTCTGTCATGCACAAGTTAATCTTCATCTTATCTGTCCAGATCCCTGCAGACTTTTTTATTTACTTTTCGGACAAACTCTAGCTTGGCCTTTCATGAGGTTTACAAGTGGTTTATTTCTTATTGTAAACCATCTGGGGTGATGCTGGTGTCTTTCTCTCTTTGTGGGAGTCTTTGACGCATCTTTGCTTAAGTGCTAAATGTTTTTTTTGGGTTTTTTTGCTTCTTAGCAATGTACCAAATAAATGATTCTGACATCCCTAATATAATCACCTTGCCTCTGATGACGTATTCTCATGATGTGGGAGAATTTAGGAGAACTTTACACTATTTAGACTTATTTGGAAATCTTTTTACTCACTGCCACGTTGTTTGCTATATGTAGTTGCTATCTTATCTAGTTTCTCTGTTGGTATTAGCTGTGTTCACAGTAGCATATCTCTTCCTAATCTTTAGGAGAATATTATTTCCTTGTGTGCATAGTCAGTAAAATCACAGCTGTTAGAGTGCTAACAAAATTCCAACTTGGAATTCCTACTTCAAGGTCAGTGTGGTTGTTTTGTGTAGATAAATACTAATTACTGTCACCCCCTATGAACACAGCATTACTGATTAATTCTAATATTTTGATAGCCTGTAGTGGCCTTTACGGCTGTTGACCTTTCCCTGTTTATCATGTTGAGGGAAAACAGATGTGTTATGGAAAAATAAGCAATTACTTGAATCCACTGGAGGGATGATTTTATGCCAAAGTATTTATCCTCTCATGATAATGTCTTTGGTGAAGCATGTCATGTTTGTGCCCTCAACAAAGTCTTTGGCTAATAGTTCAGCTATGAGCTCGGTGCACGAAGATGTTATCGAAGATAGCGTCTTCATTTTTTATCAGTTTTTGCGTGATGTGAGGTGACTGTGTGTTGTGTTAGCACTGGGGTTATATAGCAATTTTTGTGCACAGTGAATGTATTGTGGAAACCGCCACTGGATCTAGGTAGTTGGTAAGCACACCAGAGATTGGGGGTGGGTTTATGCATGGCTCCCAGTATGCCCTGCAAGTAGGAGTGTAATTTGTACACCTACCATGAGTGAGGTGTGTGTATGTGTGTGTACCCCCCTGCTCTTTTCCCCTCTTCTATTTGTATGGTATGCAATGTCTCTGTCTGTCTATTCTGGTTCTTGTGATTTTGTTCTCAATAAAGTGCTGATTTATGGACCAGTTGTGAAAAATAGCTCGCATTTGCACCTCACTGCTGATGTCACAATATGAACTAAATGAATATTTCCCTTCCTAAATTCCAGTACACTAGACCACAGAGAAAAGTCACAGCAAATCAATACAAAGCTCTTCTGACTGATCATGCATGTCCTATGATGAAATGTTTTTCATGGTAGTGATCTCTTCCAGCATGACTCCACCCTTTACTGCAGGACAGGAGGGTTCACTGAATGGTTTGGTGAGTATCAATTATAGAAGAATAAGTGTACAATATGTTTAATATATACATGTATACATGTTTAATAGAAAAAAGCCCCAATTTGATGCACAATTTTTTTTAGGGTTTTCTGAAATCAACAAAAATACAATACAGTGCACTTGATATTTGCTTCAATAGAGAGAGAGAGAGAGAGAGAGAGAGAGAGAGAGAGAGAGAGAGAGAGAGAGAGAGAGAGAGATAGAGAGAGAGAGA
>JAOVVH010000043.1:9640914-9654072 GCA_028566435.1 Scorpiodoras heckelii
ATCAGCTGTCCGCTGTTGATGACGTTGCAGGGCGTTTCAAATAGAGCCGTTTTAGTGACCAAGTTCCCTATGAAGTGTCCTTGGGATTCTGTACCCTGTGCAGTGTGTAGGGAGCTTAAGGACACTTGCAATTGGAATGCAGCCTAAGACGAGTAACGTAACGGTCAGTTACATGTTTACTGATGGCGATGCTGGTTTGCATAATTTAACTATTTTTTAATCTGCGTTAATTTTTTTAAGTGGCGTTAATTTTTTTTATCGCGATTAAATCTTTAACACATTAACGCATTTTTACCACAAATTTTTTACTTTAACTGTTTTTTTATTATTTGCTTGATTTTGAGACATTATTCATGTATTTGTTTTATTTAATTTATTTGGTGTGCTTGGTGCATATATGAGTGTTTTATGTCTTATTCCTTTTGCAGGTTTTTGATTGTACTATCTTGCCTGATCCTCAGCGTACTGTCCACTATTGATCAGTATCAAGCTCTGGCCCAAGAAACACTTTTCTGGGTGGTGAGTTGTTTTGTTTTTTTAATTACTTTAAGTGCCATTAAAAAAACTGCTACCACTAGGCTTCATCTACGCAATCAGTATGTGTGCTATTTAAAACTTGGTGCAAAGTCATTTTAATGAAAATCCCTGTATTTGTAATACGACATTTCTTTCCAGCAGGGGGCACTAGTGCAATACAGTTAATAAAATGACTGGGCTTCATGGGGTGAAGATTGAAAGAACATGTAAAATACAGGTCCATGAGGCTTTGTAGAAGTAACTACAGTAAATAAAAGGATAACAAATGACAAATCCACGCTGTTTATTGCATCCAATACAATAATGTCTAATACAATAATGTCAAATCATCTTATCTGTAATCGGTTCAGATATTCATCCAAGTAAGTGTCTGAAAGACAAACTGCATTTTAAAAACAATTTTGCAAGGTGCGTATTTGCAAAAATTATTGACTGGTTCCACCTGTGATTTTATGTTGTTCAGTTGATTGCTTGGTCAGCTTAATGAACTTTTTCAAGATTTACGTCTGATCAGTTGAAACCTGTTTGGGTAATTAAGGTTCATGCTGTTAACGGTGCTGTTCGTTGTACAAGGAGATATCAGGAACCTTGATAATCAATGCAACACTTGATTGCTTGTAACCTCCACTGCTTCAGTGCCATGTGTTCAGCCTAGCTGCTTCCTCCTCCGAACAGCGTACCCTTTGTTTTTTATATTGAGCTACGCTTAATATAATTACTAGACAAAGGACAGAGACAAAGGGGGGATGCAGAGAATCAATCAGGCCAGGCTGGTAGGGAAAAGGGGAAAGCTATATTTTGAGATTATATTGTGGTGATTGCTCACTAGGTCAGAGGTCAGCCTAGCCCCTCGATAAAGAGGATTAAAGCTATGCCATGCATTCTTTATAGGCGTTGTTGCACATCACAAGTTCATGCTGTAGCCTTGGCACAGGGAATGAGCTACAGGAATTAGACCAGGCTCTGGTCTTGTTTAAGAGGCCCTGTAACAGGTGTTCCAATTTTTTTTAGCATTATTGATTTAATGTTCGTTATTGAGTACAAATGGAGGCACATCATGACATGGATGAGGATATTTCTCACAGGAAGTAGATCTGTCATGCTGAACCCCTCCTTTCTTCTCCCAACCCCCAGCTCTCCCTATTTTAATGAGCACAGGCCTGTGTATTCGCCTGACAGCTGTTGGGCGGAACAAAGGCAAAAACCATGTACTTTCATGGCTTTCTGCATTGAACCTGCCTGCACACTGATCAGAATCACTTTGCGAACTGTACTGAACTACTATCTCATCTTAATCGGCAGATCATAGTGATCAGCAACTCCTTAAACACTTCTTAACTTCTTAACACGGCCTTTCAGGAGGCAGTAAATGGGACTCAGATGCAAATAGACTGAACTGTGAATCCAGATTAGTGCAACATTGTTCTCTTGATAGGAATGCTACTGCACATTTGTAATGCATAAATTGCCACCTGTGTCATTGGTCTGTCCAGCCAGGTGACCCACGCAACACCACAAAAAGGAAGCTCATCTGTCAGGAAGACATGAAGTGTAGGAGCTCACACGACAGTCCAATATATAGAGATTGTTTTTTACACGTGCCACTAACCCGTGAACTAACACATGTAAACTCTTCCTATCTCAGAGAGAAATCAGATAGGTGTCATCAAGCCGAGTCTTTACGCTAACGAGGTGTGACCAGACCCCATCAAGCTCTGTTGTCGGATGATTTAACCTCAGCGCTTCTGCTACGAGGTGCCAAACTCCACACAGAGAACAGTACCTGCAAGAAAGTTACACTCTGCAGATAAACCCCTCCTTAAATCAGAGAACACAAATGGCTTTCTTGCTGTCAGTGAAATCTCTGAGCCCACTTGAAAAGACAACTATAAAACTATAAAACCATCAAAGCCTTGATAATGTTAAAAGATACTCTTCTTGAAACAGCCATGAATACATAATGAGCACACACACTGCTGTGCTTCACTCATCTTCATGAGTATGTATGGTAATGGTTTACCTATTTGCTAAAGGGAGCATTACAATTGGCCTTGTTTGTCAGTGAATAAGAGAAACTAAACATTATCCAGAATCCTTTGCTATATTCTGACCCATACAAAATGGCAGTAAGGTACAAGAAGTTGTTGTTTACATGACTAAGGGGCATTAACTATTAGGAGGAGAAAACACTTCCTATCCCCCAGAGGTTTCGAATATTCCTCAGTAACACTCAAGAGTTGCAAATGGTGTGAGGAATGACCGCTGTGACATCTTTCACCTCACTGATAAGGGCCTTCACCCTCCCCCTCAATTGGCACATGTGTTTCCTTTGTGTAATCTGGAAACACAAGGGACTTTTTACAGCGATACGTGTTTTCAGTGACAGCTTATGTTATTCAGCTGAACAAAACTTGCATTATCCATAAATCCAACTAAACTCAAGAAATGTTACAGAAATTTTTTTTTTAAAACTTTCATAAATAATTGTGGTATTTTTTTAGCTCTGAGTTTTGCATAAAATTCCCCAGATTGAAACAAATTACCTTTTGTGCTTTATTTTCATTTTCAAGGATCATGCATGGCAGTCATGCAGATCTGCCTTTTTTTTTGCAAGATCTAAAATGATATTAAAGACATATCAGAAATCATACTTATTGTTGCTTTAATACGCAGTATATACAGTACATGAAACACTATTTCCAATACTATATTTAATCAGTACCTGACAGGTGTTCATAATTTGAGTTTTTGTTTTTCTGATATTGTCAATAAATCAAAGGAACTTGACCTCAAATATTCTAGGCCGATACTGAAATGTGTGTTCATGAATACATAATGTAACCTTGCATGACGGATATTAATAAGGTTAGCTAGTCCTTACCAGTCTAGCCACTTTACTTCGTTGACCTTTGGCAACTATATTCCAGCTACATTTTGGATGGGAAATCCTACTGCCATGGTAACAAAGAAAGAGGCCGTGCATCTGGTCCCTCGTTTCCTTCTTCTCCGTGTGAGCTGCTCTCAGGGCCCCCATGGCGCCCATTGGCCCTCCACCCGGACCTTTTAGGTGACAGCTGGTCAGTGTGGTCACTAGCCTAGACTTAATTTAGAAACTCAGTGGGCTAAGTCACTGGGACAAACGGGGTGAGCTCAGGCGTCTCACCACAGCGTAAGTGCAGTTCAGTAAATCGTGTGATATTTGTCTGGATGTTGCGTTTTATTTTAAGAGATCAGGATTCACCATGGGAATTGTATAGAACTACTACTTTGCCGTCTGTTATTAGCAATAGTTGTAACCAAAAAGAGCAGAGCTGCCAAAATGTTCATATTTGAACAGGAATGCAAAAAAAATCATCGAAAGATATCCTACAAAAATCACAAATATGTAAAATTATATTTAAGTCACCACAAAGTTTTATTTTTTTGAAAGGACCCTATGTCTTTGCAATATTAATTTATTGTCATATAATATAATGTGCCAAGATTATCTAACATGTTCCCTAAATGCTTTGTGACCTAAATTAAAAGCACTCATGCATAGTGCCTTAGACTTTTTTTGTCTTGTTTTTGGTCAGTTGCAGAAAGCTGTTTGATCTATGTTTTGGATGAAAGCTCACATCATAAGAATGAGTGCTCATCTAACTCATCTAACCTCTGAGAAACGAGACGTCATTCCAGGTTAAAACCATTTGCTGTCCTGCTAGGAGACATGCCTTCCTTGTGGCTTTATCTCCAACCCTGTTTGCCTCTCCATCACCTCCTTTACTCCATCAGCCTTGTTTGACCCCTCACCTCCTGCCAGACTGATCCTGTTGTTCTACTCCATTCTAATAGGCAATTTGGACAAGCTGCCCAGTGACTGTAGTTGTGTTCTCTTTCCCAGGCTGCTTGTCCAGTCTGTTCCCAGTTCTCCAGACTGCTTCTGGTACAGAGGGCGTCATGGCCAACCTCATAGCTCATACTTGTCTGATTCTCTCAAGGAGCAGACTCTGTGCCTCCCTTTGTTAGCATTAGTTACAGAGTGAGACTGCTGTTATTGGCCATGACCAAGAACTGGCTTTGTGTATTGCACATGATGCCTGTCAACTCTGCCTCAATATGGATAAAACTCTATTAAACTCAGTATGTTCTGCAACAATACTCAGGCATTCAAATGATGTTTGGTTGGTATTAAGGGGACAATACAGCCCAAGAACACCATTACAGCACCACCACCAGCCTGAACTGTTATCACAAATCCATGGATTCATTCTCTTGGCACCAAATTCTGACCTTACCGTCTGCATGTCACAGAAGAAATAAAGATTCATCAAACCAGTTCATGTTTATCCAACCTTTTGTTGTGTAATTTATTTAGGTGAACTTGTGCACTGTACACTGTAGTCTCAGATTCCTGTCCTTGATAGACAGGATTGAAACCCAGTGTGGTCTTCTGCTGTTTAAGCTCATTGCCTCAAGGTTGTGCTTTCTAAGATTCTTTTCTGCTCACCACGGTTATAAAGAGTGAATATTTGTGTTACCATAACCTTCCTTTCAGCTAAAACCAGTCTGCTCATTCTCCCTAGACTGCTCTCATCAACAGGGCATTTCTGGCCGTAGAGCTGCTGCTCACTAGATGCTTTTGGATGATTCTGTGTAAACTGTGCAGAATTTTTCCATGAAAATCCCAGGAGATCAGCAGTTTCTGATATGCATGAACCAGCCCATCTGACACCAACAAACCACAATCAAAGTCAGGGAAATTTTCCCCTTTCTGAGATTTGATGTGACCTTTGGGTGAAATTCTTGACCTGTATAAGTATGTGCATGATTTCATGCATTGTGTTACTGCCAAATGATTGTCTGATTGCATACATGGAGTGTATAATCACATGTAATGGATATAGGCAATATTTTTTTCATGACACATAGCAATATACAGTTCTGTTCAAAAGTCTTAGGCACCCTATTGTTTTTAGGTACAACTTTTGTTTTGATGTTTTTATTAATTCTTCATTATTGAGTCAGTACAAAAGATTTTTTATTTCCAAATGTTACTCTTCCAACAAAAAATTAAATGTTTGTATGTCAGTAACGAAAACAACACATTACGTAACAGATCACTTTTCAGACAAAAAAAAACAACCATAATGAAGGCTGCTGTGTTTTACATGCAAAAAAGAAGTAAGTGTGACAGTCAAAGTCTCCAGAAGAACTATGGCAGATTCTCTAAGACACTCAGTAAAACTTAAAAGCTAATTTCCTTATGAAGGTGCACACATTGTACCTGGGAACACTGTTTAAGAAAAGGCACCAAATATTGACTTCCTTTAGTTTATTACTGTTTACTGCACATTATAGTGTTTTCTTTTAGGTAGAAACATCTTCATTATTTTCAGTCTTTGCATGTGCCTAAGACTTCTGCTTCATACTGTACAGTAATTAGCTGTTAAATTTTACTGAGTGTCATTTCTGGAGACTTTGACTGTCACACTTACTTCTTTTGTTTGCATGCAAAACCCAGCAGCCTTCATTATGTTTTTTGTCTGAAAAGTGGTCTGTTACGTAATGTGTTGCTTTCGTTACTGACATGCAAACATTTTTGTGTAACATTTAATTTTCTGTTGGAGAAGTAACATTTGGGAAAAAATCTTTCTGTACTGACTCAATAATGCAGAACTAAAAAAAAACATCAATAACAAGAGTTGTACCTATAAACAATATGGTGCCTAAGACAATATGGTGCACAGTACTGTAGTTATTTTCTTTCAATAAAAAAGTTTTTATCATGTCTTGCCTAGGCTGTTGTCCTGAAAGTACATTTGCAATGATTTTAAACATGCTGTTTCATTCTCTAGAGAATGTATTCCTACTTACAAATTCACCTCACCACCATTAAGCGCAAACTTTTTTTCCCCCTACAAAATGCAACCTCATTGTCCACCTTAATTTGCAGCAGGTGACTGAGATGACTGAAATGAGTAAACACACATTGCAATAATTCCACTGCAGTTGAAATGAATAATCCAAACAATCCTCATTGTCAACCTCATGAAAACTACTGTTGTCTAAGCAGGCTAGAAATGTGAATGCATCTCTTCTTACTAGGAAATAGTGTTGGTGGTATTTTTCGGAGTGGAGTATGTGGTGAGGCTGTGGTCTGCAGGATGCCGCAGTAAATACGTGGGCATTCTGGGGAGGCTCCGCTTTGCAAGAAAGCCTATCTCTATCATTGGTGAGAGCACATTCACTGAGTTCATTGTTGTATGTTCAACCCACAGGCATTTTCCAAGTGCCTGCATAATTATGTCATGGTAATGACTGTTTTGATGCAACTCATTACATATCCAGCCATTTTTTTTTTCTCTGATTTTACCACAGACTTAATTGTGGTGGTGGCCTCGGTCATTGTTCTTTCAGTAGGCTCTAATGGGCAGGTCTTTGCTACCTCTGCTGTCAGGTAAACAGGATTTTATTTGCTTACAAACATTACAAAAGAGCCTGTTCTCTAATTGTGTCATTTTTTGGTGTTGATGGTATGCTGTTATCATGCACATTTTGGTCCAGAGGCATCCGCTTTTTGCAGATCCTCCGAATGTTGCATGTGGATCGTCAGGGAGGAACGTGGAGGCTGCTGGGATCGGTGGTCTTCATCCATCGCCAGGTAAGAGAATCTTTTTCAGTACCTTTTGCATGCCGTCAAATATCCTATGAGTCACAAAATAAATGTATAACAATATTTAACACGGCTTGTTAAGTATTTCTCTGTAATGAATATTTCTCAGGAACTGATCACGACTCTCTATATTGGATTCTTGGGTCTGATCTTCTGCTCGTACTTTGTGTACCTGGCAGAAAAAGATGCAGTGGACAGCAGTGGAATCACAGAATTCTCCAGCTATGCTGATGCTCTGTGGTGGGGAGTGGTAGGCATCTCTTATAGTCCAAAAGCTGTGTAAACAAATCCTTTCCTAAACCCTGCACTGCTCATTCATTTTTTTCCTTTAATTTTTCATTTTTAGGTGACAGTGACCACTATTGGGTATGGGGATAAAGTGCCACAGACCTGGATAGGGAAAACCATTGGCTCCTGTTTTGCTGTCTTTGCGATGTCCTTCTTTGCCCTGCCTGCTGTAAGTCATAGAAACCATAACAACATATTTCTCATTCCTACACCAAATTAACATAATATAGACCAGCATGTTTTGCAGGGTATTCTGGGTTCTGGCTTTGCCCTGAAAGTCCAGCAGAAACAGAGACAGAAGCACTTCAACAGGCAGATTCCTGCAGCTGCCTGTCTTATACAGGTCAGACTGATGTTCAAAACAACTTTATAGCAAGTTTACATTTGCTTTAACATGTGTGGATTTTATTTTTTATGTTGTGTATCGGTTTCAGACATCCTGGAGATGTTTTGCAATAGAAAACCCTGACTCTTCCACCTATAAGATGTTTGTGCGAAGGAACCCTGTGTTGTCCAGTCGCACAACATCCAGTCCTAAGGCCAAAAAAACTGTATGTTATTTTTACTTTGTTGCTTTACCCCTATCTCTCTCTCTGTTGTGGTCAAATTAAGCAGTTTAAAATTTATAATAAAAGCAGATATGAAAATATGATTTATTTGGTTGGGACTAATTTCATGAATCATGTTTCAATTCATCTTTAAATATGTCAGGAAGATTTACAGGACCTTATGACATGAAAGAAACAAAACAAAATGTTTTTGGTCTTTGGAAATTACATAGTGCTAGTCGTGGTTATTTTTTTGTTCAGCTCTTTACCGTATGCCTACTGTCAGGAGATTTTTATGTCCACATAATATTCATATACACTGAACTACCAGAAAAACTGGTATACTTGGTAGGTCCTCCTCTGGATCTTGGAGGGAATGTTGCACAGTCCTCATGCTGATGTTTATTAAACCACAGATGTCTATCACTTTATATTTATGTCCATATTTATATTAAGGTCCATCTGAACCTTTCCATATTTTGTAATAGAAACGAAATTGAATTTGGAGTGGTTAGAATTTAATTTATGAATCACACTGTCTTCCAACTATGTCACACTGCCCCGTGATGCAGCACTTCGAAAAGTTGTGGTAGGCTGGCTTAACATGTATTGAAGGAGGTATGTCTTAGTCCTCACCCAAATTAGGGAGAAAATTTAGGGATGATGAGGTATCTTTTCAATCTGAAGCTACCACCACCATGATTCACTGTGATTGTAACACTCCAAATATCTGAGAGAGCGAATTCTTATACATAGTGTACTACATTTACTATTTACTATTACTTTTGCTTGATTAGGTAAAACTGAGAAGAAAGATGAAGATCAGTGAGAAAGACAATGGCCCAAGCTCTCCTACAATCCCTACAATCACCTTTGACTCTGTGTTTGATGATGGCCGAGAGCAAAGTCAGGACACAGTGTACAGTACTGAAACATCAGGTAGTATCAGTAGCTTCATGGACTCTCAGTCTTCACACTGATCAGCTCAAACTCCTGATTTTATTGGCTTTCTCAACTTTTCACGATACTTGCCACACAAATCATACAATTATAACAGTGATGATCTGCCTCACGTTTCTCCCTCTGTTCTCTGCTCACAGTAAAAGCAGTTGCTCAGAGAAGATTTGGTGAGCTGCTGTTAGTGTCTGCTGCTGCATGTCATTGCTGTTAGTGCCACACTCCTACCACAAAATCCTGTCAGGGTGTGTGTGGGACGTTCTCTTACGTGTGCTGCAATGTTATTGCTTGAACACACCCATTTTTTTTATTTGAACATTTTTTCGTTCACTTGGCAGCATGATCTGACCGCATGATTTGAAGCTCTTGAAATTTGCATCTGGGGTAAATTCTGTGGACTGATGTGGTGAAGAAGTTAGGTAAAGCAGAAGATATAATGTGTATTACTCCCTCCCCTTCGTAGAACGACAGCACTCCTGGACCTCTATAACCTCCTACCAGTTCGCCCCTCCTCCAGGTAATCTGATCTTAGATATTAGGCCTGTTTACTCCAACCTAAATAGTACTGAAATAACAGTTCATACAGGGAGAGGGAGGAAATACTTAGTCGTGAGACTTTCCTCCTTTTGTGTACTATTGTTTTGGACTGAAAATGATGAACTTTTGTGACTTATGGCCCTTTTTTGAACAGCAAAAGGCTTTTATAACAGTTTACTTGCATTTTGCCTGTTGCTCTCTGCCATCTCGCAAAAGAGTTTTCCAAAAAAACGTTGATGGAAGATGTGATGTATGTACTATACACAGAGCTTCATGGTTCTCTTTGCATCAGTTTGCAGAGACTTGTATGTCACTCCACGTTATCTCCCTTTAAACCAAAAATTGTGAGTGAGAATAAATGTGTGTGCGTTTGTAGTAAAGCAAAGCTCAGACAGTTTGGAGGTTACACCACGTCCCCCGCTGCAGAGGAGCAACAGTTTTGCAGATGACCTGGAACTGGAAGCAGAGAGGGACATCCTTCTTCTGCCTGTCTCTCATGTGTCAGAGTGAGTATCAGCACACACATGTGATAAGCACCACATTGTCCTGGAGAAAAAAAAAATCTATTTCTATCGGTCAGACATGACTGATGACACATGATCCCAGAGTGCTACTATGAAAATAAGAATTGTGTTTGGCACCTTGAGTGGTATTAGGTATAGTACGGAAAACCTAAACAGTGTTCTACATTCGGAGAATATTTAATACCACATCCAATTAGTAATGACGTCACTGGTGAACTGAATTACTACTCAGTATGCTAGTATACAGTTTGGAGCATAACATGTGCAGTCATTATTATTATTATGCATTTAAAAATCAATAAAACTAACTTCATTATGCACATCAACATGATTTTCACAGCTAGTTTAAAAAAAACTAATTGAAAAAATAATAAAATAGAGGCAGGTCAGTCTGACAGCCAACAGTGTAGTTAGCTGTCTGGGCTGTCACTTAGAAGAAAGTATTGTTAATTTAACAACTTATGAATGTAGATAAATAAAGTAGCACTGGAAAGCAGTTGAAATAGTTACTAGCAAGGTCTGCAAACAATTATTATTCATAATTTGTAGTTACACACAGTGGTGTAAGATGTACAGTATTCAGATCATGGAGTACCAATACAGCAATGAAAACAGACTCCTACATGAAAAGTCCTACTTAAGTAAAACTGCGTAATTATTAGCAGCAAAATATAGTTAAAGTATTACTGGTTTGGTCCCTGTGACTGATCTATTATTGTACAGGGTGAGCCAGAGAGATCTGACGATTTTCATATGCTTATTTCTCAGACGCTAGTTTGAGTAGTGACTGGCGGGGGAAACAGTATCTCAGCTGATGCCGATTTAGTCAACATGGAGCAGTGGTCAGCACAACATCGCATGTTCATTGTTGAAAGGTTTTTTTTTTTTAAATGGCGTCTCTGTGATTGCTACTCAAAGGCTATTTCACATTAAGTTCAATATTCCTCGTTCAGTTAGGAAACATTGTCTTGCTTTGGGATTTTCACTAATAAAAATGGCATTTAAAGGTTAATGTAATGGTTGTATAAATAAAAGTTCTGATTAAATATCATGTTATTTCATTTCAATGATCGTCAGGTCTCTCTGGCTCACCCTGTATATGACATCATTAAGAAGTTAAGCATGTTACTGTTGTAGCTGCTGGAGGTGGAGCGACAGTTTGCACTACTTTATATACAGTTTTATATACAGGGACACCAGATAAATCTGAGGGGGGGCTGTGGGATGGTTAATGAAAGAGGAATGAAGAAAAAACAAAGGATTTTTGGATTGTTTTGTGATTTTTGGTGAGATATTGGATCATGTGACAAGTTTAGGAGGAAAAATCACTATTTGGTGGCGCTGTTAACAAATCATAGGCATCTGAAATGTGACCAGATGTCCTGCTACTTTTGTAAGACACCAGAACCCAAAAAGATTGAAAACCACTGGTTGAATCTTTAACTGTGTGTTGTATTTTCAAAGCTTGTTATATTATCCATTGTGTAAAATCTTCATCTTAAAAGCAACTAGTGACTGAAGCTGTCAAATAAATGTAGTGGAGGTGAAAGTACAGTCAGTATTCCCCTCTGAAATGAAGTGGAAGTATAACGTAGCATAAAAGTTGAAATTGTACTTAAGTACTATACTTGACTTGTGATTTTAATTAAACATTTCTGACACTGCAGAATTTTATTGTTGGTTGTCTTTGGTTGCAGTGGTACTAAATCAATCATCTGTGAGCACATCACATTATGTGCTCTAAGATTTTTTATCTTAAATCCTGACCATAGAATCCTTTCACAGCATCTCTGTAATTTCAAAATCAGGTTTGTACACAGTAGTCAGATTTATCATCAGTTAAAACCTGATTATCTGGCGTTAGCATCAATCAAGTCTCAGCAGTTTGCTAATCTCCTGACACTATCCGTAAACCAGTTAGAGCATTCACACCTAACCCCTGAGAGCACTATTTGGGGGCTAAACCTGTGGATAAGGGCCAGATATCTGGCGCCTGGAGCCATGTGGTTCCCATGGGTGTGGATTGCCTGTGAGTGGGCTATTAGCTGGACTTGTGCGCCCCATTAGCCATGTAGCATGTGGAACGGTGCGAGCACACGCACTGCTTGCTGTTTGTTTTCCACAGAGATTGTGTATGGCCTTTCTCCTCCAGACACAAGGACAGCCTCATGACCCAGAGCTTCTCAGTCTGTTCATGGCATGTGTCGTCAGGAGCTATCGCTCTTGCTGACTCTGACGCTTCAATCAGTGCAAATGGACTGTAAGAATGTGGCTTCTTATATCGCTGATTATTGTTTTCTCTGGCAGTAGGCATGATCCACAAGAGGGCAGTGGAGATTTTTCTTTCAACTCCATGACCGTGAAAATCAAAGCATACTGAGAGCTGACAGTGACTTTTCTCTTGTTCAAGATCGAATGACTTAGCAACTTTTCAGTGACTTAGAAAGAAGGAAACTGTTCTGTGATGCCGAAGCAAGAGGGACATGAATCAGCAAAAATATAAAACGGCTTATTATAAAATATTAAGATTATGTAATCAGGCATACTTATGGTTCAGTTATCGTTGCATTGACTATTAGTGATGGCAATGGGAACAGCAGTGGCTTTCTGTGTGATGTTTTAGCATTATGAACATTTTTCTTGGTTATGCCTTATATTGGCAATATTTCTGAAGTATTTCAGGATATATGGCAAAGTTCAAATGTTTTTAAAATTATTTTTCTATATATTCTTTATATAAATATACATATAAATATAAATAAATATATATACAAATTAAATCTGGGTCAATATCCTTTGACCATATTTCCTTTCTTACGGTCCATAATTCTCTTTACAGATCATTTATAACAGTATAATTAATATGTAATAAGTGTATGATCACAAGAGTGTTCAAAGCCAAAAAACATATACAAGTGCATATACACTTTTTACAAAGAGAAAATATTTAAAGAGGAATTAGTTCTCAATATATTATAAAATATTTTAAAATGTGACCATTGTATCTTCCAATGGTTTGTCTTTCAGATTTGTTGATAATAATAATAATAATAATAATAATAATAATAATAATAATAATAATAATGGGCAGTGCAATTAAAATAATGGATTT
>JAOVVH010000043.1:9670978-9683173 GCA_028566435.1 Scorpiodoras heckelii
GCACACAGAGGAATTTGTCCTCCGCATTTAACCCATCCGTGCAGTGAAACACACACATTTACACACATTGGTGAAGTATGAAGAAGTCAGGCTGAGCCCAAATGCCATACTTGTGTATTATTCTACACTACGTTTGTGTGCACATAACTACCTGAATACAAATGTAGTATGTTGAAATTCATTTGTCCAACAAAGTGCTGGAGAGGTTTGTAGCAAATAACAGTACTACATGCATTTCACCACTTCTGACTTAGTGTCAAAACTGTATCAGAATACACTGAAAAAAGACGCATTGCAACCTGGGACCAACCTGGGAGGCTGAAAGCTAGCCTATTTTTCCTCTGAGACACTTGACACCAGCCAACGCATAGTTTTTCAACCTAATGCTCATGTTATGTCACAGGGCAGCTGAACACACTCGGGGAAAGCAGTAACTGTCAGCTGCTGCGTACATGAGCTCACAGACATCCGTGTCACTCAGGGTGTCACTCTGATTGACAGGGAAGAGTGTTGCGCCATCCCTACATGACTAACTTGGTTCCTGCCAGTGGTGGAAGATGTATTCAGATCCTTTATCCTCTGAAATGTAGTGGAGTGGAAGTATAAAGTAGCATATAATGGAAATACTCCAACAAAGTGCAAGTAAAATTGTATGCAAATACAGTACTTGAGTAAATGTGCTTAGTTACTTTACACCACGGGCTCCTACCTGCATTTTTAACATATAAATAGTATATAGAATACTTTTAGGTCATAGTATTCAGTTTGACACAAAGCTTATGATGATTAGTTTTAGCATAAATGATTGCATGACCCTTTGTAAACAGCCAGTGAAATTCTTTGCAGTGGCAGATGTGAAGCATGTCAGCTCTCAGCTGTAACCCATCATATCCAGCAGTCTCGTTCCACTCCATTTGATCTGTTTTTTTTTTTTTTTGTCTCTCCATGGTTAGAAGGATGTATATTTGTATATCTGTGTCTACGTGGGAGAGCTCGCACATGTTTACATGTAGAATCCCATGCCATGTGCGGGATAGCTGTGTGTGTTTGCGAATGTGTTTGCGAGTGTGTGCCTTAACGCTACTTTGGTATAAACTATGTTGTTGCTCAGAGACGCTCATCTGGTGATTTGTAATGGGGTGGAGACCGGACTTGACCGGAGCCCACTTAACATGGAAGGACACTAATCCCACAGCAGTATATCTCCATATGTATCTAAACATGTAATGTAAATATGTTGCTGCTTCATGTCTGGACAAACTAATTAAGGAGAAATGACGGCACTGGTTGTGCTTTAGCGTTAAGATGCTAAACATTACATGCCACAGTTCACATGATGATATGCAACTGAAATATGGGAACGATGTTGTGATAAGTATGACGGATATATAAAGGTATTTTATTGTGTTAAATTCTTGGACGTATTAACAGTCTGGGAATGTCAGCAAAGCCAGCACTCGCAGGAAGCCCAAGAGCAACTGAAATAACTAACACAGCAACTGTGATACAACAAATTGCCCATGTTATTAAAATGTTTATTAAATATTCAAATGTATTAAGGAAGACAGACTGTAACATTCCTGAAATAAATTTCTGCTCCAATAGTAGGTTTTTCCACAAAGTTATTAGACTTCATGTCAAGAACAATATCCAGAAAGAAAATGACAGTATAGAACTATAGTGTTACTGTTTCTGCCACAAATGTGCAAGAAACATTGTAGAAATATTTATAAACCTTTATTTAAAAAAGAGAGGGGGGGAATTACATTTTTTTACCTGTCTGTTTTCTGTTTCGTGGGCTCTGGGAAAAGCCAGAAAACATGAAGAATGCTCTTCGAACAAAAAAATGTCTGGTTTAATTCTATTATATTTGTTTGTTTAGAAGATAAGACCTTTTTACAAAGCGGTTTTACAGAAATCCGGTGTAGATTTATATTTAGATCCCTAATAAGAAAAGCCAGAGGTAACAATGGCAAGGAAAAACTCCCTGAAATGACATGAGGAAGAAACCTCCAGAGGAACCAGACTGCTTCTGAGTGACATTATAAATCATTACCCTTCTACAGTTGTATACTATAATGTCAAACAGTATAGAGTGTGTTGAATGGATGTTCAGTATGTGCGTATTGCAAATAGGAGTCCTAGGATGAGCATAGGATTGTGTTTGTGATTACAGCAGCAGTTCTTATGTACAAATCTACAGTATCCAGGTGAGATTTTTTCCACTAAATTAAGGGTGAGTCTGGGGCATAATCTGTTTTGGGGAAATATGTTAAATATGTCTATAAGAGACCATCGACAACTGCAAAGTTTAGGGAAATGATTAGATGGGTGTTTGCCACTAAGGTTTGTTTGTCACTGGTTCCTAAAATATCTGGCTTGTTACAGGATTTGTTCAAAGATGTCAGGATTAACCTGTGTGTGACTTTACATGATACACTCTCTTGTGTCTTGTGCTCAGATCACACACATGGACAAGACTCTGAACCGCATTGCAGAGTCTCTGAACCTCCTGCTGAAGAGGGAGAGCGATGTGAGCAGTGTGGCAGGAGTAGGACAGGGTGAAAGGGCCCACATGCTAACAAGTGACCTCAGTCTGCCCACGTATGACCAGCTCTCCACTCCGTGTCCATCTGCCTTTGAGGAGAGCTCCTGAGCTGGAGCAGCCTCCAGAAACAGCTGAATCTAGTGCCTTGAGTGGCCTGAGGTTTGTGTTGGAGAAGAGACAAAAGAACTCTAAATCTGTACTTAAGCTTGATTAGATTTACTCTGGTGGACCAATCATAACAAGTCACACTAAGATGGATTTAAGAAGATGTAATCTCTCATACACAAACAGTATGACCCGGATTACTGATTAGGCGTGGTGTTTTTACTGTATAAGGAAAAATATGTAAGATCATCATCATGTAATTGCTCCAATTTCTTATGCTGATTAACAATAAATCAGGTTTTTTTGTTAGGTATTAATGCAAGTTATGGGGATTCTTATGGCAAGCTATGTGCATCCAAATGGTTGCATAAATATTTATTAGATCCAGTCATATGGGGTGGTTTTCTGTGGCAATCTGTACATTTCAAGTCGAGTTTATTTATTAAGACATGTATACATTGAGTCACAAATGCATACATGCGTACATGTACTGATTTCTGCTCACATGCTAATATAGTTTTGTTCAAATAATGAGCCAGATGTTATTACTGGTTTATTCCAGAAACACTTCAAAATCCTTTTTTTTGATTTTTATACATGCTATTTTGCCTGTTCTCTTTAATAAATATCAACTATCACTGATGAGTTTGTTTGTATTACTTTTCAGTGAAAACTGAAACTGTTTCCGTGTCTGTGGTTTTCCCGCTCTTTTTTTTTTGGTCCTTATCCATAGATCTTTGGTGGTTCGATGGCGATGTGGAGGCATTCATGGCATTCAGGAATGGTTGTAATCCCTTTTCTATAAAGTCTTTCAGCTATGGTTGAATTCCTTTAGTGCATCCTGACAGATCAATGACTTATGCAGCACACGACCATATGGACAGCACCATGACCTGTGGCCTCTGTGCGATACCTCTGCTCTTTTGGGTGAAGGGGCTCGTTGCCATGGAGATGACATGACGTGCACCCCCTGACCCTCTCTTTGGAGGAACACGGCCATTCCTGTGCTTCATTTAATTATTGCTTAACATGTGGACTAATGTTGCTGGTAAGATGTACAACAAGCACTCTCACAAACTTACCTAAAGTTACCTGATTTTGAAAAGATATTATTGTCTTCGTTAATTTTTTGTCGAAGGATTGGGTTATTATGCATCTGTCACACCTGGAATCGAGAAATCTTTAAACTTACGGATTCTAGTATAATCTGTTTCTGAAGAAATTCTGTCACATGGAGTGGCTTTGGATATTGAGCCATATTTGGATTTTTCCCACTAAACTAATTCGTCATTCTTTAGAATTTTCTGTAACACATTTTTATTTATTGTATTTCTTAAAATGCATTTCATAATCCAATTTATTTTGCTGTCTTTGAAATGATTTTTACTTCCCCCTTTTTATATAACATTACTTAGCAGAAATGATTAAATGCTGGTCTGACACATTTAAAGTCAATATGATACTAAGCATTGCAGGATCAGAAACTTTCTCCACATGACTTACTTCCTCATGGTGACTTAGATCAGCTGTTTCCTTCTGAGTTTTAGACAAACAGTCACTTGACAGTTTTTTTATAATGTTACTTCTATTCATTATTTCCTAATCTGCTGATAATACACACATATATGTACCTATAAATGCACAAGACAGGCATGGCTCAAGCATAACCCTCTTTCATAATGACTCAAAAGTGCTTAAAGATTATGTAGGCCTGCCATGGCTGACTCTCAACACACAGGGGTTTAAATTCTTTAAAAAACAGGAGCACAGGAGGTGAGTGAGTGACAAGAGCCAAGCATGGCCATGGTGCTGACGGTTCTTTAGACTTTGCTACCCTGCGACAAGACAACTGTGTCAACACTAAAGGCAAGAGGACAACAGAGCGGGCAGGCAGCATGGAGGGCAGGCCTTGCTACTGTGGGGGTCTGGGCCATATGCCGCCACATAAAAGATGGGCCTTTGTTATGCGTTTAAAAGGATGCACTGCTGCCACTTTTTCGGAGACTGCTGAGCAAACTTGGGGAGCAAATGCCATTAATTCAAGCTAGTGAACCCATAGAGGTGTATCCAGCCTTAAAGACACAGCTTGCCAGTGCCTCGGCTAGTTTTATGGGCCAAATGATTCGGGGAGAAAAGGAAGCACCCTGACATGGGAAGAGGTTAAAGTATCTGGAAGATGGATGGTTTGATGGTTTGGCAACAACTTGGCAGCATGAGAGAGTTATAGTGTTAACAGTGCTGGGAAAGTGGTTTCTTTGATAACAAAAAAATGTGTCATTTTAAATGAGTTTTCCCAAATGAGACCATTACATGCTGCAATTCCACATCATGCGTTATGCAACCATGGTACATTTGGTATTAAATTGAAAACCGAATGTCAATTTAGCAATTAAGAATGGCAGTGATGTCTAAAATAGACAGAAATTTTTCATTTTACACTAATGTAATCTTAATGAACTACGAGCTGGACAAAAGAACAGATTCAGATATGAGACCTGGTGTGTACAGATTGCTAGGGGATGAACAGCTATGGCTCTTTGGGATTTCTGTGTGTCAATCTGGGGGTCCCAAGAGTCTCAGAAAATCATCCATCTGGTTAGAAATCCCACTGGTAATGGTACAGCATACTGACAATCTGGACATAATGATTTTATTGTAAAAGATCAAATAATGAGGTTCCAGTTCAACCCTTGGGGCATGCAGACCCATAAATTGTTTAGATATATCTGTACTACACAAAGCGTGTGTAATTTTATTACATTTGTTTTAACACAACATGCACAATTAGGGTACCCCGTTCATCCAGTACAACAAGAAGGAAATTGCTTTTGGGAACGTCTCCATTGTCAGGCAGAGGTTTGCTTTCTTGTAAGGGGCTAAACTAATTAGTCGTACTATACTGTCTTGCTTTTGCTTTTAAATCATGATGGCAGACAATAATCCGTCCTCTTTGCTGGCAAAGATGTAATGTCATCAGTTCAGCTGATAGCACCGAGTGCTTCTGATCAAAAGGAAGACAGATTAGACATGAGACCCATCGTTCGTGCTTGGGATCTGATGCGAGCCTTGGGGTGGGGAGCAATCTCTGTTTTCTTGCACACGACCGCAGATAGGGCAGAAAAGCCAAACCAAACAGAGGATTTGGGGCGCACAGGGCTCCCATTAAGGCGCACAGGCTCATTTGCAGGTGAATGCGATGGCACTCGCTCGGCCTGACGCGCCTTTCGCTCCTTTTGTTCCGCTGCGGCCTTTTTTTCCTGCCAGATGGTCGGAGAAATGAGACACGCCCAAGTCCTCCCACAGACTGTGTGTCACCGCAAAGACTATAAAAATATCACGGGACAACTTCAGGCAACGAATGTGTACGATTATACAGTTCATGATGTTTATACTGATGTTTATGCTCTTTACGCAAAGGGGAAAAACTAATTGTCCTAACTGAAAGAAAGAAAGCATGAAAGTAAGAAAGAAAGAAAGAAAGAAAGAAAGAAAGAAAGAAAGAAAGAAAGCAAGAAAGAAAGAAAGAAAGTATTATAATTAAGAATATAAATTCGTTTCGAGCAAAATTGGGCTCTGATTTTCAGATTTCTAAAATTACAAAAAAAAGCCAACTAACTCCATATAAGCAACACATTCGTCAGTTTCAGAGATCACAAGGGGGGTGGGGTGGGGGTGGGGGTGCTATAGTCGGTGATCTATCAGAATGATTATCTTTTTATAATATATTGCTTGATTTACATTTATTTCACGCCAAAACTTATAAAAACCAAATGGTATTAAAACAGCTACTGAATGCCAGGCGCTATATCATATAAAAATCTGCAAATCCGAAAAGCATTTAAACACAAAGTCCATCTCTAAGCACAACACTGAATCCTCTTTCTCTCTCCGTCTCTCTCAGGATTACCTTGAATTTACTTATTTTGAGAAATTGCTCCCTTAACTTTCAAAAAAAAGTGGTCATTGATTAGATTTTAAAGTTATAGAAAGTGAAACAAAACGTTTCTGAAATTTCTGACTATACAGAATGACACGTATCTAAATACGTCTCTGTGCTTTATAGCCTTATTTACATTTGTTTTAGTAAATTGGATTATTATGGATAACTTCTAACTGGGGAAAAAACACGGGCCATATGTGTAGATTATTCCAGCAGAAACGATCACTCACAGATACAAAAAATTAAATAATTAGCTAAATAAAAATAAAGCAAGATCAGAAAAGAAAATTAAGTGAATACTGTACCGGATACTTACAGATACTTATTTATAAAATATATGTAAACTCAATATGAGTGTCTGAAAATGGTTTACGTTTTGTTTGTGAGATTTGGAGCATTTCTTTCTTAGTAAGACTCATTTCTAATTAGCCGTGTTGTGGCCATCAGGCGCTCTAATTGAGATGCGCGTTATTTACCCTGCATATGTGTGTGTGTGTGTGTGTGTGTGTGTGTAGGTATAGAGTGGGAGGCAGGTGGTTGGCGTGTGTGTGTGTGTGTGTGTGTGTGTGTGTGTGTGTGTGTAGCAGAAGCCCGTTTTGTTCCGCAGCTCTCCGTAAGTGTTTCATTAGCTGAGAGGGCGCTGAAAATGAAGCTCTTACACTGGGACAAAGCGGATGGGGGTTGTGTTGCTCAGAGGGCACCTGCCTCCTCCTTCATTATGGAGAGAGAAAATGGCCTTTAAATCCCCCTATAACCGAGCAGCTGTCCAGGGTGGAACAGCTGAGAGGCTAAAACTTCTTTCTTCTCTCTCTCTCTCTCTCTCTCTCTCTCTCTGTTGTTACTCTCAAATATAAGTACAAAGGGCAGAACATTTCTTTCAACCCTCCCACCTCCCTCAGGCTCTAGGTATTGAGATATTATATTCCAGCTCAAGACAGTCACAACAATACCACCGAGTAAACAAAAATATAATTTATTTTTTTGTTGTTTCATTCAAGTTCATCAATACAAAGCTAGTATTTACATATATATTAACGAAGAGGCTCAGAAACATTTGCATCGTGACGTCATCAAACTTAAATAAAACATAAAGATATTGCAGTAAATAAACAACAGCTGTAAATAAAAGCGTGACACTATCATGGATCATAAATAAAACATAAATTAGTAGCATATTCTTCCACAAGTAGGCAAACAAAATTTCAGATGCTAAATTCTATAGGAAACAATGTAATCTACAAGATAAATTTAAAAACAAAACGTGAAAGGGAAATAATAATAATAATAATAATAATAATAACAACAACATTAAAAATAACAGTAATAATAATAATAATAAAAAATAAAATAATTGCACAGTTCAGACGTTGTAACACTGCAAACAAGTCTGTTCTGGTAGAGCCAGTATTGCTACATTAATCGGAGAGAAAGAATTAATAATAATAAAAAAAAGGTTTCAGGTCGTCCTCGTCCTTCATCCGCTCAGCAGATAAAACACAAGACTTCTGCATTTCTCAGTGCAAAGCATCTGAAAAACAAAAGAAATATTAGGGCTTATGGACGGATTGAATATACTGAAATATTTCCGAAGAAGACTGAGGTTTGGACTATTTAAACACATCAAATATGTGTGCAGATTAATATAACTTGTCAGACTGATAAAGGCTTTTTGAGCAGATCAGCAAGTCATGGAAGTGAGATTCCTGCCATTGTGAAGGCTGTTCTCAGGTTACACTGCGTCTCTTATGTACATTAAAGTGTAGTATGAAGAGTAAAGTCTTATAAAGTCTTGTAAAGGTCTGACTTTAACACCTACCATCTGATTCTTTTGCGTGGGGTAACTTCAGCAGGGATGGAGGATGTGCGATCTGTCGGCTTAGAGTCAGTGAAGCTCCGTTTTCTCCTGGGGAAGAAGTCTAGAGACGGGAGAGAAAGAAAGACTGATGTTAGAAATAATAATAATAATAATAATAATAATAATAATAATAATAATAATAATAATATGTACAAGCTGTGCGTGTTAAGTATTAAGCTACAATTATTGTTAATAATAATAATAATAATAATAATTAAGGTTACTTTAGCACTTTAAGACTTTAAGAGTAAGAGCATCATATTATAACATCTGGGATCTGATGGGATCGGATTTTACCTGTAATGTGTGTAGTGTTATTTCTCAAAGCGTCCTGCACAGAGGTCCTCTTTCTTCTCCGGCACACAGGAGTGACATGTTCTCGGGCGTTCAGGGTTCCGGAGCTGTTCTCCTGGTTCAGCTCTGCAGATGGACTCGGACCTTCAGCGGAACTCGGTGCTTCATGTTTACTCCCACACTCGGCGCTGGACTCGGCGTTAACAACACGCACTTTCCCGTGCACTTTCACCGACTCCTTGTAGAAAGACGGCACGGCGCTGACTGCTATTTCCTCCCACTCGTAATTTCCAGACAGCGGCGCGTTCTGCTCAAAGTTAAAGTTCCAGCGGCTCTGATCCCGTTCCGAGATCTCCTGCAGCCTCCGCTTCATCTCGCAGTCCAGCTCTTCGTGGTCGACGGGTCCGAAGAGACTGCGGCAGACCTTCGTGCGGGCGAGAAGAGGGAACGTCCTCCGCGCGGCGTGTCGCTCCAACACGTTGTGGACGTCCACGTTAGCCATGACGCGCTGCTGCACTTACCACGGATTCACTCGGAACGGAACCGGCGTCTGTGCTGAGGAACCTTCGTCCTGGTCGGTTTATATTTCTGCTCTGGCTGCCTGAAGGCCCGGTGAGCACAAAGCAGCACCCGGGGATTGGTTTGCTCAACGCCCCGCCCCTTGTAATAAACCCCGCCCTCCCTGAAGCGCATTGGCCAGAAGCGTATAGCGATCGAGTACAAAGCTTCTTTCATGTGTTTATTCCACTTGATGTAAATACACACAAAAGACACACAGTCGTGTATATTGTTATTGATGCGCCTCCGTGCTGAGCTGAAAAAAAAAGAGGCACGCAACAGCCGCAATAAACGTAAATGCATTTTTTGTTAATGCAAAAGTGTTATTTTTATATTTTCAATGCGATTCGAGTTTAGTTTTTGTATCCACGTTTGTATGAAATATTTAAAGATTATAACTGTTATTTATTTGCCAAGTAAACTAGACTACTTAAAGAATTTGACTTGCTTGTTGTGCAATAACAAGGACAAAGACACAGCACCGGGGATATAATAATGACATGTGAATAATATACAACTATTGCAAAAAGTATATTGCAGCTTATATGAAGAGTGTGTACATGAATACTGCACAAAGCACACAGATTTTTTTATTCATAGCATGACCGTATTTAGAAAATATTAACACAGTTTAAAGAATACTGTAAAAAATACTGTTGTCCTATTAGGTCATATGTAGTGTTATTGTTTGCTCTTGGCTAGTGGTCGTAGTGAATTAGACTTACTTATTAATATATACTATCAAGATACATTTTGTAATATATTCTAAAATAAAACATTATTATTACTATTATTATTATTACTATTATTGTTGTTGTTATTATTACTACTATTATTGTTGTGGTTTTGTTATTGTTGTTATTATTATTGTTGCTATTATTATTATTATTATTATTATTATTATTATTATTATTATTATTATTATTATTATTATAGTAGTAGTAGTTGTTATTGTTGTTGTTATTGTATTATTATTATTATTATTGTTGCTGTTATTATTATTATTATTATTATTATTATTACTATTATTATTATTATTGTAGTAGTAGTAGTTGTTGTTATTATTATTATTGTAGTAGTAGCAGTAGTTGTTTGTTGCTGTTATTATTATTATTATTATTATTATTGTAGTAGTAGTAGTTGTTGTTGTTATTATTATTATTACTATTATTATTGTTATTATTATTACAAGTACTATTATTATTATTATTATTATTATTATTATTATTATTGTAGTAGTAGTAGTTGTTTTGTTGTTGTCGTTGTTGTTATTATTATTATTATAGTAGTAGTTTTTGTTGTTATAATTATTGTAGTAGTAGTAGTAGTTGTTGTTGTTATTATTATTATTAATAATATTATTATTGTAGTAGTAGTAGTAGTAGTTGTTGTTGTTGTTATTATTATTATTAATATTATTATTGTAGTAGTAGTAGTAGTAGTAGTTGTTGTTGTTGTTGTTGTTATTATTATTATTATTGTAGTAGTAGTTGTTGTTGTTGTTGTTGTTGTTATTATTATTATTGTAGTAGTAGTAGTAGTTGTTTGTTGTTGTTGTTATTATTATTATTATTATTATTATTATTATTATTATTATTCCTAGTGGTAGTAGCCTAGTGTACTTTTTTGTGGGCTAGAATTATTAGTAGGCTTAAAGGTTTTTAAACCACCGCTTTTCCAAGCTTTAAAGTATGTTTTTTGTTTTCATGCATGTCTTAGTGTTACGTGCTCCTGACAGCTGTAAGCACCACAGTGTGCGCGTCATCTCATAACCTCTGAGAGACATTGTGAACATCTGTAACCGCATCCTGCCGCACTGCAGTCCGTCAAAAGAGCCTGTTATTAGGCAAACTATTCTGACATACAGTCTGGCACGTTATATACAAATTTGGTGGCAAAAAGCAAATTGTTACTTGAGTAAAACAGTAGAATAAATTGGCAAAACCTTAACCCCGAAATTACAGCTAAAGAATATTATAGGTAAGATTACTATAAGACCATTTAGTTAAGGGCTACTAAAGGTTACATTAAAATCCTATTCAAAGTAACAGTGAATATCAGAAACACACATGCTGACTGTAGGGAACATGATCTTCACATACAGGTTTCAGAGCATTGAATTAATTTTGGAATAGAAAGGAACAATTACACACAAGTTGTTATGCATCATTTCGGGGATTTAAAACGCAGCCCACTGAGTGTGAAAAATGGTTTGTTCTTTCACCAAAATAACAAACGAATAGACAAAATAGTGGGACTGTTATTTTTAAAAGTGCAAATAATTTATATTTCTTATTTCTAAAGGTCGTGATTAAAATTGTATCCTATAGTAATTCTGACATACTTTTATTACAGGCAAAAGCTTTATTCATCCACAAGGTTTAATGAGATTTTTTTTCTGAATCATTTTCTCCTTCTTGCTGCAGATTTTTCACGCTACTCAAGACAGAAACTGACCCGACGTAGGCCTAAAATTCCCATCTATAGCTTAGATAAAGCAATCAAACTTGAAATCTTCTTATTGTTAGTGTATTCTTGTTACAAATAATGATCTTAAGACCATCAGAATCGGTCAGTCACAAGTAGGGGAAATTAACACGTCTGATCATTTCTGATTTTTACCCTCACAAACACTCAGACACACCAATATCCACATCATACCTGTGCCGAAACCAGAGGACAGGCTGTAGCATCTATTCTTAAAGTTCTGCAGGTCAAGTGACTATTTATTTATTTATTTGCCAATAGCCCAATTAACAATTACGATTCTTGAGAGGCAACAGTTTAATAGGGTTTTCTGTCGCGCACCGCCCTCTTGTGGACACTTAGACGGACTGCATTGTTTTCTTTCTTTCTTTCTTTCTTTCTTTCTTTCTTTCTTTCTTTCTTTCTTTC
>JAOVVH010000043.1:9700848-9712326 GCA_028566435.1 Scorpiodoras heckelii
CTGCTCAGTTGTATAAATGAGATAACTGTAAGTCACTCTGGATAAGGGTGTCTGCCAAATGCCATAAATGTAAATGTTTAAGAAAAAGACACACCAAATACTGACTTCCTTTAGTTTATTACTGTTTACTGCACTTTTTAGTGTTTTCTTTTATGTAGAAACATCTTCATTATTTCTGAAGGCATCTTTGCTATACAGAGAGCCTTTGCATGTTCTTCTGCATCGTACTGTACAGTAATTAGCTGGTCAGTTTTACTGAACATCTTGGAGAATCTGCCACAGCTCTTCTGTAGACTTGGTCACACATAGATCTTTTTTGCATGCAAAACCAAGCAGCCTTCATTATTGTTTTTTGTCCGACAAGTGGTCTGTTATGTAATATGTGTTGGCTTTTGTTACTAACATACAAACATTCTTGTGTAACATTTAATTCTTTGTTGGAAAAGTAATGATTGGAAATCATTTTGCATTCAATCAATAATGCAGAACTCAAAAAGAAACACCAAAACAAAAGCTGTAGCCAAAAACAACAGGGTGCCTAAGACTTTTGCACAGTACTATACATCTTAGTAAGCTTAGTAATGCATTTAAATTATTTTATATTTCAGCAAACATCTGAAAAGTATGAAAAGACAAAGTAATAATATTCTTCTTGTTGTTCTTCTTCTAGTATTAGCACCCTATTTGGTATGGATTGGTTACTGATTCAGGACATATTTGTACTTTTCTCAGATGAAGGACGTTTTCTTCTTCCTGTTCTTCCTGAGTGTGTGGCTGATTGCGTATGGTGTAGCGACTCAGGCTCTGCTCCACCCAAATGACCCCCGACTGGACTGGGTGTTCCGCAGAGTGCTCTACCGACCATACCTGCACATATTTGGCCAGATTCCCCTCGAGGAGATTGATGGTGAGCTATATTATAATATGCCATAAAGAAAATAAAAATTTTAATGTACAGTATAATTTAGTTGTCTTTTTACAGTATTGTTAGATGAGGGACAGCCACAAGATGGAGACACAGTGCAGGTTAATCAAGTACTATTGCCCCACTTCTGTCCACAGCGGCTAAAATGCCCCACGATAACTGTACCCTGGATCTGCACCTGATCATAGATGGCACTCTGCCCCCCTGCCCAAACATCTATGCTAACTGGCTGGTCATCCTGCTGCTGGTTATCTACTTACTAGTCACTAACGTTCTTCTGCTCAATCTGCTTATTGCAATGTTCAGGTTGGAGTGGGTTCTAATTAAAATGACTTGGACTATATTATTTTCATAAGTAATAAGTAAAGTACTTAACTAAACAATTGTGACATTCTGTGATTTAAATGCAAAATGCAGAACAAAGTGAAATAATGTATCATCATGCTGCATCAGCTCTCACATTTCTGCTTGTGCCCCTCTCACAGCTATACGTTCCAGCTGGTACAAGGCAATACCGATATCTACTGGAAATTTCAGCGTTATAACCTGATTGTGGAGTACCACAGCCGACCTGCTCTTGCTCCACCCTTCATTATTATCAGCCACATCTCTGAACTCTTTCTGACGCTGTTCGGAAAGGCTGAGGAAAACACTGAGATTTTGGGTTGGTCATGTTTAGCACTTTTTTAAACTTCACTACAAGTAAACTGATTAGAAGACAGTTTCACATTTGGGCTTATAATATTTAGGATACTGTCATCCTACATAGTGTTTAAAAAAAGGTACAAGGACAGTCGTGTTCCCTAAAGTCCAAACAATGTAACAACAGTGTTATTAAGGTCCAATTGCATATCTGAAACTACAGGGTGAGCCAGAGAGGTCTGTCAATTGTCACATGCTTATTTCTCAGATGCTAGTTTGATTAGAGTAGTGACTGGTGGGGGAAACAGTAGTTCAACTGATGCCATTTTAGTCAACATGGAGCAGTGGACAGTACAACATCACATGTTCATTGTTGAAATGTTTTTTAAAAAAAATGGTGACTCTGTGATTGATACACAACGGCTATTAGGCGTTAACTTCAACATTCCTCATTCGAACTGTATGTGGCTTGCCAAGGGGTTTCGTTTTCAAGGCAGAAGCGTCATTAAGAAAAGTTTCAACCCATTTTTCTGTTGTGTTCCGAGAAGGCACAGCACCATGATGAGGAATAATGAACTTAATGCAAAATAGCGGTTGAGTAGCAATCACAGAGTTGCCATACTGTTTCGCCCACCAGTCACTACTCTAATCTTGGGCGGCACGGTGGTGTAGTGGTTAGCACTGTCGCCTCACAGCAAGAAGGTCCTGGTGTTAAAAAAGGTGTATGTTGACTGTAAAGCGTCCTTGGGTTTGAGAAAGGCGCTATATATAAATCGAACTTCATTCATTCATTCATAATCTAACTAGCATCTGAGAAATAAGCATATGAAAATTGTCTCGCCTTGTCTCGCCTTGTACTTAAATCTCAAATTAGGTACACCATAACCATCTTCCAAGGTGGAAGATGTGCAAATACATGATAACTTTTTGCTTTTTCTAAAATCATATTTCAGTATATAACACATAAGCAATGCTGCATGAGCGAGAGTACAGTTACACTGAATATCAGCATGGCTGTGATTTGTCCGTGATACAGTGAGAACTCCTGGGACATGGTTTGTCCAATCAAATCTGTCGACCGGAACTAAGAGTTGTATAAATGTACATGTTTCTTGGAAGTTTTGTATTACATTTTGAAAATGGTGTATACTTGGTGTATAATGGTCTATACTTTCTACAGGATCACTTGCAACACCGCAAAATTTTAGTCAGTAATGCTCTATCAGTATTTGACTGTCAGTAAAAAAAAGCAGCCGGAATGAATGTGATACTGTGTTTAATGAGCAGAGAGGGAGCTGCCACCAGCGTTGGATCAGAAGCTGATGATCTGGGAGTCTGTGCAAAAGGAGAATTACATGGCCAAATTTGAGAAACGTCACCTGGAGAGCAGTGAGGAGAGACTCAAGAGCACATCCTCTAAGTGAGTTAGTCTGCAGTTTTTCTCCTTTGGAGTGCACGGAGCTTTATTCAAGTACAATATGACCGATGCCACTACTATCATCCTTTAGGGTGCAAAGCTTGCTGTTGAGTGCGGCACGGTTTAAAGAGCACGAAAAACGTTTGGCATTTATGGAGGCAGAGGTAAAATCGATTACTTAAATGAAAAAGCACGCTCTTATCCTCCAGATGACTGACCAAAACGGTTATATTTTTGACCTTCAGGTGAAATACTGTGGAGAGGTGCTATCCTGGATGGCAGAGTGCTTCAAAAGGAGCACACTAAAGTGTGACAGGGAAGTTCCCAAAAGCCCAAGTAAGACTTTTTCTTCATAAACAACAACGCTGACGCCAAATTCAGACTTTTACTTTTGTTACAGGTTAACTTTACAGCATCTGTGTATTTCACAGGCACCAAGGCCAACATTAAATCATCAAAGAAAGATGAAAAGGATGATTGATCTTGCCACATGAAGCTTGAGCATGACCAAACAAGGAAACTCCTCAAGTTGTAAAATGACTGTAGGATCAAAATGTTGTTCATGTGCTTATCCAGCTACTGCCAGAACTGATGTTTACTAATAGAGATGATATTCCACCCTGTCAAAATGTCAGAATGAAAGTTTGTACTTGTATCATGTTTTTTTTAATTATTATTTTTACTGTTGTATTTTTTTAATGATTTTTAAATCTACATCATATACCATTTAAAATCCACTGACATTTTGTGATTGGTGTAGAATAATATTTATGGTTTTTCATTTAAATGCTTTTATAATCTGTAATATTCATGGATTAACGACCAACGACTATTATTACATTTTTTTAAAAAAACGACTTTTTAAAGAAATCCTGATATCATTTGTGTTGTAAAGTACAACAAATCTGTGGCTGAAACAACTCATGGTCCAGCCCTTAACTTACACTTCCTCCACCAAGCTTCCCTGTTTTAAGCAGTGATATAAATGCTGTGTCTGAATCCCATGAATTATCTTCATTAAATTATCATTATTTTCTATTAACCTCCAAACAGCTTTAAAAGTGCAGACTTCTTTACTGTTCGTAGGATGTTCATGCAAACCTTCATGCACTGATTATTCATTATCGGAGTGACCAAAACCATACAATGTTCCCTTAGTTAATGAATCAGTAACCTAGGGAAGTAACAAAAAATAGACTGCAGCAGTTTGCTCATGGCATTGCTGGAGAAAGTCACTAACTGAGCAATATACTCTGTGTCATGGGAAATTGTTTATTTATTCTGAATGTAAAACTTTGAACAAGATCATGCCACAGAAAGAATGTCTATATACAACATTCAACTGCGACCACCGGTAAAGTAACAACTTGGGTATGTAGTCTATTGATCTTAATTCAATCAGAACTGCCTAAATTTTAATTTGTATTGTGTATAAGATCACTAAACTCTTATAAGCGAGATTGGTGTAAAATCCAATATATTTGTGTGTCTTCCGAACAAAGGGGAAATAAACTGGAAGACTGAATGATCGCTGGACTGTAAATAGATGAAATAGCATGTTAACTGGTGCTTAGCTATAAATTGAAGAATGATTTATGCTTTTTTTAATTATTCTTAGCAAAGTATTTATATTTCCATAAGGATTTACTTCCATCTTTGTTGATATTGTTCTCAAAATGTCGAAATAGTCTTTATGTTTCTACTAGTGTATCACCTTGAAATGTCACTCAGCTGAAACACCCTCAGGGCTCAGTGGTGCGTTTCTCTTAGTTAATCAGTAAACCCATGTATGCACACTTATACAGTATTAGGAACAGGAAGTTACTACACCACAGGAAGTGCTGCCTTCCCACCTGGCCACTTTCACAAGCTTAAAAAATATCAATCACCTTTAAGCTCCCAACAGCTCGACGTGCTTTGAGCTAATAACCAGATGAACATGAAGATGTCACCGTTCTACGTGTAATTGATACATTGCTGAATTTTCAGCTTATTAAATGCAACTTTGTATGATCTTTCGTTGTGTGTTGAAGCGAATCAAGAAAGATGAGCTTGAGTCAGCATCGCGTTCCTGGCTCGAGCACCGTGACTCTGCCTGCGTTACCTCAAGCACAGTCTAACTCCAGTGTCAGTGATATGAACAGGTAGAGATCGCACCTTACCCCTAAAACTAAATGAAATGACTCGCTGTGCAAATGTGTTTGTCAGCTTTCACTTTTATTAACTAGCAAGAAATGCATAAACCTCATGCACAATTTATTTTAGTATCTATTCTGCAGTCATTAAGGTGTTCCGAGGTGAAGGACTGCAAATGAACGAACTCTACTTCTTGAATGAGAGCATCAGGTAGATATAGCTTATATAAACAACCCATGCATAAGCATTAGATGATATGCAACATAGTAATAAGTATGGATTCATGTTTATGATAAGTAAGATTTTATATTTGGTAAAGTTTTTGCATGAGCAGAATGAAAGCAGTTTATCTCAAATCCACCCCCACCCCCTCTTGACAGGTGGCTTTTAAAAACAGAAATGGGGTCATTCATTGAAGAGTATTTCCAGGTACTCAACATGATCTGCTCCAACATGAACACAATAACAGATTCTGTTCCTTTTTATGGTGTTTCGATAAAAAAAAAGTGTCTTCTCAAGTATACGTATCTGCATGCACATCACCTAAGAACATTATGTGTCAGTAGACCTTTGGCTGCACATTTAAAACAGATTAAAAATGGGATCTGATGTTAAAGTTTGACACATTTGTGTTATATTTGATAAAGGTTTCACATTCTAGTAGCTTCAGTAAAATATCTGTTCAGATAAACAACCCCTGGAGCGCTAACATAAAGCAAAAAACTACTGATATAGATCCCCAACATCCAACCAATCAGAGCAAGGAGGCTTTTCTACAAATCCCATTTCCAGAAAAGTTAGGACACCTTCTAAATATGCAATACAAACTGAAATCTGTAATAATTCACATGAAGCTTTTTTATTTAACAGACAAAAGGACAAAGAAAAGATTTTCAGTGTTTTCAATGATGAACTTAACTGTATGTTTTAAATGTAAATAAATGTAGAAACTGATGCCTGGAACACACAAAAAAGTTGGAACAGAGGCATGTTTACCATTTAGTCACAAAATATTTTCTTTTAAATACATTAAAAGATACAAATAGTTGCAGTTTTACAAGTGGAAGTTTTGTCCATTCTTGCTGTATACAAGACCTGAACTGCTCAACAGTCTGTGGTCACTGGTGTCTGATTCTCCTCTACATGATGCGACATACACTTTCAGTAGGAGACAGAACTGGACTGCAGGCAGGCCTGTCAAGCCATGCTGTTGTAACTCATACAGAATGAGGCCTGGCATTGTCCTGCTGAAACAGACATGGGGCTCCTTGGAACAGATGCTGTCTTGAAGGCAGCATATGTCTCTCCAAAATACCAGCATAAGCCTCCACACATCAATGGTAACTTCACATATATGCAAATCACCCATGCTGTGGGCACTGATGCACCAACATGCCATCACAAAAGCTGTTTTTTTGCAGTTTTCCTGATTAACAGTCTGGATTATCTTTTTCATCTTTGGCACATAAAGTCTGACATCTGTTTGCCCCAAAAACAAGCTGAAATGTGGACTCGTCTGACCACGGAACACATTTCCACTGTTTTCGGTCAATCGCAGATGACTTTGGGCCCAGAGAATGTGTCGGTGCCAAATTAATATCTGGCTTCCTCTTTGCATAATACAGTTTCAGGTTGTATTTCTTGATGCAGCGGTGGACTGTGTTAAGAGACAATGATTTTCCAAAGTACTCCTGAGGCCATGTCCGTCATGGCAGCATGATGGTTTCTCAAACAAAACCACCTGAGGGCTTGATGGTCACACACATTCAGCAGTGTTTTCTGCCCTTGGCCTTTATGCACCGAGATTCACCCCGACTCCCTGAATCTTCTCATGATATTATGAACTGTAGATGGTGAAAGACCTAAATTCTTTGCAGTCTTTCACTGAGAAACCTTGCATTTGTACTGACAATTCTCTCATGAAGTTTGGCATAAAGTGGTGTACCGTGGCACATGCTCGCTTGCAAAGACTAAGCTTTTGGTTGAAGCTCCTTTTATATTCTATCTTGATGACCTCACCTGTTACCAGTTAAACTGGTAATTGTGGAACCTTCCAGAACAGTGTTACTTGTATTACTTGTCTTATTTTGCCGGTCCCAACTTTGTTTGAGTGTGTTGCAAGCATCACATTCAATTTTTTTTTTTATGTTTAAAAAATACAATTAGGTTTGTCAATGAAAACACTAAAAAGGTTTTCTATGTACTTTTTTCAGTTAAATAAAAGTTCAAGTGAATAACAAATTAGTTTTTAGCTTTTAATGCATTTATAGAAAGTGTCCCAACTTTTCTGGAAATGGGGTTTGTATTTTGTCTCTAATATTTATGTTGTTGACTCATTCGTGCACTGTCGTTCAGTAATTCAAGCTTAGCTACGTGTTTTGCGGCTCTGCCTTTGAAGAAAGCTTCAGAATTCAATAAAGTTACTGAGAACACCTTTAATATAATGCCTTTGTTTTTTACTGGTAGAATCAGCTTCTGAATAAAGGTCTTAGGTTTATCTTGGAAGAGGTTCAGCTATATGAAGGTAAGGAACAACTGCTGACAGATTTATCTCTGCTGTACGTGAAAGCTCAGTACAACACATGGCTACAAATATATAAAATTTCATTTGTTCCCAGGGGAAGGTCAGCTCTTTTTCTTGGCTGATGTATGGATTAGATTTTTTTCAGAAATTCTGCCCACACTGCAGGCCATTTTTTATCCACTACAGGTATATCACCACCAAGTACATCTGAAATCACATTCATTGCACCATACAAGAACTTTGAGCCATAACCCAGTCAGACTTATTGCCCTGCTTCCCTTACCTGTATTTTTGCTCAACCCCAGGGTCATGAGTTCACAGTAAGGCAGATGGCCCTGCTCGCCTTCAGGGATCTCGTCCTGATGAGGCTTCCACTGGAGAATCTGCTCCCTAACGACCTCTCTCTGCTCCCCACATCCATCAAACAAATGCTGTTAGTCCTACAGGTAACTGTCTTTTCTACACATTAACACACATTACAGCTTTATTAAGTTCTCGTACTTACGTTGTGTGACCGTTTATGTCCAGGGAGTCCATGAACCCAGAGGCCCTTCAATGGAATATTTTCGCCTTGAGAAAATGCTGGAAATGGTGGTTTCTCCCTATCTGTGGAACTGCAAACACAAAAGTAAACACGTTCCTGACATATTCATGTCTATATATTAATGATCAAATCAATTGTTCTCGAAAGGTTTTCTCAAAAGCAAAAATTTATGCTAAATGCCTAGTATTAACAGCAATTTTACTTTTATAGTAGTTGGGAGTAATGTCCAATGTAGTCACCTAGTTTGAAAAATAGAAATAAAATCAGAAAGCTGCTGCCCAAACGGCACAGAGCCCGCTTTAAAGTCAGAGTCAGCACTTCAACATTTTGTATTTTTAACCTTGCTACTGTTATTGTGCCCTCCTCTGTCACCCTGCCAGGCTATGAAGAACAAATCAGAGAAAATAAACACCTCACCAAACCTGAGATACGGATCACACAGCACATTTCAGAGGTCTCTCTTTTGACTCCTTTATTGGAGCAGGAGGGAGAGGGTCACGTGGAGAGAGGAAGCAGCTTGCGGCGTCACTCTATATCTGACGGCAGATCCGTCATCACTGACATGCAGCTTCTCAGTGTTACTAGTCGGATGCATTCTGGGTTAAATGAGGCATGTGGGAAAATGGATGAAATGAGGAAAAAGGATAAGAGGGAGCTCTCTCAGGTCAGCCCCGTGTTTGAAAGCCAAAGCTGTTGAGACACTGCTGAATGTACTTACTTTCAAACTACAACCTTAACCATTCTGGTAAAGATGAATAAAGAGTTAGATGAATCTTACAAATTTATTTTTTATACATTAAAATATCCATTGGTATACAACACAAACATCCGAAATCAAATCAATCTAAAGACTAACAGAAACATAAAATTAGTCATAAAAATTAATTTTAGCCAATGTCTTTAGTCCTTGTAGCTGTCAGCATTTTTTATATATATTGGCACATATACAGTAGATTGGTTCTTGAAGCTAAATACAATTTTACATGTTCAACATGTGAAAGAAAACCATAAAATTACAAACACCATCAAATACAAATAAGTAAAAACAGATATATTTGTCATGGTTCATCTTGTGGCTTGTGTGTTCCTTAATGATTGAACAGCTCTGTTGGTCTGTTGTTTAGCCAAAGATGCTATTTTTGAAGCTGTGCCTTATGGATAATGCTAATCTTAGAAAACACTTTTATTTGTCAAGTGATATTATCTGTAATTTTTTGTCATTTCTTTCTATTATTGGTATGTGTGATAGTTTACTTACGGCAACACATTCGTTATGAATAAAAGAAAGTTGTTACGAAATTGTTTTACATTCTCCAGTGCATTCAGGGTAGAAGTATTTACAAATATTTAGTTCTGCTACATACCATGATATACTTTAGGAGGACATCATTACTTCACAAAATACTATTCAGATTTAAGAAAATTATATTTAAAAAAAAAACAAAAACACACAGGAAGCAGATTCTACAGTACACCACCTACAGCTGCTCTCAGTACTCGGTGGCCGAATCTACGATGCCCCTGTTTGATCATTTCCTGGCAGAATTTCAGAAATGCTATACCAATGCACTGCTTTGTTTGTGGTGATGAAGGACAACAAAGTCATACAAAAAATGTAATGCATTGTGATATAAAAATCATCTCTTAAAAAAAATGGAAACTTTGTGCTAGCGGGGTGTGTCTATGAGAACTCGTAAGGCAACAGCAAAGTGAGTAAGATAAGCTCAGATGGATGGTTCAGGTCCTCGAGGTTGCATGCCCTCTCTCCTCAGGCTGGGGTCGCAGCGCGGCATGACCTCACAGCGCACCAGCAGCACGTCGTCCCTGACAAAGCCTCGTTGCCGCAGTGCCTGCAGCTGCATGAAGGTGACGTAGCCAAAGCCTTTGGGGTTGCGCTGCATTGTGGGCCTTTGGAAAGCCTGCAGGTCTGGTTTGGTCTCCATTATCTCGACGTGGTGCTGGCCGTCAACCTGGTCCAGCACAGCCAGCCGGATGGTTCCCTGCAGGGGCCACGGGAGCTGGCTGTCAAACTCGCCCTGCATTGTATGCACAAACAATGAGATGAAGTTAGAGCAACGGGGTGCGCTTGGTGTCTGCAGGTGCAGTCGCAGGCACAGCTTATAGCCTGGTCTTCCTGTGTAGAACGGTGGGCTGTGAAGAACAACTGGTTGTCCGGCTTCTTGTAGATGCAGGTGAGTTGAGAATCCCTCTATTCGCCACACATAAACTCCCTGGTACTGCTGAGCTTCCAGCTCGTGAATTTTCTCTTCCAGGGATGCCAGCTTCTTGCGCAGCTCTGTTACCTGTGTATGCTGTGTTTCTTTAAGAATGCTCAGCTCCCGTATTTGGTGGTCCTGGCGCACGAGGCGGCCCTCGAGTTCCACAACAGTCTCACGGAGCTGCTGCATGTTCTGGCCGCACTGGCATGGCTCTCCCACCCTGGAAGAGGCGCCATGCTCGGATGGGGATGAACATGAAGGGACACATGATGGAGCAGGGAGAACGCTGTTCATAGTCTGGTTCCTCAGGAACTCAGCCATGTAACGCATGTGCATCTGTGTAAACTCCTGCATGTGAAGGGCCAGGTCGTTCCTCGGCATCTAACACAAAAGGCGTCACTTGTTAATTCCATTAACAGCATATAAAATGCATTCGATGACATGCAGGGCCTGATCTTTTCATTAATCATTATTATATAACTACTACTTCAGTCAAAGTGAAATAAATGAACAAAATGTAAAACGTTTTCATCTCTGCAGCATAGCTTTACCTTTTCTTGACAACCAAACATGCTGAACGTACAGGCAACGGGAGCTTTCAGGCAGTCTGTAGCACAGTGTGATGACAACTGAAACAAATATATCATTATAGCCCATTGAATGAGCAAATTATATTGAGTTACAACAATTCACAGGAAAATATGTCCACATGTAAGATGCATTGCTCACCTGGCCCCGAATGAACTCCATGCTACAGTACTCACACACAGTATTCACAAAAGGACACATCTGCTCATGAAACTTCAGAAAAAAACACAAATCAACATAAGTAAAAATCAGCACATAAAGTCATTAAAACAAATAAATGAATTTAAACTGTAATAATAGTCATTGACAATGGCTTTCCATTGTCTTTTTTGTCACGTGATTCACAGCAAGACGATCCGGGTTCGATTCCCGGTCCGGGCCGTTCTGTGTGGAGTTTGCATGTTCTCCCGTGCTTGTGTGGGTTTCCTCCGGGTTCTCCGGTTTCCTCCCACAGTCCAAAGACATGCATGTTAGGTTGATCGG
>JAOVVH010000043.1:9742084-9752692 GCA_028566435.1 Scorpiodoras heckelii
ACTTTCAGGATCTGGACTGACTAGTGGGTCTTCAGGTTTAGGAGGAGAACTTTCAGGATCTGGACTGCCAAGTGGATTTTCAGGTTTAGGAGAACTTTCAGGATCTGGACTGCCTAGTGGGTCTTCAGGTTTAGAAGGAGAACTTTCAGGATCTGGACTGACTAGTGGGTCTTCAGGTTTAGGAGGAGAACTTTCAGGATCTGGACTGCCAAGTGGATCTTCAGGTTTAGGAGAACTTTCAGGATCTGGACTGCCAAGTGGATCTTCAGGTTTAGGAGAACCTTCAGGATCTGGACTGCCAAGTGGTTCATCAGGTTTAGGAGGAGAACTTTTAGGATCTGGACTGCCAAGTGGATCTTCAGGTTTAGCAGAACTTTTAGGATCTGGACTGCCAAGTGGATCTTCAGGTTTAGCAGAACTTTTAGGATCTGGACTGCCAAGTGGAGCTTCAGTTTTAGGAGAACTTTCAGGATCTGGACTGCCAAGTGCATCATCAGGTATAGAGTTTGACTTTTCAGGTTCTGGGCTAAATGGAGACATTTCTGGCTCAGGCTTTAATGGTGATGGATCAGACATAATTGTGACCTTTTCAGGAACTGACATAATATTCTCTGCGGAGGCATCAGCTTCAGGGACACCTCAAGAAGCTGGTGAGGGCAGTGCAGAGATCCTTACTTTCATGTCAGGTCTGGGTTCTGGCTTCTTCAGTGGGGATGGGTCTGGATCAGGAAGTGGCTCAAGCTTTGGTTCAGCAGAGAGTGGGTCTGCACCAGATGTATTCAGCATCTTGGGAGAGAGCGGAAGTGGAGAACCTTCTGGCTTTTCTTCAGACCTTGGGTCTAGCAGGGAGTTCTCTGGATTCAGTGGTTTTCCATCAGGCTTGACCTCTGGAGATGACAGTGGTTTCTCTGGGCTTAGTGGCAGTGGAATAATCATGGTAAAAGATGAGTGGGCAGAAGTGTCCACTTCTCCAACCCTCAAAGCTCAGGAGCTGGGCGGAAGTCAGATGTACCTCAGTGGATCTGGAGATGGAGTGAGTGGTTCTGGTGTGAGTGAAAGTGGTGATATAAGTGGCTCTGCAAGTGGTTCAGGATTTCCTGCCATCACCTTTTTGGACTCAGACCTTACTGATCTCATAGACCTACCCAGCAAAGAACAAGAGGCCTCTGGGATTTTGATTTATGGCTCAGGGGAAGGGAGTGGTGACTTCTCTGGGGTCTCTGGTCTTCCATCAGGAGACACATCAGGGTCATCAGCCAGTGGGAATATTATATCATTTACTGATGAGAGCTTGATGGAAGTTTCTTTTAGATCCAGTCAAACCCATGAGCTCAGAAAAGGACCAATAGAGCAGAGTGGGGGGGCGAGTGAGCAGTTTTTGAGCAGTGGGCACCACCATACTACTATTTCAAGTGAAGATCACCATCCCACATCCCTCCCTACTGAAGATCCAGTTCATTTAACAGATAAGCCGGCAGTTCTAGTTCCATCAGGGCTGTTTAGTAATAGTGAACTTGCTGCTGCTGAAACCTTCTGGAAATATGATTCTGTGACTCCTGCACCTGTGGCTGACACCACTACTGCCCCTGCCTTTTCAATTCAGACACCAACTGTCATAGAGGTCCCAGCCATTGAAAAAGGTATGTTAGTCATTAGCAATACTAGCAATATTAGTATCAATTAGCAATACTAGTACCATTGGATAGGAATGCAAGATACTAAACTCATAAGCTAAAAAGTTCTGCAAACTTTTTTCAAATGTTTCAGTTTATCTTTTCCTTCTGTCTATATTCATATGCTAGCTGCTGTGGACCCATGTAACCCAAACCCCTGTGGTCCTGCTGCGTGTTCTGTGCAGGATGGGATTGGTGTGTGTCACTGCCCACCCGGGGTGAAGAAGGAAGAGTGCCATGTTGGTGAGTCACTTAAGTTAGCTTTAATTTGAATTAAAAGTGCCAAATTGCAGGTTTCTAATTTGATTTGATGTGAAATATTGTGTTGTGCGCATCTTTGTCACAGTGATCTAATTCCCATTGCCTGTTTTTGTTTTAGTGTTTTCTCTCATTAATGGAGCACTCCTCTCTGTCTCTGTCATTGCTCCCTATTCATGTGTGTCTCTGGGTCTATTTGCTTGTGCCTGATTGTCATCCTCAAAAAGGCATCCATTTCACAGGTTGTTTAGCATGTGCGTAACGATATCTGATTCTACTTGATATATTTACAGGACTTCCCAGTTTTCAGTTCAATTAACTGATTGTGCACCCATGTGTTGTTTTCGTTCAGTTCTGCCTTTGCTCAAGTATGGCTTAATCAGCACTCCATTTTCCAGCCTGCTACACGCCTGTTAACACCTGGTACATGCCTTGACTTTTCCTTCTCCTTGATATGAATCTGGACCTTGACCTGATGCAACACTTTGTGAACTATATGTTTAGGCCATTCATTTTGAAGAAAAAGAGTTGGATATATTTTAATCATTCGAGCAATGATGGAAATAATCACTTGCTCTCAAACTATTTGGTGAATTTGTTTCTTACCGATTTGATTTGGTCAGATAAGCATGTTGCATGGTTCATTGGTTCTGATTTGATCAGCACCTGTGTTCTACCTAGGCATGACCCAGCTCAAGGGTCCCTGTGTAGTCCCCAGACTTAACAGCAGAACCTTTATTTTCAGAGGTTGATGTGTGCCATTCAAACCCTTGTGCCAATGGAGCTACATGTGTGGAGGTACAGGATGCTTTCAAATGCTTATGCCTGCCCAGCTATGGAGGGGATCGCTGTGAGATCGGTACGAGGTTGGCTTCAGCTAATTCTGCTAACAAATCTCTCAAAAACACCCAAACATGATGCCATGAAAGGCAGTTTCAGTGCTCCAATAGCACTGGCTGGTCTTTTGGTGTCATTGGTGTGCTGGAACATGCTTATTTAGGACGGTAAAACTAACCATTCCTGTTTTTACAAAATGGTGAGTGATTGGGGGAAACCTATGGTAGAGGAAAAGGTGCTGTAAAGGAAGAAGTTTATAATTTACTGGTCAGTATGAAAAGGCACCGGGTGAATACAGACATGTCCCTCAGTGACTCAAGCAGGTAGGGAAAAAATAATAACGTGCCTGTGCTGTTTATATTTTCCATTTGGGCTTAACCCCAGACTGTTTTTGCAGTCTTTGTTTTATTTTCTATGTTTATCCCTGACTACATACAGAAGTGAATGGTGAGTTAATTTATTTTGTGCTAAGGATGCAAGCTGTGAAAAAAACACCCTGCCTATTCCCTTACAGCGTTCACAGAAGATGTATTAATATCCTTAGGGATTTACTTATACCTGGCATTACTTGATTGTTGATTTCATAATGTCATGGTACATAATGCGTTACAATTATTATGCAGCCTATCATTTGTATTTTTGCACATAGTCAATTTTTTTTGTGCTAGAATTTTTGTTTTTTTTCTCTGATCATGCTGGTATTCTTTTTGTATTCTGTATTCACCATATAAGGCTGCTACATTTCATGTTTTTTATATATATAAGGCAGTTATACTGTCATATTTATAGTACTGTGCCAAAGTCTTAGGCACCTGTTTTTAGGTACAACTTTTATTATGGATTTTTTTAGTTCTGTATTATTAAGTCAGTACAAAAAGATTTTATATTTCCAAATGTTACTTTTCCAACAAAAAAATTCAATGTTACACTAAAATGTTTGTATGTCAGTTATAAAAGCAACACATTACATAACAGACCACTTTTCAGACAAAAAGCATAATGAAGGCTATTCATTTACATGCAAAAAATGAAGTAAATGTGGCAGCCAAAGTCTCCAGTCTCCAGTTTTCCACATAACACTGCACACATTGTACCTGTGAACACTATTTAAGAAAAAGGCACACCAAATATCGACTCCCTATGGTTTGTTACTGTTTATTAAACTTTATAGTGCTTTCTTTTATGTAGAAACATCATTATTTTCGAAGGCATCTTTGCTTTACAGCAAGTCTTTGCATGTGCCTAAGACTTCTGTATAGTACTGTATAGTAATTAGCTGGTAAATTTTACCTGTATGTCTTGAAGAATCTGCCACAGCTCTTCTGGAGACTTTGACTGTCACACTTTTATTACATGCAAAACCCAGCAGCCTTCATTGTGCTTTTAGTCTGAAAAGTGGTCTGTGATGTAATGTGCTGCTTTCGTTAATGACATATAAACATTTTTGTGTAATATTGAAGTTTTTGTTGGAAAAGTAACATTTGGGAATGTAAAATTTTTTGTACTGACTCAATAATGCAGAACTAAAAAAACACAATAATCAATACCTAAAATTGTGCCTAAAACAATGGAACTTTTGCACAGTACTGCATATTCATGTATTTTTATATGGATAACAGTGGTGTAATGCACTATAACACACACAGACTCTATAATGCAGTTATGCAGAACCTGTGTTTTTTGATGCATTAAAGCACTGGTATCTGTATTATTTTTATGAACAGATATTATAATTCATTATGTACCTTGAGATTATAAAGTCATATATTCATGCTTGAAAAGTGTTATGCTTGTAACTGTTTCTGTTTTTAACAGACTCAGGCTGTTTTAGGCACTACAAAGTACTTATGCCATATAACATGTTATCAATGCTTTTATAAGGCATTATGAATACAGGATTTGTAGGAAATGCTACAAATATTGCTAATGTCAAAACAAAACATGAAGCCACTTGTTTATCTCATAATCCTTTGTCTTCTCAACTGAAAGGTTATGTAAGCATTTATGTCCAACCCAGTTTGTAACAGGATATTGCATCAGGTTTGCAGCTCTCGGGAATAAAGTATAACCCCCAATCCCGTCATATGTCACCGCAGACATAGAAACATGTGAGGAGGGCTGGACTAAGTTTCAGGGTAACTGTTACCTGCACTTCTCCGAGAGAACAGTGTGGGAGGAGGCTGAACAGCAATGTCGAAGCCTTGGAGCTCACCTGGTCAGCATCACCAACCAAGAGGAGCAAATATTCGTTAACTGTGAGTCAAGTCAAAAGTCAACACAGTATGTCTGTATGTCTTTACCATTATAATACAGTATAGTATCTCTTTTCTTTAGCCCATGCACAGGATTACCAGTGGATTGGACTAAATGATAAGACTTTTGAGAATGACTTCCAATGGACTGATGGAACCCCAATGGTAAGTGTGTTCAGTTCATGCTCCTGAGAGAAAACAGCCCAGTTTTTTCTATAATGTAATTTCTGAATGCTGAAAACACATTTCCTCTCAGCAATATGAGAACTGGAGGCCTAATCAGCCAGATAACTATTTCAACTCTGGTGAGGATTGCGTGGTGATGATCTGGCATGAAAATGGTCAGTGGAATGACGTGCCTTGCAACTATCATCTACCATTTACGTGCAAAACTGGCCCAGGTATGTTAGCAGCAAAATGTAAATAATCTAGTCCATGTATTGACCGTAGATTAATCTGGCATTTCAGATAAAGATATTAAAATGAATTTTTCCTCAGTCACATGTGGTCAGCCTCCTGAACTGAAGAACGCCAGGTGGTTTGGGACTAAGAAGGAACGCTATCAAGTCAACTCAATAATTAGATATCAGTGCAATGATGGCTTCAGGCAGCGCCATCCACCTGTGGTCCGCTGCATGGCAGATGGACACTGGCAGAAGCCACAGGTGGAATGCATACCCCGTAAGTCATATGTTTACATGAGTAGAAAAATAGTTTTCCCATATTGTTCTATATGTTCATATTATGGTACATAAATTCTGTTGCACTCCTACCATCCACTTTATTAGGAACACCTATAAACCTGCAGTTTAATGCTTTTATCCAACTGGCCAAACATGTAGTGGAATACAGATCACCATGATGGACAGCTTAAAGATACACCATGAATTTAGCTTTGCAACTGATATAAATGCCTTATTAGGATGGCTAGGACTAATTGCCATGGACAGTTTTGCCAGTCTGGTTCCTCTCAAGATTTCTTCCTCTTAACACCTGAGAGAGTTTTTCCTTGCCATCATCACCCCTGGCTTGCTCATTAGGGATAACATTTAGAGATAAAAGTAAAAAATTATGTCTGGAATTTATGTCTTTGTAAAGCTGCTTTGGCACAATGTCCATTGTTAAAAGCGCTTTAAAAATAAAAATTGAATTGAATTGAATTGAATTGAACACAGTTGAAGACTGGACAAACATTACCTGTTTTGTTTTTCTCATTTTTAATGTACCAGTTTCAGTAAGTCTTTGCCCATTGAAGCCTCGGGTTCCTGTTCTTGGCTGACAGGAGTGGAAGCCAATGTGGTTTTCTATTATTGTAGCCCTTCTGCCTCTATGTTCAACATGTTGTGGATTCTGAGATGATTTTCAGCTCACCATGTTAGTAAAGAGTGATTATTTGGCTTACTGTAGTTTTCCCGTCAGCCTGAAGCCACCCACTGGATAAATTCATTTTTTTGTGCCATTCTGTGCATACTCTAGAGGTTGTTTATGTGTGAAAATCATCAGGATCTGAAATTCACAAATGAGCCTGTCTGGCAACTCTTTACCTGTATTTGCATAAATAAGCAGGCATACGGGAGTTTCAAATTAGCCAGTAAGTGTATATATGTATGTACTATACTGTATGTACTATATGTACTATATGTACTATATGTATGTATGTATGTATGTATTTATAGTAGGTTTGAATGTGCTTTTTTGTCCTATACTTTACATGTTTTTTGTTATGTTTTACATAATGTCTTTTCGTTATTTTAGAAATCAAAAGAAGACTACTGAAGAGATCCATTAAGCGTCGATCTGCTAAGACGACATCACCAAGGAAGCACCTCTAATGACTTAAGAAGAAATAGTTAAGAGATTTTTAAAAATCTTTTAAATCTTATTTTTCATGGCCTTGAATTGAGAATGCATTATGTATTAAAAAGTATTATTTTTAAGATAAGTTCCCAGCCTGTATATAATGTCACTCCCAACATGTTGTAGTGCTGCGAGAAGAAAGAAGAAAAGTAACCTATTTTGTGATTCTTATCCCCACCTCATACAGGAAGCCACTTTATTTATGAAAGTAGTATTTATTCCCATAGTTAGTGTAATTGGATCCCCAAACTTGCACGTACTGAATCAGATTGTCTCAAAGTATCCGCTGAATATTGCAAAACCTTCCAAAGGAGGATCTTTCATCCAGACAGTCTGGAATTTTTGTGGCAAAAGGGAACAGCTAAGAACTTTGTGCAATCCTTCTTCTGAGAGGGAGAATGAAATAGAATAGGTTCCTGTGTTTTGTTTTTGTTTTTTTTTTGCTTTGGACACAGTTATGTTCAGTTTGCAAGTTGCAAAAATTTATAGCACTTACTGTATACAGGTACATAAAAGATTAAATGATGTGAAGTATTATTTTCATTTATAATCTATCAGAATGGATAGTGACTCTAGAAAACATGTATATCCATAAATAAGAAGGTTTACATACAACTAATTTATTTCATACAAATGCTCAAAAAAGTGTCATTTTTGATACTTCTGATGACAGTAATGTGAAATTAAGTGTATTTATTGATTTCTCACAATATAACATTCTACCTGGTAATTTGAATCGGTTTGCCCATCTCCTTAGGACTAAATGACAGATACATGCTGCACAAAAGCATTAATTTTGGCAAAAGCAGTGCTTGATGGCCAGGTCCTGTCAAACTGTCATCTTGGGCATGAGCAGAGATAATTTGTGCCATTTATTATGATGTTTTTGTCTGATTTTAAGCTGTGCAGGGCACAGTACTCTGAGACCAGCATGAACCTCTTTAAAAAGCTCTCATTCCAAGTTCACATAAGATCTCAGCAATGTTTTCTTTTTCTTGTAATGCTTTTTAGCTACTATCAGTTATAATGTGTGCCTTAATGAAATACCCAGTACTTGGGCTTGTTTAATTTCAGTTAGGGGCTGTGCCTCTCTTGTCACCAAGAACTCAGTTGGTGAATTCTTACAAACTCCGATCTTTTTGTCATGTATGTTGTACTGATTGGTGCAACAATATATACCCAGGAAACAGATGTAGACTTTACAGATACAGATAGAACCCTAGATCTTTGTATTGGAAAAGGATGATAAAGAGGGAAAAGTAAGCCATGCTGAAGAAGAGAAATGTACAATGAGAGACAGAGGTTGCCAGCAGATTTGACTGTTATCTTTTCAGATATTCACGGATGACATCACACGGCCTGTTTTTGCTTGAATAAATGTATTTTTAAAAACAAAACTAAAGGAAGAGATGAAAAATGCCAAATAAAACATTCCACAGATCACTTTTAAAGCAAGGATTTAATTCATTGTGTATGAAAAAAACAGACCTGCAATCAAAAGCAAAGAAAGTCACACATCTGGTTTTAGGATTTTTTACTCTGAGATGTTATTTACAGTTCACAGGTGATGGGAAGTATTTTTGCCTTGTCCAGCCCAGGCTAAAAAAGCAGCTGTAGTGCAGTAAGTACTCTTGGAGTTGTTAAATTACAGGCATTGCAGTGTGCTCAGTGGGGTGGAGTGTAGCATGGCCTTTGACTGAATGGGTTCTTTTAGGGCTCCTCTTATGCACAAGGCCCTTTCTCCTCTCTTACCTAGAGCTCCTCCACGTCCACAGGGTAAACTCACACACTGAGACCCCTACTGGTAGGACAGGTTCACTTTCAGAGCTTAAGTGGAAGTATGTAAGTCAGTAACTTATTATCAAGCATCTGAAGTGTGATTATTACAGCTGTGTTCTCCTTGGTAACTTAACAGTATTCATTGGGATCAGTGCAGACTGAGAAAGTTAAGAAGCATTATGTGGTCATTTTGATATGCCTGTAAATGTGTAATTGCTATATATGTTTTCATGAAAAATGGCATGTTCATGTTTCTGCCTTGAATTAAACCACCGCCTTTTTGTCTTCATAAAGAACATAATATAAAAAGTCACAAAAAGTTACATCTTTCCTATTTCTTAGAAACGTGAATCTAGAAAGGTAGTTCATAAAATGGAGGATTGATAAAATAGTTGATAACATAAATATTTACAAGGTGATCACATTACTGACTTTTTAGTTCAGAAAGTGCTTCAGGGTTCTGAAGCACCACTAAAATAGCAATAATAATAACAACAAAAACAACAACAACAATAATAATAATATATTTAAATATCTTTTTAATATATTTAAATGTTTATTATTATTATTATTATTATTATTATTATTATTATTAATATTTAATAATAAGCTATTCAAAAGAGCGTGACAGAAATATTTAACCTAATGTTACTGGAAATACTCACCTATTCCTGTGATTAATCATATTTGCCTTTTTTTGTAATTGAAAATGTTTTATTTTATTAGTAAGGTGTGTAAAAAAAGCTTTCCTTCAGTGTCAGGGCATTATTATTATTATTATTATTATTATTATTATTATTATTATTATTATTATTATTATTATTATTGACTAGAATGACCAATATTTCTGCAGCTAAAATTAGTTTAATCAGATGAGAGTTAATTGGAAAAACATATTGTCTGTATTCCCTTGTTGTAATAATTTTTCTTTGAAATTATGAACTAGATACGTTTACATAATTAATATTTCTCCTATTGACCTAAGCTATTCAAATCAATCTGAGGGAGAATCTCAATTATATCTGGACAGTGTATAAGGTTTAACTGTCAATAAAATTTATACTTCCATGTCTTCTCATCCAAGTTCTTAGAAAAGTCCAAACATTTGGCTGGATGGAGAGCTGTTGTACATATTATTTCATGTTCAAAAGTCTCAAAGAGCCTTTACCTAGATCTATAACAATATACACCATGTTTGTGGTATGGCAAAGGAAAGCCAAAGCTACGGACCCCTGCCTTCTGAGGGCCACAGTTTGGGCGAGGGATGCTGATTGGGTAGCGCAGACTTCCATCTGCCAGCCATCCTGCATCACACTGATCTAGCGCCAAAAATTTCCAGGCTGCAAACAGCTGACCGACTTTGGCAATCTGAGCACCATCTTCAATACAGGCCTGGACTGCCATGGTAAAGTTCAGCTTCTGAGGATGCTGCAAGAAGTACACTTGTCCTGGAGGAGAAGAGAACAATAGACCAATATCAGGTTTATTAAGCATTACAGTAAAATTATGTAGTGAGAAAGAACTTATTATTTTGACTTAGGGTGTCAGAATTTGTTATCACAGAATAAAAATAGCTTTGGCTCCACAGCTATCCGTAACAGTTATCTGCAAGCTAACTATCTTACTAAATAGAGCACTATACTTATCTTCCCAGATAAATAGTTATCTTGGTTAGCTTATCTAATGATGATAAGCTCCTCAACAACAGCTACTCAACTTTGGCTGGCCAAGTTTACTAACAAGTTAGCTAAAGTCAGACTAAGTGTCATATATTTAAAACCAGCAGTAGCTAACAATAGTCTATAATAGATATTGATATAATATCACACAACCATTATTTCTATCATGCTAGCTAGCATTAGGCTAACTAGTATATAGTGAAGTGAAGTGAAGTATTGGCCTACTGTGCTTGCATACAGAGGAATTTGTCCTCCGCATTTAACCCATCCGTG
>JAOVVH010000043.1:9808418-9834485 GCA_028566435.1 Scorpiodoras heckelii
GAAAGAGAAAAAGCTGTTCTTAAAAGTCTTGTTAATGCACAAACATCTGTCTCTATTGCTGAATATTGCTATTGCTCAAAAACTGCCTTCACAGAAACATGGTTCTGGGTAACGTGCAAAATGTTAAAAATGGGAATGAGAAAACTTTGCTCTCAAAATGGCCTTGAACAGATAGGCCTATTTGATCAAGTGGTGGAGAGTCTGACTGGGCAATGGTCCAATAGTTATCACATGGGAAGACCATGCATGATTCCTCTTATTATTAAATTAGGCCCATTTTTATTTACCGGTATATGAGTTATCCTTATGTATGGACTTGGACACTGGATTATTGTGTATGTGTATGTTAATATCACTAACACTGGTTTTTAATGGGAGTCTCAGCTACTGGCTCATGAGTCTTAATTGTGGGTTCATGCTTGGGAAATATAACCATTGGTCATGACTGTTGATCAGTATAATCCATGAAGCGCAGATCTGAACACCACTATTGAATTGTTCACTGAACAAACAGTGTGACCAAAAAAAAGGAAAAAACCCTTGCCCTTTAAACCCAGTAAAATGTCATTTTGTCTATAAATTTGTTTTAACACACTGAAACAATTGACTGCTTGGTCGAAACTAGTTTATCCCGTGTACAATTTCATACTCTCTCTCGCACAATCTTGTAGGAACAGGAAATGAAGGTTTTACGTATTAAGTAAATATTTGCTTGTACTGTTACAATATCTTACCAGGATATTGTTATTGGTGAATCAAATCTATCTAATCTTTCTGCCTTTTAGATTTAGTCTACGACCACACAGAGAGATGGGGAAAGAAAGAGAAATAGAGTAAACAGATTGGTTTTCCCTGGCCTCACTGTAAGCTCACTGGCAATAACAAGTGCTGTGGCCTGACCTAGTTGAGCTATTTTCTGTCTTTCCATAAAAACACCAATGGATGAGGTCAGGGAGATGTTGGGGTAGAAAGCGATAGTAGGGGATACAGTTTGAGGTCTGTTGTCTGGATGCTTGATAGATGACATCACTGTGCTGAAAGTGTTCCCCACTGCGTCCCTCCACATCTCCACAGCAGGGGAAACTGCTTTCCATTTTGTTACCACTGCCTTAAAGGGATGTCCCGCTGACTTTTTGCCAGCTCACCACTTTCCTTTACCTTATTAGCACTCTATAGATGGGAGATAAATTCTACTGCACTGCCTATGTTGCTACATCTTAGTGTTAACATTAGTATTCTTGGCAACTATAACAGTAGGACTCCACAGGCCTGAGGCTGAATGGCCAAAACTACCACACTGGTTGATTAAGTGGTGATTAACAAGATAACTTGATTCAAGACATGACAGCACCTATAAAACATATGCAGTTATGCGTATGCACGGGGAAGTGGTGGCTCAATGGTTAAGGCTCTGGGTTTCTGGTCAGAAGGTCAGGGATTCAAGCCCCAGCACTGCCAAACTGCCACTGTTGGGACCTTGAGAAAGGCCCTTAACCCTGTCTGCTTCAGGGCTGCTGTATCATGGCTGAACCTGAGCCCTAGTTGAGATATGTGAAGAAAAAGAATTTCACTGTGATGTAATGTTTATTTGACAAATAAAACCTTCTGCTTATTGTTTGCAGGAGGTGCTTGGCTTCATGATAACTGCTGCCATCGAAATCAGTGCAAAACAACATATCTTTGACTAGCTGTTTTCCAAAGCTTGAGTAAAACCTCTTTACCTCTAGAGTGGATCACTAGAACTGGAAGCATCCATCCCAGAAATGTGAGCCGAGCTGGGAGGAAAACAATGTAGTGCTCCAACCTCTTTCTTGGCTTGAGCTGATTGTTTGTGGCCCTGGCCCTAGTTCATGAAGAAAACACCAGCAGGATAAAATTTGGCATATGACTCAGGTTTGTTTTCATGGGGCCTTTGATGAGGTAAGAGAATATAGTGACAGGCATCCCTGAGAGACAGTCATTTTGGGTATACAGCAATAATTCTGGCTTATACTTCCATGACAGTGTCAAGTACTGAATGAAGTGGCAAGAAAAAAATCAGTGTGAGCCAAACTGTTATAAAAAGAATAGCAAGAAAAGAGTGATTCATTTTATGTTATGGCTAAGAGTGTTAAGGTTATAGGTCCAGGTTAATCCCAGGTCATTTGAAACCTTTTCCTATTTAATCCACTTGAATTCACTGTAAATCATTTTATCTAGAAACAACTGTCATTTTTCTAAAGCTAATACAAATCATTCTTTGTAAAAAAAAAAAACACCAATATATGGGGAGGGGGCAACACGTGATGAACGATGATGAACTCACTGGATGTTAGTAATTACATGACAGTGAAAACAAGCATTCACATATGTGCAGGGATCTCAAAACGATACTGCAGTAATTAAACCTTAAGTGTGTGGAGTGCAGTTCAAAACTCCTGAAAGAACTGTGATCAACATCTGGGGTCATGATTCAATTGTAGAGAATCCACCAGAAACCAAGACTTCCTGCTATTGTTTTGAAGCGCTTGCCAGCTGTCATTACTGAAACAAAATGAACTAAATGTAAAAGAAACAATACTGTTTAGGCTTGGGAGGTTGTGCACAATGTAACTTTGTCCCACTGTGCCCCCTAGCCATTACTTGTGAATTACTTCTAAGAATTTTTTAAGTATATAGTTTGTAATATAGATGCAAATGTATCCATTACTTGTATGCCAAAATAAACATACAATATATCTGTGTCACATCAGCCTAGTACCATGTCCCATAATTACCAGAGTACTAGTGTACTTCCAGTTCACTTCCTGGTTTTAGGTATTTTTAATATTATATGTGGTATTTTGCAGGGTGGTTCAGAAATGAGGAGGTGGGAGGTAGACTTGGGACAATCCAACGAAGGTCTATTTTACTCAACTATCATTTTTTATTTCCAGCAACTTTACTTCTCTTTATACACACACAAGCACGCAGGTGACTGTGCTACTCAGCTCACTCTCTCAAGGCTCTCGTCTGTCCCCTTTTTATCCTCGCTGTGGCTCACTAAAACACAGAACACATATTAAACACAATCCTTCACAGGAGAAGATCCTTACCACTTATCTTTCCTGGCTCCCACCCTCCATCACAAACTGGCACTCAGCCATGAACCCGCTTCCACATACACCCTGTCTCTAACCCCCCCAAGTGAGACAGGAAATCCACCACAGCCATCTGTGACCCCAGCCTGTAGATCACCTTGAACTTAAATAGCTGAAGTGCCAGATACAAACAAGTGATCTGCAAACTGGCAACCTTAATGCGATGGAGCCACTGTAGTAGTGCGTGATCTGAACAGAGGGTGAAGGCATGTCCGAACCGATAATTTCGGAGTACAAATACCTCCCACTTGATGGCCAGACACTCCTTCACTTTTGTGCTGTACTTGGTCTCAGTTTGCAGCTGATGTACAGCTTTTACCTGAATAAATGCATGGCTCCATCCACTCGATTGGATCTGGTGCTTCCTATTTAGTGACATCAGTCAGTGGGCTAGTGGTGTCTGAATAGTTAGGCACAAACCTATGACAGTAGCCAGCCAACCCCTAAAATACCTCACCTCCTTTTTAGTCTTGGGTTCAGGCAGGCTGCACTGGTCTTATCAATCTGATGGCACACCTGCCCATGGCCCAAGTGGAAGCCCTGATATTGTACTTCCTCCCAACCAACTGCACACTTTTTTCAGCTCTCCGTGAATCCCGCCCAATTCAATGACCTTAGGACAGCCCTGAGATGTTAAATGTGCTGCTGCTAATCATTACTATAAATGATAATGTCATCCAAATATGCTGCAGCATAGACACCATGTGGGAAGAGGATCCTGTCCATTATTCACTGGAAATTCTCTGGGGCTCCAAATAACCTAAAAAACAAGCATGACAAGTTTGTGTCAAAGGCCATTTTTTGTGGGACACTGGAGTTATGGTTATCCCTTTGTCAAATCCAGTGTTTAGTAAATTACGGGGCATTGGATCCACGTCATATTTTGACACTGAATAGACTTTTCTAAAGAACCAGAACTGGACTGAACTGTTGGCCTTGGGAACCAGATCGGACCAGACACTGGGGAACTCATCGATTATCCCCATATCAAGTATAACTGTGAGCTCCTCCTGCACCACTTGTTTTTTGGTTTCAGGCAAACAATAAGGTCAGCTGCTTAACACCACCCCTGTGGGGATTCTAAATGTGCTGGTAACAACACTGGAAACAACTGCCTGCAACTAGTCTCCATACAGGAGTGGGCTGGATTGGGCCACCTGTTTTAAGTTCACCTGCAGTCCTAGCACCGCCCTTTTGTCACCAAAGCCACAGGAACTACCTCTGTCCATGGCTTAAGGCTTATCCACCACACACTGCCTCTTTCCATTCACATTAACTCATAGTTGATATCAAATTGCCGTGTGACCTTGAAGGGTCCTTGCCACTTGGTGATTAATTCGGAGCTTCACATGGGTAATAATACAAATACTTTATCTTCTGGTGAAAATTCACATCACTGAGCACCCCTATTTTACAGCCGGGACTGACATTCTTGCAGCTGCATCAAATTCTCCTGTGTTAATTACCCTAGAGTGTGGAATTTTGCTCTTAGGTCAAGAATGTACTGAATTTCATTTTTGCTGTTAGAAGGTCCCTAAAAATATTCTCAAATATTTTCATGTATCAGTGAATATTTTTGAGTCTACTTTCATGGCTTAAGAAAAACAGAAGAGAATCTGTGCTGAAAAACAGAATCGGTGCTGATACATGGACATGCATTTGAATGAAAACTTTATAGTTTATGGATGAGCATTCCAAAGACATTGCATAATCTGTAGTTCAGTGTAGTTAAACATTTGTATTGCTGTGTAGTAGTGCTTTTTTCCTTGCAGTTACTGTTCCTGACTGTTCAATGCACAGTTGTGCTTTTATTTGACTAATATTACTGTAAACTACAGGTAAAGTGGCAGAACCAGTTACTTCCTCTTCAAATTCTGAACAATCTGAGAAACAAATGAACAGTTTCCAGCAGCACATTCAGAGACATGAGTATCTGTTTCAAAATGAATCTGAAACTTCAGAGAAACAACAAATAGAAGAATTGATTAAAGGTAAACAGCAATTGCTAAGTAAATTACAAGGTCTGTTTCAAAAGTCTCAAGGGGAATTTAGCATACCTCGTCATTCTGAATGCACAGGAAATCTTACAAAGAAAATGGACACCTTTCAAAGAGAGGAGACTGATAAAAAAATAGAAAAGAAACTTGTTTCTATGTACAATCAGCGGAAAATTCATGTCCATATTGCACGCCAACAGCTTAAAACGGACATCAGAGTGTCAGTTAGCCATTCTTGTTGACACATTAGAAAAAGCAAAGAATGACGTCATAGGCATTTATGATGAAATGAGGCATTACACGGCACTTTCACCTGAAATATGACAGCAAGTGGATACATGTCGGTCAGTAACAGTAGACATTATCAAAATTGCCTATGAAAGTGGATACATGTCGGTCAGTAACAGTAGACATTATCAAAATTGCCTAGGAAAGGCTAGCAGGCGTTGATGGACAGTTCACTGCCGAATGGGAAAGAAATTGTCTCTGCACACTGCTTGATTGCGAACATATTCATTCAATTTGCGGATCTCATGAGTGAGATGTGAGTCCAGTACCCATTCCAATCATCACTCCATGACTTCATGCATGGCAGCTAAATGTACAGATGCCGCACCTAAGGAATCTACTTATGAAGTGTTATTGGAAGAAAGTAAACAATGGGAAAGGATCCAACATTTAGAACAACAGCATAAATAAGCCATCAAAGCTTCAAAACGTGAACTAGAATGGCTGCAAGCACAAAAAGTAGCTCAAGCTAGACTAGGAGTGTACAGCCTAGAAATAACATGAAAAACTGGTGATATGTCCAGCAATTGTGAATCAAAATTGATCAGAGTATAATTCAAACTTACTTGCAACAATCTCCTAATGTCATAGCTGCATCGTCACAGATAGATATGCCTTCTCTTACTCAAGCCTTTTAAAACAGCATAGCTTTAAATAGGCTCCCAGTGCCAGAACCACTTTTGTTCAGTAGTGATCCAGTTCACTTCACTGAGTGTAAATCGTCCTTCCCCTGATTATTGATCAAAAGAGTGTTTCTCCTGTTGACAAGCTGTATTATCTTAAGAACTATGTAGGTGGTGCAGCTTGTAAGACCTTAGAAGTGACCTTTTACAGAAATGATAATGAAGCCTAAGAATGGCCATCCAATTATGATACAATAGGTCTTTAGACAGAGGCTTGCAAATTGGTCAAAGATTCAGCTTAAAGATGCCATAAGACTAAGAGACTTTTCAGATTTTTTAATGCATGCTCAGATGCCATACCTCATATCAAATGTCTCCAAATATTAAATGATTGCAAAGAAAACCGGAAGCTTATGCAGAAATGACCAGATTGGGCAGCTTCTCATTGGAATTGAAAAGTTACACAGGTGCTGAATCAAGGTCAAGAATTCTCTAGCTTTCAGGAAGTGTCAAATGGAAGTAGAAGCAGAGGTTGCTTGTAATCCAGTAGCCTCTTTCCTTGCTCTACGTTCTGCAGAACTTGCTCATGACAAATGAACCCTGAGGGAGGTCAAGAGAAACAAGTTAGTTACTGCTTTCCGCACTCAAACAAACTTTGACAATTAAGTTTAAAAATTAACAAGGCCAACTGTTAAACAACTATGTATATTTTGTCAAGACAACAGGCATCTGCTTCACAACTGTTTCAAATTCACAGCTAAGTCCCTAAAGGAACGATGAAAATTTGTGCAGGAGGAAAAACTCTGTTATGGTTGTGTAAGGCAAGGGAAAGCACATGACCCTTATGTGAAGGGTGAGAAACCTGTATCTTCTATGGTCTCAGTGCAAAAATACGAGTGAAGCAAGAACTGCTGTTGCTTTCAACGTGGCTGGAGAAGGGCAGCCTACCAACAATGTCCTTCAATGGTCATGCCTGTATGGCTCTCTTCAATGAACAATCGAAGTTCTGAGAAACTTGTGTATGCTCTGCTAGACTCTCAGAGTGATATTTAATTCACTGACCAAGGAGTGAGTGATACTCTACAGGTAGACTCACAACCAGTGAGACTGAAATTAACTACCATGATTGGCAAGGAGACAGTTGTAAAAGGTGAAAAGATGTCAGGTCTATGCGTAGGTGAACCTGATGAACTACACCGTACAAACTGACTTAGGATGGAGCATTGTAGGGTGTTCATCACCGTGCCTTGATGTAACTAAAACCAGCAGCATGTGTTATTGGGTGGCTGTTAAGGAGCTCCCCCAGTCACTCCAGCAGATATTATTCACATTCTGGAGTCTGACTTTAAGGATACAAATGACACAAGCAAGAAAGTGTCCCAGGAAGATATTCTCTTTCTGATGAAAGTTGAAGGAAGGTATAAGGAAAAATGTACAACGTTGTTATGAAATACCCTTACCCTCTAAGGAAAGACCCATTCTATCTGGCAATAGACAGGTTGCTTTGATTAGGCTCTGTTACCTGAAAAGATGGCTGTTGAAGGATAAAACTTACAAGACATAATGTGTCATGTTTATGAATGGTGTCAGTAGATAGGGAGATAGATAGAGAAATGGTATATTCCTCATCATGAAGAGTTTACCACCCAAGGAAGCCAGACAAACTGAATGTAGTATTTGATTGATCAGCAAGGTATGAAGGTAGAAGCCTAAATGATCATCTTCTTCCTGGACCATATTTGATTAACCACTTGATTGGTATCCTCATTCAATTTCAACAACACTCTATTGCATTGATTTGTTATATATTTGTTATAATGCTTCACCAATTTCATGTTGGCCAGTCTTAATGAAAATATCTGTGGTTCTCACAGCCCAGTGAGTTCCACATGAGAGTCCATCTCTTCTGTGCCATATCTCCCAGATGTGGAAACTATGGGATTTAACATTTAGCCAAGGAAAATACTGACATATATTCTCTAGGCACAGGTTTTTTTGATGAAGGTTTTTTGTGTAGATGATGGCATCAAAAACATAAACAGTGCAGAAAATGCCATTAAGCTCACAAGAGAGGCATAAGAACTTGTGCTATGGGTGGCTTATAGCTGCACAAGTTTGTATCTAACAGCAAGGATGTTATGGAATTGATACCACTGTCAGAACAAGCAAGTGATGTGAAAAATCTTGACTTGGCCTTTGGTGACCTACCATTGGAAAGAGCTTTAGGTATTCAGTGGCCCACAGAGTCTGCCTGCTACAAGTTCAAAATCAAGCTCAAGAACCAGTCAGCTACTCATTGTGGCATATTGTCTACAATCACTTCCTTGTATGACCCTTTGGGATTTTAGGCCCCTTTAGTGCTCAATGGAAAATATATTCTACAAGAGATGTGTAGACATGGCACAGGTTAGGATGATCCAATGAAAGGCAAGCTCCAACTAAGGCAAGGTTAACAAACATCATTTTTCTGATGCAAGCAGCAATGGCTATGGTCAGTGTTCATACTGTATCTAAGACTCAGTAAAGAGACTGGAGATGTTCACTGTGCATTAATCATGAGAAAGTCAAGGGTCACCCCCACAAAGCTTACAGTGATTCCCAGATTAGAGCTGACAGCAGCAGTTGTCTCTGTAAAGGTAGACAATGTGATCAAGAAAGACCTTGGATATACTGATGTGGTAGAAGTCTTTTGAACTGATCCTAAGGTAGTGTGGGGGAATATTAACAATAAAGCATGACGACTTCATATATTTGTAGCCATCCGGGTGCAAAAGATCTATCAAAACCTCAGCAATTTAGATATTTTCACCACTGACGGTCAGTGAACTGCTGTCTTCCAACTGGTTCACTGGACCTAAGTTTTTATGGGATAAAGAGATGGTTCTTCAAACAGATGTTATACCAGAATTACCCATTAGAGACCCAGAAATCAAGGTGAATCATATCCTAAACACTGAAGCCACAGAGCAGATGAGTCTAATAGATCGCCTGTCGAACTCTTGGTTTATGGTTACACAAGCAGTCAATAAGCAAAAGGGATTTCTCTGCCATCTCAGCACAAACTGCATGCTTTAGATGTTGTCATAGATAAAGATGGGATGCTTAAGGTAGTGGGAAGACTTTGCAACTCCTCTCTTTCTGACTCATTCAAAAATCCTTTAAGTATTCCTAAGAATCACCCTATCAAGAAAATGATAATCTTGCATTACCAAGAGAAGGTCAAAGGTCTTACCATAAATGAGATTACATCAAATGGCTTTTGGATCCAGGAATCAACAGGACTGTAGCATCTTTTGTTCACAAGTGCATTACCTGTAGAAAGCTTAGAAAGCCTACTGAGGAACAAAAAATGGCTGATCTTCCAACATATTGGTCGGCTCCATCACGAAAATTTACTTACTGTGCTATGGATTGTTTTGGTCCTTTTCTTACAAAAAAGGTCAAAGCATTCACAAAAGATTTGTTGTTCTGTATATCCACTTCTCCTCATTGGCCATCCACATTGAAATGATTAGCGACATGTCAACAGGTGCCTTTATCAATGGTTTTTGATGTTTTATAGCTATAACAGGAACAGTACGGTCCATCAAGTCTGATCAGGGAAGCAATATTGTGGGTGTCAAAAAATGAGCTAACGGAAACACAATGATATAGACACAGAAAAACTGACTATATTTCTTGAATGGAAACAGTGTGACTTCTGTATGAATGCACTACACTCAAGTCATTTAGGTGGAGTATGGGCACAAATCAGGGCACTAAGCGCAGTCCTGATCGCTACACTTTTGCTCTTCTCAGTTTGAGTGCATGGCTCTTCCTTACAGGCATTCCTTTACGAGGCAATGGCAATTGTACATAATCGGGCTCTAACTGTCCACAACCACAGTGAGCCAAAAAGTTTAGAGCCTCTATTTGCTAATAACTTACTTACTCCATCAGGCAAGTTTGTTAATGATGACATGTATGCAAGAAACAGGTGGTGATATGTTCAGTATGTCGCAGAACAGTTTTGGAGTCTCTGGTGGAAGGAATATCTTGCAAACATTGCTACTAGGTAGCACTGGCACGTGCCTATAAGAAATTTTCAAATTGGTGAAATAGTGATGCTGAAAGATGACAATTTGCCTAGAAATGAGTGGTTACTGAGTCTTGAAGACCTCTATTGATAAGGATGGACTAGTAAGGAGACTTAAGGTACATCTTGGTGATCAAATTTAAGTAAGAAGGGTAAGTGTCTCAGCAAGCCAGCCGGAGTTGAACGCCCCATTCAGAAACTTGTACTGTTGCTGGAAACTGATTGAGCATCCTTCCCAATACTTCTCAATACTCTGATCACCAGGTTAAATCTAAGGTCTAGTTGTGACACCAAGATGTGGTTTATGTTTAATATCATATGGAAACTGTATTACGATTTCTTGTTATTGTTCATGTTCAATCAAGGGTCCTTTAATGATGGAAATCACTCATGACTTATGTAAATAGTTCATGGTTTATAATGCACTTGTGATTTGGTGGGAGTGTAAATGACCCTGAAGAGGAAGTGTTTTCTCATTTTTATTGTTCATTTATTCCTCAGCCTTTCTTTGAATTTATATGTGAAATGCAGGGAATTTTATTTTGACACGTGCTGTTGTTTTATGGGCTCATGTTACTGCACATGGAGGGAAAACCAAGGTTAATGGAGAGGGACATATGGAAAAGTTCTCATGGAAAATTTTTGTGACTTTAGCACCTAGCTGGAAGGTGAACAAAATGTTGGAAGGTAAAAATTGTTCATTTGAGTTTATTTTTGTAACTCCCAAACATATAAGGTATTTTTAAGATGTTTATGGTTGCTTGTATTGTGTATTTGTAATCTGTGCTGTGTAGATGATTTTAGTTTATCGTGTACAGTAAGTTTCAATATGCAAGGGTTAAATTGTTGTATTGTTTGTTTTTTGTGTATTCATCAAATTGTCAAAGGTCATGTTTTAAGGTTTAAGTAATGTTGATATGTATCAATTTTATTTTATTGATGAGAAATGTGAACTTGTATTTGTTTATATGTAAATAATGATTGTAAATTCTCAGTTTTATTTGTTGTTTTTAATCTAGCTCTTACAGTGAAATCATGGAATATAAAGCAATAGATTTTCATGAATCATCAGTCCTTGGCTTGACCATAATCTAGCTGGGGTAGCTACACTGCACACTACCTGTGTACACAACTGTGTACATCACTGGCTCAATAAAAATAAGCCATTAAATGGTTAAGTTGTTTGTTTTGTCTTAAGTGTCCCACCATCAGATTAGAATGAGCCATCTGGAATAGCATGTCATGGTGTCTCCTTGGGACCAACAACTGGTTCATCTCATCTTTTATCTGAGTGTCCTGCATCACCCGGAATAATCTATGTTTAATAATCAAAATGTAGGGGAAGGAGAGTGCAATGTTAGGATGAACATGCTCAATTACTTTCACTTGGTCGAAGGCATGCCAGAGGGTCTCGTACCTGCTCTGAAAGGAAATCCTCAAGCGTCTCCCTGACTCAGAGCTGACTTCCATAGCCCAGAAAATGCTTTCCCAGCTAATGCTGCACACGTTCCACATCATACTACACTATTGCAGGACCCATCCAATAACTGAATTGCTGGCTAATTCATCCCCAAGATTAATTCACACGTGAGGATGGGTGCCAACTCTATGCTATGCTTTTGTCCTAGCAACTAGATTGTGATATGTACATCTCCATGCACACACCTTACTTTCACCTGGCATACTGTAAATTGTGGTTTGGTTACAGCTGGAAACCACCAATGTGTGGTATGTACCCCATTGAATGCTCACCATTATCATGTATGACCCAGCTCAACTGAGGTGGCCTGTAGCATGCAGGGCCTAGACCAAGGCCCCACCAACTCAACCACATGGCATTGTGGAAGAGACAGACACTGGCGTAGAGGGAGGGGGATGTAAATCACCCCGTTTCTGTGGTGCAGGGATGACAGGAGGGCAGGGAGACAAGGGGGAATAACAAGAGTTTGGGGGGGTCACCTATCCTCGGAAATGCTGCCATGTGGTCCTCAACCAGGTGAATCACCTTGTCCAATGATGGCTGGTTGTGGCACTAGACCCATTCTGCTGTCCCCTCAATAGCCTGCCGACAAACTGCTCAAGCCCCACCAGATTGACCACATCTCCGGCTCTGTATTCCAATGCCAGCAATTACCTTTGGCAGGCATCTTGGAGCTGATGGGCAAATGCAAATGAGGAGCTGAGCTCACAGAACAACTGCAATATGAAGTGCTGATAGTGCTATTGGGGGTATGGTCAACTGTTTGCAAAATCACTTTTTGGGGTGCAGGTACACCAGGAAATTTTTGACCGGAAGCTGTTGGGCTGTGAGCTGGGCTTCTCTGGACAAGAGCTGCAAGCCAGGTCACCCACTGGGCATCAGGCCAACCTCATGCTTCTATGGCATGCTCAATAGTTTCCAGAAACTTTTCTGGATCATCCTGCAGTGCCATCCTGCGGCTGCAAGGGTGGTAGCTGGAATACCCTCTGGCTGGATCAGGCTATGAAGCACTTGCAGGTGCCTTCTCCCTGGGCCTGGATAAGGGCCTGGAAGTGCTTCTTGGTTCAAGAATAAGGAGGTGGAGGCAGGCTTGGAACAATTCAGCAAAGGTCTATTTATTTTAGTCTATAATTTTCACTTTTCAGCAATCTAGTTCTCTTTGCACACATGCATACACAGCTGTTCAGCTCACTCTCTCGAGGCTGTTATGTCTTCCCTTTTTATCCTCACTTCTGCTCACTGAAACACATAACACCATTAGACATGATCCCTCACAGGTGCAGATCCTTACCACTTACCTCTCCTGGCTCCACCCTACATTCAAAAACAGGCATTTGACCACGCCCCCACTGCTACATTACACTAGCATGATCAGCTAACCAATGCCAGTTGCAGTTCCCTGTGTTTTGTGTTCTGAGTTGTGTTCTGTTATAATTGTCATTATCATGTTAAGACTTTTGCTATAGTTTCTAAATACTCCTTTGGATTATATTTCTGTCTTTTCCTGATGACTTCCCATTTTCAGTTCTTTTTGATCTAATCTCCTATGCACACCAATCCTCAATGTTTGTCCAGAGCTTTCCAAGGCCAATTCTTTAAGCACATGCCCAACAACTCCAGTAGTAATTTATCTGTGTTTGTTGAGGCAGTGTTTCATCAGCTACTTGGCCACCAGCTGGTTCCAGCTGTGAGTAACCAAGTGCAAACCACAAACCTGGAATTAAGCATCAAAAGCTTTCTCTTGCTCTACCTAAAAATATGATTGTTCCTAAGGAAAATGTAATAGTTTTCTTATGCAGTGCTCCCTCCTGCTTACTAGTTGCCCCCAGTATACCCCTGAGATATAAACAAAATAACATTAGTCATATCATTACTCACTGGGCCACCACCATTTAAGATAGTCAAACAGACATTCCAACAGACACTGTGGGTGCAGATGTCACTCTCCTGTGTGCACTGGTTTGCTGCTTCAACATTATGTCTGCTGCATCATGTTCTATCCTTGTGATTGATGTATCTTACCAATATGGTTTTGTCCAAATATAAACACCATTTCCAGAAAAGTTGAGACATGTTCTCAAGATGCAATAAAACGTGGCACAGTGGGTAGCACTGTCGCCTAACAGCAAGAAGGTCCTGGGTTCAATCCCCGGGTGGAGTGGTCTGGGTCCTTTCTGTGTGTAGTCTGCATGGCCTCCCTGTGTCTGTATGAGTTTACTCCAGGCACTTCCTTTCACAGTCCAAAGACATGAATATTAGGATATAATTGGTGTCTCTAAAGTGACCTTAGTGTGTGAGTGTGTGTATGAGTGTGTGTGCCATACGATGGATTGGCGCCCTGTCTAGGGTTGATCCTGCCTTGCACCCCATGCTGCCAGCTAGGCACCGGCTCTCCCATGACAGTGGGTACAGGAATAAGTGGTTAAGATAATGAATGAATTAATGAATGAATGAATGTTTTCATGACAAAGTTTAACAATTCTATTTGTTAAATATAAACAAAGTTAGAAATTGATGCCTGCAACACACTCAAAAATATTTGGACTGTGGCATGTTTAATACTGGATCACATAATCTTTTTTTTTATAATTATTTTTAATTATTCAAGACTTAAGCTGCTCAACAGTCCGTGGTCACCGTTGTCTGATACTCCTCTTCATGATTCGCTATAAATGTTCAATAGGAGACAGATCTGGACTGCAGATAGGACATTTAAGCACACACAGTTTATGTCTACAAAGCCATGCTGTTGTAACTCATTCAGAATGAGTCCCAGCATTGTCCTGGTGAAATAGACATGGATTTCTGGGGAATGATAGCAACATATGTCTCTCCAACATACTATTATAAGCCTCCACATCAATGGTACCTTCGCAAATATGCCGATCACCCATGCCATGGGCACTGATGGCCCCCATACCATCGCAGATGCTGTTTTTTTTTCTGTTTTTCTGTTTTCTTGATGGTCATGCACATTTCCCCTGACTCTCTGAATCTTTTCATGATATTATGAACTGCAGATGGTGAAAGACCTAAATTCTTTGCAATCCTGCACTGAGAAACATTGTAAATGAACTGACTGGCAATTCTCTCACAAAGGTTGGGACAAAGTGGTGAACCATGACCCATATTTGCTTGCAAAGTCTAAGCCTTTGGTGGATGCTCCTTCTACACTCAATGATGACCTCACCTGTTACCAGTTAAACTGTTAATTGTGAAACCTTTCAGAACAGTGTTACTATAAAACCGTTTCAATCTAATTTTGCCTCTATCCCAACTTTTTTTGAGTGTGTTTCAGGTGTCCCAGTCTATAGCTTTTTTATATTTACAAATTACAACTTGCTCTGTCAGTGAAAAAACACTGAAAATGTTTACATTGTAGTTTTAGTAGTTAAATAAAAGTTCCAGTGATTGAACAAATTACAGTGTTTCTGGAAATGGGGTTTGTAGATCAGTATATGCTGGTGCCACAGAAATGCTAAGCGGAAATGGGCAAATAAATCACCTTCAGTTCCAAGTAGTTAATTAGTTTATGTCTCACACTGGCATTCCACCCAACCCTGTGTCTCTGTGGCACCACAGTGACCCTAGTCAGTGAGGGAGGTGACCATGGTGGCTACCTGTCTCTGATGGGACATTAGTCCCAATTAGACGATTTCATGGGAAAAGCCTTACATCTCCAGAGAGTTAGAGATTGTGCACCTTTCACAGGAAGATACAGTGGTGTACACAGGAAGATGGGCAGTGGTAGCTCAATGGTTAAGACGTTGGACTACTGATCGGAAGGTCAGGGGTTCAAATCCCAGCACCACCAATCTGCCGCTGTTGGGCCCTTGAGCAAGGCCCTTAACCTGAAATGGCTCAGCTGTATAAATGAGATAACTGTAACTCACTCTGGATAAGGGTGTCTGCCAAATGCCATAAATGTAAATGTAAGATACATCAATGTCTGTGGTATTTTGGGGTAAACCTCAAGCTCATAACCTGCTTCTGGAAGTCCCTTAATTCCAACAGGTCCAAGGGAACTAATACTGTAGCTGCAGTCAATAATTCTAGCATTCTTAACAGGAACTAGTACCACATAATGGTGACCAGCCATTACTGGAGTTCATGTACTTTATTAGACTGGCAAGCATAATAATGTTGAAATAACAGTGTGAATATCATTCTCAATGAACCCAGCTAATAACTAAATCTAACATCAATTACCGTAGTTGTGTGGCCTTTCTCAGTGTAAGGGATTTTTTTTTTTTTTTTTTTTTACAAATTCACTGTTGTACAGAGTGCCACAGTATATGTGAGGAATGTGGCTGTGTGCCATTTGCCCACACATACAAGTATGGCTATATCCTGATGCTTGTGGCTATGACAGATGACAGGGCTGTCTGCATCCTGCATCCCTCTTGCACCATTTTGTGGGTGGGGGTGCTGTTTAAAACTCACGCCATAAAGTGAATTTGGAGGGGTGTGCCCAGGCATCCGCTAGCAATCTGACTGTATCACTCTGTCCTAGGTGCCCCACTGTTAGGAATGAGGTTTCAATTAGCTTTTCCAAATGAGCTGAACAAAGAACAGGAGTTTGAGAGCCACAGATTAGAGAAATTGTTTTGATGAAAGCAGCAAAGAATTCTCAAAAACTGCCTATATGAACTGTACCATATTTTAATCATAAGATTAAATGTTCAAATCACCTAAATGTCATCTGTGCATCGGCTTTTGGTGCTTGGGCACCTGCCAGGGTCTGTTAGCAGTGTAAGCAAACTGGTAGAGAATTGTTCTGGATTCTGTTGAAGCCGGAGTTGAACATCAGCGTTCAACGATTGATTCATTTTAATACTGGAAAAAAAATCTCCCAGAAAAGGTCATAGATATAGTGTCCGTTCTCAAGCTTTTAGGAAGAATCTGTTGAAGAGTGCAAGCCTTGATCACACCAGATTCAACGGGTAATGGTGGACCTGACTAATCAGGGCCCTGCCTGGATAGGAGCCTTACAAAAGCCTTGGAAATAACTAGGTTGCATGATTACCTGGATTTTGGTTTCTAATTGTACTAATTTTGATACGTTATGTTATTATAGAAATAAACCATAACTTCCAAGTTCTTCTTATTTGCCTGTTGCCTTTATGCTTGTCTGCCTGCTTCCTGCCCCCACGTCACCGACCCCCCCACCACCACCACCACCACCACCATCACCCCACCACCCCACCTCAAAAACAAAAGTGGTTTGATCCTCCATTGCACAAAACTATTGTGTAAATAATGTGGCTAAAGAGAGAGCAGTCAGTGGCACTTGCCAATTCTGAAACCAAAAACAAAATTGGAATTTCAGAAGTGCAAGGAGTGCAGTGAGCGAGGGAGAAAGCTAAAAGAAAGCAAGCAACCACTGACAAGTTTCTTTCAGAAAACAGGGCGTCTTAAGTGCTAAACAATAAATATGTTGAAGTAACATCAGCTATTAGCTAGAAAGTGGTCATTCAGAAGCAGGGTTTGATTTAATGCAGCTAGTGAACATTTTATTAATAGTTAATGTATCAGACAGTGTTCTGTGATCATAACCCCATGAAGTTCGCCTCAGAAAGGCAGCTAACCTGTAAAACACTCACTGTTAGTTCCAGGAGCAGCTGCAGAGAGAGAAAGAGAAGATACCTTTTCATGTTCTGATGTAGCTGAAGACAAGAAACAAAGTGAGCTCAACAAAGTAGCTACCAATTATTCCAGCTTCCAAGCAAACCATTTACTGGGCGGTTTCAGCAAAAATGACAGTGCATATATTTAAATTAAGTAAGATGTTAGTCTCTAACACAAACACCAAGAGCTGATAGAAATCTGTGTAGCCATTTATGCTTGCAGAGGTGTCTGTTAGTGTACTGCATAACAACCAACTAAATAATTCAATAAAGCATAATAAATACATTATATATTTTCCCATCCTTTTTTTCTTAGGGAGTCCAGGCACATTATTGTGTCTGGGGGTCCAAATTTAGGTGCTACACCCCAGCTATGTCTGATATCAGGTAGAGAATTTGTCTAGACTCAGATAGCTTTCTTCTTCTGCTTATCAGTCAGCCATAGAACATGGATGTTTGAGACTAGTAGGCTGTTTAGGTTGATGCATTTGGGTCAGAATTCACTTCAAATTAGAGTTTAAGTACATCAGCTGTGTCAGTGTTGGGATTGCTAGGTTGTCAGCACAGAGTATGTCCAAGCTGGAGGTTGCTTCTTTAAGATAGTCAATGCTGGAGCAGTGAACACAAAGTTGGTATTCATCTTGAGCTTCTGGGGGACTCAGACACTGGGTGCATGAATGCAAATCTTGCAGCATGGCTCATGATTCTCTGTGTCAGTTGTGTATAGTGGAACCTGGCTAAATTAGTAGTTAAACAAGAAAAACATGTTAGAAAAACTCTTAAATGCAATCTATTAAATATTATCTATTCACATCCCTGCTAGTCTTAAGATGTCTTGGTACTTGACCTGTGGAAGAGGCTGAGCTGAGAAAAGTGAGGGAAGACCACCACTGCAGTCTCCTTGGCAAAAGGGGGACTACTAAAACACACTAGTGGCACATAGCCATAGGCCCAGAGGTCACCAGATGGAGGATTATTTGAAAAACTCACTGAAAGAAGAGTGCCAAGGGATTCCCGATAAGGGACTGAGGGAGTGAAAAGTGAGTGCCGTATTGAGCAACTAGAAAGTTAAAGACCTTACATCTCTAAAGAGCTAGCGTTTGTGCTAGTAGCCACAGTTTTTCAAATTATGAAGAATATTTATGAATATTACACTTACCATGGCTGAACAGAAGAATATGTTAGGAATCTTTGTGACTTTGTTGGAAGGTCTTGACACGTATGTGCACGGCAGTGCTGATTCTCACCTTCTCTTTCTAACAGTCTGTGGCCAGCAGCCACTCACTGCAAGCATTGCGGTACAAAAGATTACAAGTGTAGTGAGAAGAAGCAGGGCCAATACCACTTTCAGTTTATACAATTTTCTGCACATTTGTGCACCTCAAACCTGCAGCAACCCAAATTTGGGTAGTATCTCAGGACAGGCAACTTGATGTCCATCTGGATATTTCTAAAACCACCATCAATTACCTCAAGTCTAAGACTGTCACATATGTATAATAATGCTTACATTACTTCGGCTTATCATTACCACAGCTTATTACATCCACCATCTTGCTTTTTTGTTGTAGGCTCTTAATGCAATTTCTTGAGTGTCTGTTTTTAGGATAGTAACCAGTGTAACACAGCACAGAAAACAACAGGACAGCTGCACTCCACAGCATGGCTATCGGCTTCTCTTCAGACTAAATAAAACTGTACAGCACAAGAGGCCCACAGCTTTTCCCATGAATGCCAGGTCACTGTTTACCATAACCGTATTAAGAAATCCAGCTGTTGGGCCTGTGCTTCTCTGTGAAACTCGGTTTAACCTCAGATGTATTCCGAGCTCCAAGAACTGAATGAAAACCTCAGTCACTAAACTAATGGTATTTTCCTGTGGTGGTTCAATTTCAAAATAGATAAGTGGAAGAGAGAGAGTGAGCTAATGGAAAGCTGCATTTTATGCAGTGTTAGCTACCTCAAAGGATATTTCAGTTACAAATTTATTCTGAAACTGGCTGTTAAATTTTAACTAATACTTACTGGAAGACCTCTACGTGAATTCAGTACAATGTGAATGTTAAGCAAGATCCTAAAAGGATCTAAAGAGCGCATATACGAGATTTCTTCACTGTTGTCTACTGTGAAACACAGACTAGCCTTTTCATGGCCTTTTTACTCAAGTAAACAAAAATGACATTTGTCGCCCTTCACTGGACTGTTGACCTTTTAAAATCTGGCCATGAAACCCCTGCATGGCTCTCCACATTGTCCTCCAACACTGTCAGTATATCTGTACACCAAACTCAGTTCCTAGAAGGGTCAGTAAAGCCAAGACCTTTGTCTCCTCTGCAAGCTTGTGGGCTGCCATTCTTACACTGCAATCTGAGGCTTCCAGCACTACAATTACAACCCGACGAGACATTTTGGCTTGGGCCTACTGAGGTCTGACAGAACAGGGTTCATAGGGAAGTGCTAGTGAGGGAGAGGACGGTTTTAGTTCACATGTCCTCAAATTTGCCTCATTGTTGCATGTGCAAGTGCAGAACAGAGGATGTGGACAAAAAAATGCCAATTTAATTATAGTGAATGGGTTTCCCGCTGTTTGCATGCAAATGCTTCTCAGTGTATTTGTTGCATCCACCTACTGAAAGAAGGCTTTAATCAGAAAAGGGCATACATGGCAAATATGTGCTACAACTACAATCTTGTACCTATTTGTACCTACATTGTAATCAAGAAACAAGTGCCAGCTTTAAAAAGAGTTGTCTTCTAACTTTGCATGACCTCCCAGATAAATCAAAGGTTATTACAGTGCTATGTCCCTAAGTTCACCTTACGCTGATTTATCTGGATTAATAGTAGTTGATCAGTTGGAGCAGGGTGACCCTTCTGCATTATTACTCAAGAACGCTTTCTTTCTTTCACTCTGCAGGAAGTCAGTGCTGTCTGGCATTGTAGATTTGTAGGCATGGGATTTTTTAATAGTGTCCTGTATAGTATGTAGTGATTGTGTATATAAATACAGTTTGTAGAAAACAATACAACAAATATATGGATATAAAAATGATTAGAATTACAAGCAACAATAAAACTGATTATTGTGATTAGGATCTTGCCTCTGCAAATCATGCACCTCTTTGCTTCAGTTTGCTACTTGTATAAATATCCCTCCCTTATAATAGCTGTATCCTTTGGCTTGTTTCCTCTCGTGTGTGAGCATGAACTCTGCTCCTGACCCTCCTGACTGGGCGTCTGTTAGCGTGGTTGGGCAGGCGAAGGCCCAGTGTTGGCACAGGGCACCATCCTGTTCCTCTGTTTCACTGTTGATCTGCAGGGTGTCTCTCTGGCTGCACGCAAGCCACCAGCACATCCTGACTGAATCACAGGCGGCGAGAAAAACAGGCTGACAGGCGCCATCTTGAAGGGTTACCTTACACCGGAGAGGCAGTAATCTTTAAACACTGCCACATCTGGGGAAGGCAGCAGGATGATTAGCGAACCTTAAGTGGGGAACTCAATAACCTACAAACAGAGGATGGCGAGGTTTTAGTGGAAAGCACAGCTTTGTACTTGGTAACTATGCAACCTTCATGAGGTAAACAGAGATGACAGCCTTGACCTAACACTGCACAAGGCTACACATGCACATGTGCATTCATATATTGTGTTCTGGCATGCTTGCATGCACATAGGCTACATGGAAAGAAACTCCTTGGGAAGTGTGAGGAGAGCAGGAGACCTTTTAGTGAGCCTATTATTCTTTGATAACCAGTGTTTTGCGTTCGGTCTCCCTAGTGCTTTCTATTAAGGAAGGAATCACCTTGGCTTTGCCAAGACTTAACCAGAAACAGCCTGCGAGCATGGTTAATGGAAGCAATCTGGACCTCCAAGTTCTATACAGTGCACAGTATGTGGCAAATTTCACCACTGGCTGCAGTGTTTGTGTTAAAAAAAAAAAGTACAGTAAAGCATGGGGCACCCTGTCTGGAGATTTATTGATTAAATGCATGATATTTGATATGGCACTATATGAAATAGACACATTGTGCTCATGACTTCGTCATATCAGCAAATTAATTTCCTGGTGTATTTAAAAAAATAAAAACCTGACACAATTCCTGTTAACACTGTACATAAGTCCTGCTTGTCGCGTGCTAAGGGAATATAAGTTCAAATGGGGACCACATTTGTTTTTGTCTGCATTGTGTGGCACCCTCCCAGCCTGAAATAGAATAGCCTTTTTTAGACCGATGTGTTTGTAGACAGTTGAATTCCAAAAATAACATACTTTTTAGCACATTATCAGTATAATGGTGGCCTAGAGTGTCTTTACATTGTAATGCGCCATATCTGGATTGTACACTTTTTTATGTTAAACAATTTACTGCAAACAGAAGAACAAGATCAATTGAAGCATGCTGGCCAAATATATATTCAGGGTGTGTCCCTGGTGTGTTATTCAGATGCAACTGATTTTCCTCTTTTCCTTTCTGTCTGGTTATGTCTACAGACAGTGTGTAAAATATTTTAAATAGGCACAAGTGTCTCTGATGAGCCACAGACATAATCACACAGTGAGTGTCTCACCAAACTTCCTCTGCATTTCATTGTTTCCTCATCCAAAACGGAGAGACAAACAACACATGACGGTCACTGAGTGAAACCTAGGAAAGGAATCTAACCAAGGCAAACCATATGCCATAGCCATAGTCACGCCGTTGTCACATCGTCTCGCTCCCTCTGCCCTTTGTACACAGCAGCAAAGAGTGCATGCGTGAGAGAAAGGCAGAGAGACACAGAAACATAGTGTGATCGAAAAAGGAAAAACAAAACCACTGACTCACAAACAGTGACCTCTGCCAGTGCCTATGTGCCAATTAAAACATTAGCATGGTACTCATTTCAAAAACAGAAAAAAAAACACTATTAATAATTTGCACAACATGTTTCATTTAATAGGTTCTCTGCTCCCATGCCAGTTGTTTGCTGTTGTAAACAGCTTGTAGTGAGTATGGGTTTAGCACAGTGTCATGGGAAAATACTGAAAACGATGTGCTAACTTAACATATGAGGGCCAGGACGTTTGGTCTGAGGTGAAAATCAAGTCCAAAATGTCAGGTTATTCAGTAACTGCCCTTCATGAGAGAGGACTGAACTGTACTTTGGGCCAACTTGGCTGAAATGCTGAACTATGAATAGGTTTAAGAGCCTCATCGCAAATTATCGAATAAACTGAGAATAGAAGTGAAAATTATGCACTTCATTTCTAGGCTACATGGATATACAAAGCTCTCCTTTGATGTGTGTACATGATTTGTAGTATCCGGTCATAAATGTGTACTGATTGACATACAGTAAAAATACAGCTGCAAGGTTTATATTTATGTACACATTCTAATACATTATCATTTCTGTAGTAACTCACACAGGGACATTTTACATTTTAAGACACCGGAAAACCTCTTCTTGGAAGGCTTTATGGTTTCTAGGTAGCATGACAAGCTGCTTGTTTGTCTTAACCTCAAAAGAGAGAGAGAAAAAAAGAGGTTGGTGAGGAACAGACTTTTGATAGCTGCTATAACATAACTGAAAATAAGAACTTGGTTCATAGTTGTTCCCCACTACTTAAATGTAACTACAAATGCTAAAAGTATAACTTGTCATTAGCAAATGGATGTGTTACATGCATCACACCAACCTGTCAATTATTATTTTCCTAAAACAGCATTCCCCAGTGTGTTGTGTTCTTATGTACTATGTTATCAATAATTTGGTTTTGAGAGCCGTCTTTCAGTTTGACACTCATTTTGACCTTGATACTTCTATGTACTTGTAATTGAAGCAATTATTTGGTTGTCAAAAGTAAAAGCTTCTCCATGAAAACATAAACAGCAACAAGTGTTGCTGATGATGATGTTGGTCAGTCGGTCAGGGAGAGCTGTTTTCCTGCTCTGTGGTTTGTGGCTTGTACAACTAAATCATCTGGAGTATCTGATGGCACAGTGAGAGTGGATGGACAGTGTGAAATCAACAGCCTCAAATGAAGACACATTATAAGGACAAATTCAATTTGACCTAGTGCCAAATTATTCAGAACACATACTCTTCGGGCCAGCTGATTTATTTTGATTTTTTGTTTTATTTTTAAAAACAATATTAGACTTGCATTTCTCGCATTCTAAACACACTGCAAAAACTGTTGTAACTCTGTTGCATTTTTTACAGCTAGATACTGTAATTCTTTTTTACAGTATTTTACAGTATTAAACAATGCATTGTGGGACATGCCAAATGCTTATATTTGACTGACAAATCAGTGAAATTTACAGTATATTACTGCTTTGAATGGAAGATACAGAGGGAAAATGCAATTTTAAGATTTGTTCCACATGAACTGACATGAACTGACCTTACTGATAACTGACAATTTTACAGAAATGTTAGATTGTCTAAGTAACTTAATCTGTTTTAATCCCTTTGAGTCTAAAGATATTTTTTTGCATAAAAGAGTCAAACTTCTCCACATGCTGCCTGACGATTAGTCTCCTTCTCTTTTAACTGAAACGTCAGCACATGAGATGTTGCCTGAAATTGCCTCAGACTGCCAATTACACCAAACACCATACTCGAACTTGAAGGTTAATAAAATGAACATTTCATGGTTGTTTTTGTTGTTGTTCTTGGTGTACACAGATTTCTAATTAAATTTTATTTTATGAGAAATGAGTAAGAGAAGGGCGGCACGGTGGTGTAGTGGTTAGCACTGTCGCCTCACAGCAAGAAGGTCTTGGGTTCGATCCCCAGGTGGAGCGGTCTGGGTCCTTTCTGTGTGGAGTCTGCATGTCCTCCCCGTGTCTGCGTGGGTTTCCTCCGGGTTCTCCGGTTTCCTCCCACAGTCCAAAGACATGCACATTAGGTTAATTGATGTCTCTAAAGTGCCCCTAGTGTGTGAGTGTGTGAGAGTGTGTGAGTGTGTGCCCTACGATGGATTGGCGCCCTGTCTAGGGTTGATCCTGCCTTGCTCCCTATGCCACCGGCTAGGCATCGGCTCTCCCGTGACCCTGGAAACAGGAATAAGCGGTTAAGATAATGAGTGAGAGTGAGTGAGTAAGAGAAATGTAGTGACATTTACACGTTTAAAAATGTTTTAGAGACCCAACATTTGTTATCTTAACAACATTGCTTTGTATGTCTTCATGAGCTAGATTACCAAGCTAGCTAGCTAGTATAATTTATCTTTGCAGCAGGCTTAAAAAAAACTAGAAAGAGAGTGAATGAACATGTTTAATTTAATAGTTACCATGCTAAACTATATTGTGCATTTTGGTTCATTAAAAAGAGGAGGTGCTCTAAAAAGCAAGCAAATGCAGTCAGTGTACTTTAACAAGATAATGCAGATTAAATGCAAATTAAAATGAGTTTAGCTACTGTAAATTTACAGTACTATACTGGTCTCTGTGCTGCCAGTAATTTAGTGTAAAATTCATAGTAGGAAAAATCCCCAAATACAATAATTTTACTGTGATAAAATAATCCAGTACCAAGCTGTAAATCAAATTTCTAGTTTTCTATTATACATTTAAAGTACTACTGCTGTCTGGGCAGCCAGTAATTTACATTTTCTTTACCGTTATATAATGTAACATAAATGCTACCCTAATATATCTACAACATACACACAATTTGATATTCTGCCACAGAAAAAAAAAAGGTGTCAGAAAAGGAGAGTCTATTGTAACTTCAAAAAAGTACACCCCTGTCTTAACATATTTACTGGAGAAAAGACTGATATGAATAATCTCCATTAAAAACAATTATTCTGCAAAAAGATTTTATCCATCCACCAAAAATCCATCCTGTTTGTTCAAAAAGCCCCCCCCCCCTTGCCAGTTTGGTCACCTGCCAAGTCTCGTGCACTAGCCAGCTCTTCCCTATCACGCAACAGCTACTAACAGCTGTGTCTGAGAGTGAAGGCGAACACATGCTTCCTCACGTGCCTACCACATCCCTTTTAATCTGCTGCTCATGCTATGTCAAAGGGTGGTATAACACACTCAGTGGAAAGAGCTATGCATTTGCCCTCTTCCACATACATGAGCTCATGTGCACATTTTCAGTCTGAGGTCCTGCATATACAGTACCTTGATGATAGGACAGTATTAAATAAGTTGTCTTTTTTTTTACAGCTTCTAAATAATTTTAATATAGATGGAAAATCTGTTAAAGGACCAGAGAAAATTCACTGGCCCAAGAGCTACTTTTCAATGATCATGGACATTATAGGTATTTCTACATGTCATATTGTACTATTGTCTGTGTATTAATGTACTATTGTATGTTGTTGACCAAGTTTAACTTACCACTGGAACGTAATTAACCCATCTTTTGCTGATTCCTGAGGTTTTTGGATGACTGCCAAATTAGAAGGGCATAAACAGCCATAATGTTGTGGTTTGAGGGATTGAATGCAATATTTGAGTTAGATACGAACAGAATTCAACTCTACACTTGATTGTTTCATGCAGCTTATCTACATATAATGAAAGTGGCAATACATACAAGACATGTTTGAAACAGATTTAAATCTGATCACTTCAGGAAGTGGTCTGTGACACATTTTAAGTGTAAATTCATCACAGTGGACAACCAAGACACCTCCCAATATATTTGTTAGATTACTTGTGAGAACAGGTAGTCAGCAGAGTTGGCAGATTTGTGTTTTTTCCCCTGCAATTGGTTTAATTTTGTCTTGCTGCTGCAGGTTGATTTTTTTGCTTGTGGGTGGAGGGTTGGGTACTTTGGATGTGTGTGTGTGTGTGTGTGTGTGTGTGTGTGTGTGTGTGTGTGTGTGTGTGTGTGTGTGTGTGTGTGTG